>JABSTQ010009272.1:265000-641882 GCA_013358835.2 Ixodes persulcatus | reverse complement strand
GGGTAGAGCGCTCCACCTGTAATAGAGAGGTCCCGGGTTCGATACCGGAGCAGGTGGATTTTTCGGTCGCTCACCAGTCGCCTAGCTGTGTTTGGAGATGTATGTTTGTCCTGTGTCCCTCTTGCTCCCCTTCTCCAGTGATTATTATCGTTATACTTGAACTGGTCGCCATGCCAACATCCGGACATTTCCCATAGGGCCAATGGAGGGCAACCTTTCTACTGCAGCGCCGAATTCCTCGTCCAAGGTGGAGGGCTCTCCTTACTTGAATGGGTCAACAGTTATAATGCGAAAGCATCCACTTCCCTTGGAGCGAGCCGACGTCATCAGTTTGAAGGGCGCGGAACGGCACTTTCATTCCTTTCTTTATGTGAAGCCAGTACCCAGCTATGAAACCACGCGGAAAGCCTAGACAACGGCACCTAGTTTCCCCGATTCCAAAGGAGCGGAGTAGGCTGATGGATTTCGCCTTCGGCCCCATTGGCTGGCGCGCGTCGACGAGGATCCCATTGGCCGCTGCCCGCGTCAGTTTCAACGACCGCCGCCCCATGGCGCTGCGTGTCCGTGCCGCGGGAGCGCCTGTAACACGGTCCGAGCTCAGAGCTGCGAGGAGGGCTGGGAGAACGCTCGCACGGCCGTCGCAAATACGCCGCAAACGAAACACGGTAGCGGAAGAACGACCCACATGCTTTTCCATTCACAGCTCCTAAGAAGTGGTTATGTGTACCCGAGCCGTTTATTTTATACTCATTAGTTTATAAAATCTGTTTAACTATAACCATGTTATAAATAAAATACGTAACTGACTTTGCTCTAAGTTTTTTTTTAAACGTTCGGCTCGTCGTAGCCTACTTTGAAGCCGTTTCAGCGCCAAGCCATAAACAATCCAACATGGCGCCCGTCAATTTTTGTAGGGCGGTTTTCGTACGATGGCTTCGGGGTTGTGTTGGAGCGAGACTCCTCAGCAGCACGCCCGGTGTTGGTAGTACACGCCCGTCGTGAAAAGAGGAAGACAGGTCATGTGGACTGCGGGAATCAGGAATAAGTAGTATATTTGAGGTAACGGGAATTTAAAGTAAGCAAGAATACCCATTTGAATAGAAAGAAGAACTTAAAGGAAAGGGAAAAACTACGCAAATTTAATGAAAGCGTTATGAGACACTCAAGTATACAGTCATAAACATAGTCACGTTGGGTCTCGAAGCTTGGCCCTCGACTCCATCTGGTGGTGGGTCCCCAAGATTTGGGGTGCCTTCGCCTTGATCAGGTCCGGTAACTCCAGGTTTTCGATCGGCAAGCTTTTCCAGGCGCTGTACGAGGCAGCCCGGTGGTTGGAGTCCGGCCACGGATTCGTGTAGCCGGTTTACCCCTTAGCTTGCCGTGGCAGCTTGCGTGCGCTACTCCAACCGCCCGTTGCGGTCAGTTACTTGGCTTCCACACACCCAGCTCGGTGTCACGCTCTCTCCGCTCATCCTCATCTCCTGCTCCTTTTATGTGTCGTCCTCATTTTTTTTGCAAACACCATTGCCATACAATCACGAAATATAGGCCTACACCGCGCGATTTCGCTTTCAGCTGTTTAAAGCGAGCAGTTGTGTTTCCTTTTATGTTTATTTTATTTATTAAGACGTTCAGCTGTCCAGTAAAGACTCGAGAGCTGCGACCGAATATTTCGGGGAAGATTTATTCTACATTAGTCATGCACGAAGGAATTAAGTGCAACATTCCACAGGCATACACGCAAAAACAAATCACCAACAAAAATGGTTAGTTACCCTTGCCCACAAGCTCCCTTTAAGCATCGTCAGCACCTCAATGTCATCTGTTTATTTTCTAATCACTTCTTTACTAGATTCGGACTCGCAGACCTTCGTGATGTGGGCTACTTGCCTTTCTGCGGCGCCGCGGCTCTCCTGAACCAAAATAAAGATTAAACTTATCATTCATATTTATTTATTTTACAACTGTACACATTTAATTCAAATCATTACGCATTCAACGTGCCAAGTAGGATTTGTTCTTCACCGAAAGTAAATAAGTTGGACATTTACCAAATAATAAGTCTCTTCAGATAGCCTCAACCATTCGTTGGCCTCGTTTTCACATATTCAAAGCTTTTCACAAAGGCAAGATGAACAAAATGGTGCGATGACCTAGGCTGATTATTATCCTGACTGAATAATATCATCTGCAAGCTTCGTAAATGTTAGCACTAAAGAGGCTGTAGGACTGGTAAAACAACGAAATGCCCGGAGCAGTCCTTCGTATGAAAACATACAAAATGCTCGCTCCATGTCCCAGTACGTGCAATGACAATGGGGTGAAGATATTTAGAATTTTAAACTTATTTCAATCGTCTGGACACAGAACACGTCCATCTGTAGGAAACAAACTAATTATGCAGGATGGCGATGTCGCACCTGCGAAAAAATAAGTGAAACTTAAGATTTGTGGTGGAGATGTCCGGTACATAAAACTATTTATTACACTTGACTACACAAGGTACAGCAATACATGAGCGCGTTGGCCCCGGTGTGGGCGTGCCTCCCCGATCCCGAATGTGAAACCCGAAACTGTCTACTCAAACGCCCGCGCCCTCCGGCTGCATACCTCAGCAGGTCTAGTTGCCAGACGCCGGAGGCGAAACCGAAACTAAACGTGTAGGAAAACCGAATCTAGACATGCGATGTCCACACTACTCCCCCTTCCAGAAATGTTGAAAAATTAAAATGATACATGCACAAGTAGTTACGGCACAAATCGTACAGGTTGACGAACCCTTCGTCCACCACGCGTCGTCGGAGAGTCTGCTGAATTTCTCGTCGGCGCACTAGTTGGAGTGGTGATTGAATGCTCGAGGTGAGCCGGTTTTAGTCGATCCACCGAAACCACTTCTGATTGTCCGCGCACTTCGATTGTGTAGTGTTTCGAGCCACGACGAAGGACTTTAAACGGGCCGTCGTACGGCGGCTGGAGAGGTTTTCTCACAGCATCGCGACGCAGAAATATATGGGTACTAGTGTCAAGTTCCTCAAACAGGTGCACGGTAGGACTCTGTTTAGCACGGGTTGGTGTCGGACGGAGGCTGTTCATGATTGTCCGTAACCGTGACACGTACTGGAGGGGATCTGGAAGCTGCTCGTTCACGTTGGCTGCAACGAATTGGCCGGGGAGCCGCAGGGTAGTGCCGTAGAGCAACTCAGCGCTGGTGCACTGCAGGTCACTCTCTAGTGTTGTGCGCATGCCTAGGAGGACAAGAGGCAGCACTTCGGTCCAGCGTGAGGGCTCGCCGTAAGCGTTGATTGATGCCTTCAGGTGCCGGTGCATCCGCTCCACAAGGCCGTTAGCTGCGGGATGAAAGGCGGTGGTGCGAATCCGATGTGTTCCCAAGAGCGTTTGGAACTCTCTGAAGAGGGCAGATTCGAACTGGCGACCGCGGTCGGTTGTGACCTTAGAAGGTGTACCGAAGCGCGCAATCCACGTCTGCAGAAACGCCTTAGCGACGGTTTCCGCGGACATGTCTCGCAGGGGTATAGCCTCCGGCCAGCGGGTGAAGCGATCCACACAAGTGAGTATGTAGGAGCAGTCTTGTGAGGGTGGCAGAGGTCCACAATGTCAATGTGAACCTCGCTGAACCGGACATCGGGCGGCAGGAACGGAGAGAGCGGAGAAACAGTGTGACGCTGCACTTTAGAGCGCTGACACTGGGTGCATGTGCGAGCCCATTCTCGAATGTCCGTGTTCATGCCCGGCCACACATATCGGGCTTTCACCAATGCTTGTGTGGCACGGATTCCGGGATGGGAGAGGTTGTGCAGAGAGTCAAACACTGGGCGTCGAAAGCACTTCGGCACGAACGGGCGCGCGGTGCCAGTGGAAATGTCACATGTGAGGAGCTGAGTGCATGTCGGTAGGGGCACGTCTTGAAAAATTAGCGTCGCTGAAGAAGCACGTAGATCTCTAAGCTCTTCATCTTCTCTCTGAAGCGTCGCCATCTTGTCAAAATCAATAGGAGTAGCGGACGTAAGGCTGCCCACGTTGGCGCGTGAGAGTGTGCCAGCTGCGGTGTTCTCAGTATCCTTTACATGGCGGATGTCGTTGCAGAACTCCGATATAAACGCCAGATGTCGAACTTCTCTTGGGGAGAGCCCATCCGTTTTGGTGGTGAAGGCGTGGATCAGGGGCTTGTGATCTGTCATGATGTGAAATGACCGTCCCTCTAAGAAGTGTCGGAAGTACTTGACTGCCATGTAGACTGCTAGCAGCTCGCGTACGTAGCTGCTGTAGCGAGTTTCAGCAGGTGACAGGGATTCCGATCTGCTGGAAGGGTGCTGTTGGCGGAGGAATTGGCTGCAAGAGTCCGGCCGGCCTCGTCGGAGGTTTCTTGCGTCGCTGGCATTCATGGCATGATCGTGTATATAGATGGACGGTTTTGGGGAGCTTGGGCCAGTAATACTTTTCGCGAATACGGGCCAGTGTCCGGCTGTAGCCAAGGTGTCCGGACGTCGGGTCGTCGTGGCAGGCTTGAAGGATCTCCTACCGAAGGTCGGTCGGGATTACCAGCAGCCACGGCGAGTTGTTGTTCCCGAAGTTCTCTTTGTAGAGTACACCTTGTCGAATGGCGAAGGTCGGCAGTACTTGTGAGAAGACACGTGGCACGGTACTCCCGCCCCCTTCCAGGTGCTCGATTAATGCGCGTAGCTCAGGATCGTCCCGTTGACGTCGTGCCAAGTCGTCGGTGTTCACTGCGCCCAGGAAACACTCGTCGTCATCGTCGTCGCTGCTGCCGGAAGGTGTTTTGACGGGAGCTCTGGATAGTCAGTCGGCGTCGCTGTGCTTGCGGCCTGACTTGTAGACCACGGTCATGTTGAACTCTTGTAGTCTTAAGACTCCATCGAGCGAGCCGTCCTGACGGGTCCTTGAGGTTCGCAAGCCAGCAGAGCGAGTGGTGGTCTGTGACTACGCGGAACGGGCTCCCGTATAAGTACGGACGAAACTTCGTGATTGCCCAGACGACCGCAAGGCATTCTTTCTCAGTCGTGGAGTAATTTCTCTCCGCCTTGGACAATGTCCGACTTGCGTAGGCGATGACTCGCTCGGTGCCTTCTTGTACTTGAACCAGTACCGCGCCCAGTCCTGCGTTACTTGCGTCCGTGTGAATCTCGGTTTCCGCATCCTGGTCGAAATGTCCAAGAACAGGAGGAGTCTGCAGTCGTCGCTTCAGCTCGTCGAATGCCTGCTGCTGCTCCTTGGCCCATTCGAACTACTCGGCGTCCTTCGTGAGGTTTGTGAGCGGTGCGGAAATTCTTGCGAAATCTCGAACGAAGCGCCGATAGTGGGCACATAGTCCAAGGAACCTTCGCACGGCCTTCTTGTCTCTTGGCGCTGGAAATTCCGCGACGGCGCGAGTCTTCTTTGGGTGTGGGCGAATGCCTTCGTTACTAACCACGTGACCTAGAAACTTCAGTTCGTCATAGGCGAACCGACACTTTGACGGCTTGAGGTTAAGTCCGGCGGTCCGTATGGCTCGGAGAACAGCTCGGAGTCGTCGCAAGTGCTCGTCGAAGTCGCCGGAAAACACTACGACGTCGTCGAGGTAGACGAGACAGCTGCGCCACTTCAGTCCTGCCAATACGGTGTCCATGACACGCTGGAAAGTTGCTGGCGCCGTGCATAGTCCGAAGGGCATCACCTTGAACTCGTAGAGTCCATCCGGCGTGACGAAGGCTGTCTTCTCTCGGTCCCGTTCGTCGACTTCGATCTGCCAGTATCCGCTATTAGGTCCATCGATGAAAAGTATCGAGAGTGGCGCAGCCGGTCTAACGTGTCGTCGATGCGGGGGAGTGGATAGACGTCCTTCTTCGTCACTGCGTTTAGCTGCCGGTAGTCCACGCAGAACCTAAGCGTCCCGTCCTTCTTCTTAACCAGTACGACTGGAGAGGCCCATGGACTGCTTGAAGGTTGGATTATGTCGTCGTTCAGCATTTCATGAACTTGCTTCTGGATCACCTGTCTTTCTTTAACAGAGACTCTGTATGGAGATCGATGCACAGGGCGCGCGTCGTTCTCAGTAACGATGCGGTGCTTCGCAACGGCTGTTTGGCGCACCTTCGACGACGTCGCAAAGCAGTCACGGTATTCGGCGAGGAGGTTAATCAGCTGCCGTTGTTTCGGGTCCGGAAGCTTAGGGTCGATGTCAAGCTGCGCTGGCGACGTACCGTCTTGCTGTGGTGGCGGGGATTCGTCAGTAATGGCGGCGATTTCGGCGGAGTTTCGGAGTTTCTCGACGTGGCCAACGGCTGCACCTTTTGTGAGGTGTTGCGTTTCATTCCGGAAGTTTGTCACGAAGACCACAGTGCGGCCATCCTGAAGTTCAGCTACTCCTCGTGCGACGCCTATTCCTCTTCCTAGAAGCAACTGGAGGTTCCCTTCCAGAACAACTTCACCGCGGGTAGCTGCATCGGTCACGACGGGTACGATAACACTTGATCGCGGCGGCAAGTTCACGTGGTCGGCAGCGACTCGGACGGCGGCTGACGTTGTTTGGGGTTTCTCTGAAGGCAGAACAGGCTTGCGGAGCGTCAGTCTGTTCTCACCAAAGTCGATGACGGCGCCGTATTCACACAAGAAGTCCATGCAGAGAATTACGTCTCTGGAACAGTCTTGTAGAACGACGAACTTCACAGGGCACGTCTCACCGTGGATCTCGAAGCGAGCAGTGCATCTCCCGACTGGTGTAATGAGGTGTCCTCCGGCGGTTCGTATTTGAGGTCCATCCCACGGCGTCATGACTTTTCGAAGGCGGCGGGAGTGCCTCCCACTCAAAACGGAGTAGTCTGCTCCGGTGTCGACGAGTGCCGTCACGTCGTGGCCGTCGATGATAACGTTGAGGTTATTCGACACTTTTACAGAAACGTTGTTCCGAGCCGTTGCGGCGTTTGAGTGGGAGAGCTCCGACGATCTTGGAGGATCTTGGCATCGTTCGTCATCGGCAACGCCACTTCCCGGCATTGCCGCGCCTAGTTTTCCCGACGGGAAGCGATGGGTGACAGGCTGTCTCGGCGAGACCGGCGGAAGGGCGATGGCGAGCGTCGAGGAGATGGTGAACGGAATACCCGGCGGGGAGACGACTCAGGAGATGAAGAGCGACGGAGGTAGTCCTCGATGTCCCGAGGTCGCTCTCCAGGACGTGGTCGAGGGTCGTTGGGCGCAAACCCTCGTAGGCCCAGCTGGCGGTAGGGGCATCGTCGGTAGATGTGGTCCGCTTCACCACAGTGGTAGCACATGGGGCGTCGATCGGCCGTCCTCCAAACGTCGGTCTTCCTCGCACCACGCTGCTCTGGGCGTGGAGCATACTGCGGCGCCGGTGCCTCACGTCTGGGAGCTGGCTGGTAGTGTGCTGTGACGGGCGGTTCTCTCTTGGCGGCGGCGGCGTAGATCAGGTCCGGCCGTTCGGGAGCCACTGCCACGGGGACCTCTGGCAAGAGGGCCCGGTGTACCTCCTCGCGAACAGCCTCGGCGATTGAAACAGCGGCGGGTCGTTCTGGAGAAGGGAGCAACCGCTTCAGCTCTTCTCGAACCACATCCCGAATGACCTCCCGAAGGTTCTCGATGCCAACTTCGCCGAGGTCAGGGAGGGGAGATGGAAGGGATGAGGTGGCAGCTACGCCGGCGACTCTCTGATAATGACTCGCCCTGGCCGACAGCGCTCGTTCAATGTTAGTTGCCTCAGCAACAAATTCATCTACTGTCGTCGGTGGATTGCGAACGAGTCCGCCAAAAATCTCGCTTTTCACACCTCTCATGAGGACGCGCAGCTTCTTGTCTTCGGCGGCTCCAGGGTCGGCACGGGCGCACAGGCGCAGGACATCTTCAGTGAAGCATGTAACGCCCCCGTTCAGACCTTGGCATCTTCTTTGAAGGATGTCCTCGGCTCGTTGACGTCGGTGTTGGTTTGTGAAGGTGCGATTTAGCTCCTCCACGCACGTCTCCCACGTCGTGAGGGAAGCCTCGTGGTTCTCAAACCATTGTCTTGCCGTTCCCTCGAGTGCGAAATAAAGGTTTTGGAGGCGCTGTTCTGCCGTCCGCGCGTTGTAGCGGGCCACACGTTCGTAAAGCTGCAGCCAGTCTTCTACGTCCTCGTAGATTTCACCGTGGAATGGCGTCGGCACACGGGGAACCACAGGCAGGAAGACGTAGGACGGTGCTGCTTGGGGGTTTTCCGTCGGCTGGGCCGTGGAGTTCATCGTCGGCTTCGATAGCTTCTTTGTTTTGTCCGGTAGTGGTCCAAACTCAGGGCGTTGTCCTTGCAGACGCTGGCTTGCCCGAGGCCCTGCCTCTTCCACGAGTCGACGACTTGGAGTGGGACTTGCCGAACGGGTCCTCGGAGGAGTACGGTTGAGAAACATAGAGTGCGTACCCCGCACCTCCACCAAAATGTCACGAATGACAAGTGATGAAGCGGCGAGGGACTGAGTAAACTGAACGTTTAATGCGGCGAACTTGTGCCCAAAATAAAGAAGGAAACAAAGAATAACAGTAGAGCGTCGTGGGCGTCGAAGGCGGCGAAGCAGCGGGATCGAACGCTGAGGCGAAACTGACTGCGGCAAGCCACGCGGAGCCTCTTATGTACACGCGTGGGGTTCTGTAAGATTCGGCGTAGAAGGTTCTGCGTGTAGAACATTCCGACCTCGAACGAGCAACACGGTTCTCGAATTTACCAGAACTTCGTCAGAGTCAGAGTCAACAAAAATGCGTCCGCGCGGCCAGGATTCGAACCCTAGCTTTCTGCGTGGAAGGCACGCGCGATAACCGTTAGGCCACGAGCGCGCTGCCTGCTGGGTCAGCTGCGCTCGCGGCAATATGTCTGGCGCTGAGGAAATGCGGATGATAAGATAGAACAAAAGACTAATTTAAACTCTTAATAAAAAAAAAATATGGGTCTGCTTTTTTTTACTAGAATATTAAAGTCGTTTACATATCTCTGTAATGCGAACTTAGAGCGCAGCTCTTGAGGAGGAGAAGGGGAGAGTACTTGGGGGGTGGGTATGCCCCTCCTACTCCTCCTACTCCTCTTGTCCTCCCCTTCTCCTCTCCTCCTTCTGTCCTACTCCAATTCAATTTCCCGCTAAATTTAGCGGAGAATTGAATTAGTGTTGAGACCCCGTGACGCCAATTTTCTCGCTAAATTTAGCGCGGCTTTGCCGACGCCAACGTCGACGACGACGCACTCAACCCGGAAAGGAGCACTTAAGAGCTGCGCTCTAAAAACCGCTCGGGGGCTTTATGGCACCCTAGCAGTTTTTCGGTACTACAATCGGACGCCAATGTGTGTATTTATATATATGGGTGATTTCATCTCAACTCAGGCACGGATTTAGGGTCGAATTTTTAATTTTGACGAAAAAAATATATGTTTGGGGGCAATTCCTATAACAAAAGAAGACGCAAACGGCAATGTCGTCGGATTTTTTGTTCTCAAGTTATGGACCGTTGAAGCGGTCAAGGTGGAAACTGACGTTTTTCCAGCTTATCGGAGGTGCCATATTTCACTCCATCCCTTTTCCATACTTTTTACGCTACATCAATATAACTTTTTGGGAACACTCTAGACATAGGCTTTTTTATGCTAATTAAGCGTCTAGGTCATAACATTTTTAACGATTTTGTTTTTATTTGTCAAACCACCTCTCTGCCACGATATTTGACGAAGTTCAGCAAGCTGTGCTGTGTGCCCTAATCAACATATTTTTATGATCTTTAAATCACCGTAAAGCTCCAATTAAGCTCTTTCTTTTGATTATGCTTTCAATATTTTGCGATAAGTATATAATGCGCTACATCTGCTTGAAAAACGAAAATTTCGAAAAACTAGCAAGTTTGGAGTCGATTTTCTAAAAAAAACCCACTTTTTATTTCTTTTATTTTTTATTCACAGTTAGTTGATATAGTAGTCGATCAGAAACTACAAACAAAAATTGTAATATATTGTTTGTATGGCCGCTATTAAGACTCGAATCTCGTGCTATGAGCGTTTTGAACGGGCCTTCGCACAGGCGCTCTGCTGAGCAGAAATTTGGCCTATGTAAGGTTTTCTATTTATCGTTAGCAGTTACCTCAATATCCAACCGTAAACATTAATAAACTTTTGAGTAGTGTACTTAAAAAAAATTTACTTCAAAGTCCGTATCCACAAGTGCGGGCACAGCGCTTACTTCCTCCCTATACGGGGGAATGCAGATCGTTAGAGAATTCCTCTGGGGCCTTTTGCTTTCGGCCTTGAGTTTAAAATATACCGAACTTGACATGTAATTGTCATATTTTCTTATGTCAAACAGATATGCAGTGCATATACATATGTACGATTTAGTAACTGACGCTTAGGAAGTATGGTTTATTTTGTGCGCGTACGGACTCTTTCGTAAAATAACAAGCATTTCGTAGCGTGTAAGGCTTCAAACGTGTTAGTCATGTGTTTAGGTTTCATTTATATTTTCAGTGATTCATGCCGGGTTACTTAGACTTTTTCTTCTTGACTTAAGTTTGTCCGGGAGTCTAGATGTTACGTATCTTCGCCGTCAATACATAGGGCGAAGCTCACACACCTTGCAAATCACGCCAATGCCAAGTAAATAAATATTGTTAGGATGAATATTGTTGCTACACTGGCGTTTACGCTCAGATACTGAGGTAAGTACTAACATTTAATAGAAAACCTTGCATAGGTCAAATTTCTGCTCAGCTGAGCGTCTATGCGAAGTCCCGTTCAAAACTCTCACAGCACGAGATTCGAGTCCTAATAGCGGCCGTACAAACAATATATTACAATTTCTGTTGGTAGGTCCTGACAGATTACTATATTACCTAACTGTAAATAAAAAATGAAAGAAATAAAAGGTGGGTTTTTTTAGAAAATCGACTTCAAACTTGCAAGCCTTTCTTTAGAAAAACTTGCAAGTTTGAAGTCGATTTTCTAAAAAAACCCACATTTTATTTCTTTCATTTTTTATTTACAGTTAGGTAATATAGTAATCTGTCAGGACCTACCAACAGAAATTGTAATATATTGTTTGTACGGCCGCTATTAGGACTCGAATCTCGGGCTGTGAGAGTTTTGAACGGGACTTCGCATAGACGCTCAGCTGAGCAGAAATTTGACCTATGTAAGGTTTTCTATTTAATGTTAGCACTTACCTCAATATCTGAGCGTAAACGCCAGTGTAGCAACAATATTCATCCTAACAATATTTATTTACTTGGCATTGGCGTGATTTGCAAGGGGTGTGAGCTTCGCCCTATGTATTGACGGCGAAGATACGTAACATCTAGACTCCCGGACAAACTTAAGTCAAGAAGAAAAAGTCTAAGTAACCCGGCATGAATCACTGAAAATATAAATGAAACCTCAACACATGACTAACACGTTTGAAGCCTTACACGCTACGAAATGCTTGTTATTTTACGAAAGAGTCCATACGCGCACAAAATAAACCATACTTCCTAAGCGTCAGTTACTAAATCGTACATATGTATATGCACTGCATATCTGTTTGACATAAGAAAATATGACAATTACATGTCAAGTCCGGTATTTTAAACTCAAAGCCGAAAGCAAAAGGCCCCACAAGAATTCTCTAACGATCTGCATTTCCCCGAATAGGGAGGAAGTAAGCGCTGTGCCCGCACTTGTGGATACGGACTTTGAAGTAAATTTTTTTTAAGTACACTACTCAAAATTTTATTAATGTTTACGGTTGGATATTGAGGTAACTGCTAACGATAAATAGAAAACCTTACATAGGCCAAATTTCTGCTCAGCAGAGCGCCTGTGCGAAGGCCCGTTCAAAACGCTCATAGCACGAGATTAGCGTCTTAATAGCGGCCATACAAACAATATAGTACAATTTCTGTTTGTAGTTTCTGATAGACGACTATATCAACTAACTGTGAATAAAAAATAAAAGAAATAAAAAGTGGAGTTTTTTAGAAAATCGACTCCAAACTTGCTAGTTTTTCGAAATTTTCGTTTTTCAGGCAGATGTAACGCATTATATACTTATTGCAAAATATTGAACGTATAATCAAACGAAAGAGCTTAATTGGAGCTTTACGGTGATATAAATATCATAAATATATGTTGATTAGGGCACACAGCACAGCTTGCTGAACTTCGTCAAATATCGTCGCAGAGAGGTGGTTTGACAAATAAAAACAAAATCATTAAAAATGTTATGACCTAGACGCTTAATTAGCATGAAAAAGCCTATGTCTAGAGTGCTCCCAAAAAGTTATATTGATGTAGCGTAAAAAGTATGGAAAAGGGATGGAGTGAAATATGGCACCTCCGATAAGCTGGAAAAACGTCAGTTTCCCCCTTGACCGCTTCAACGGTCCATAACTTGAGAACAAAAAATCCGACGACATTGCCGTTTGCGTCTTCTTTTATTATAGGAATTGCCCCAAAACATATTTTTTTCCGTCAAAATTAAAAATTCGACCCTAAATCCGTGCCTGAGTTGAGATGAAATCACCCATATATACTAGTATATATATATATATATATTCATACATTCAAGAATTTTGTCTTGAACGTAGACAACTGACGCAGACTTCTGCGTTGGGACTATATTTATCGGATTGGGTGCTCATTTCGAGAGATGCCTCCGCGTAACGGGATTCAAACATTTTGTAAAGTTTTATAATAGATGTGCTCTATCTGAGTGAAGGTGGGCCATTTCTAGTTTTACTTTAGTCTAAAATAAACATTCACGGAGAAGTTAACTAAAAGAAAATGAATGAAGTTCTACAATATTTTGAAAACGCTTCTCCTTTTTTTCAAGTAATCTAGCTGCTCCGCCTCTAGGGCATCAAACATGACAGTTTGCCCGACACGGTCGTCTTCGTCAGCGCCCTAATATTCATATTTCAAATACTTCGTTCCCACTCTTATTCTTAGCTGAGCTACACGTTGCAAAAAAAAAAATATATATATATATAAAAACCGACCGCTATAATGCAACCAATGAGTAATATCAGCCTGACAGACAGGTTCATGTCATAAGCTATCGGAGTGCGGATGTCTACCTAAGAATAGCATGACCAATTTGCTCTGATTTTTGCCTTTTTAGGAGGCATCCCCTCCTCCCCCAGTTACACTATACTTTGTTTCGCGTTAAGTCTTGCCGCACCCAACAGAACGATCCGATTGAGTCAATCCAGCAGCGTCAGAATCACACCGTCACTGCGCTCCTCGTATGTGTCCGTTTTCCGTCATCGCTATACTTCGTTTCATCTTCGGTCCGAGCGCGGCCGATGTTATCAGCCGAAGGGCCAATCAAACAGCGCAAAAAGCGCAACGTCATGGCGTGCTCTCTGCGCTTGATAGGACTAGCCGGCGTAGGAGCACGCACAGAGAGACGGCTGGTCCTATCAATTGCAGAGAGCACGCCATGACGTTGTGCCTCTTCGCTGTTTGATTGGCCCTTCGGCTCATTACATCGGCCGCGCTCGGACCGAAGCTGAAACGAAGTATAGAACCCATCCCTTACAAAAATTACCACTGGATCATGGGGCCTTCACTGTAAGTAAAACGAAGTGAATTCGTAATCCTGTGTCCAGCTCACCCAAACCCGGGAAGGGGGGTGGGGCGTCGTCCCAAAGCGGACTCACAAAGCCCACAATTGTTTGTTTGCTGGTTTGTTCGTTTTCTGCGTGGTTGCCTTTGATACACTCTGAGAAACCTGGAGCGTCTACTTCACCGGAGCGCACTTGGGTCAGCCAACCTCCACAATCGAATGGTTGGCCTCGTCAGACGCTCGGCGACCGACGAGGCTGAAAATATACGAAGTAAAAGAATTTCGCACGGTGAAGGCCCATTCACACGGGAGAATTCGTGTGCGTTTTCTTACTTTACGTTAAAGTATGATTCCGTGTTTTCAGGCTTTATTTGGTCGTAAAATTCGGAGGATGTTTTTTGTAGTTTACATACCGCTAAAAATTCAGGGTTTATCGGAGTTTATTTTTCGGACACTGCCCATTCCCCAGAATTGAAAATTTATGTTTTGACTTTTTTTTTCTTGATAAACGAAACGAGTATCCGGGAAAATACGTAAACTAAATTCGTAGAACAAAAAACAAAAAACGTTATCAAAAGAAAATCCCGCAGCTACATTTAGCATTGTCGCCCTTGCGATTGACGTTCTGTCGCCTGACAAATCTCGAAAACAAGTGTAACTTTAATAAAGGTCGGTACTTTGAAATAGCCAAACTCCTGGACGCAAAAAAATTCGACTGCCTTCCCCGTCCTATTGAATCTGCACGTTCACAACTTTCACGGCATTAAAAAACCGCACTTTCTCCCTTTAAATAGCACATATTGTATTGTCCAAACTGCGAACCGGAACATTGGATTTTGTTACGTTCCAGAAGTACAGTGGCACCTTGTACGGAACGAACCTTGACGTGATAAACGTACAACCCCTTTGTTAATAGTCCAAGATAAAAACAAAAAAAAAAATTTTCTTTTAGTACTCTTTGTACTCTGAAGAAAGTTTATTCGTAAAATATCTTTTTTACATTTTCTTTTGCAATCGCGAACCCTAAATCGGGAGTTTATCGGATAAATCCGAATTGTCAAGAATTCAATCGGCGAGTGTTTTTCATTGTTTACCGGAACATCCGTGTGTCGATTACCGCATGCAAGGCTACTACTTGAACTAATTATAATGCAATTAAATGCGAAGGTACAAAGCGATCTGGACAAGAATAATGATAATAATCCCTGGAAAAGGGGAACAAGAGGGACAAACTACAAACATAAATCTCCAAACACAGCTAGGTCGTTATTCTTGTCCAGCTCGCTTGCACCTTCGCATTTAATTGCATTATAATTATAACCTTAAATTGAAAGCTTCACCCTTGTTGGGGTAAGACTAGTGGCAGCTGATAAAACCAGTTTGCTCTACTGACGTCTAACCCCTAGTTAGCTCAGTTGGTAGAGCGCTCCACCTGTAATAGAGAGGTCCCGGGTTCGATACCCGGAGCAGGTGGATTTTTCGGTCGCTCACCAGTCGCCTAGCTGTGTTTGGAGATGTATGTTTGTCCTGTGTCCCTCTTGCTCCCCTTCTCCAGTGATTATTATCGTTATACTTGAACTGGTCGCCATGCCAACATCCGGACATTTCCCATAGGGCCAATGGAGGCAACCTTTCTACTGCAGCGCCGAATTCCTCGTCCAAGGTGGAGGGCTCTCCTTACTTGAATGGGTCAACAGTTATAATGCGAAAGCATCCACTTTCCCTTGGAGCGAGCCGACGTCATCAGTTTGAAGGGCGCGGAACGGCACTTTCATTCCTTTCTTTATGTGAAGCCAGTACCCAGCTATGAAACCACGCGGAAAGCCTAGACAACGGCACCTAGTTTCCCCGATTCCAAAGGAGCGGAGTAAGGCTGATGGATTTCGCCTTCGGCCCCATTGGCTGGCGCGCGTCGACGAGGATCCCATTGGCCGCTGCCCGCGTCAGTTTCAACGACCGCCGCCCCATGGCGCTGCGTGTCCGTGCCGCGGGAGCGCCTGTAACACGGTCCGAGCTCAGAGCTGCGAGGAGGGCTGGGAGAACGCTCGCACGGCCGTCGCAAATACGCCGCAAACGAAACACGGTAGCGGAAGAACGACCCACATGCTTTTCCATTCACAGCTCCTAAGAAGTGGTTATGTGTACCCCGAGCCGTTTATTTTATACTCATTAGTTTATAAAATCTGTTTAACTATAACCATGTTATAAATAAAATACGTAACTGACTTTGCTCTAAGTTTTTTTTTTAAACGCTCGGCTCGTCGTAGCCTACTTTGAAGCCGTTTCAGCGCCAAGCCATAAACAATCCAACATGGCGCCCGTCAATTTTTGTAGGGCGGTTTTCGTACGATGGCTTCGGGGTTGTGTTGGAGCGAGACTCCTCAGCAGCACGCCCGGTGTTGGTAGTACAATAATGCACTATATTGTCACGCCCGTCGTGAAAAGAGGAAGACAGGTCATGTAGACTGCGGGAATCAGGAATAAGTAGTATATTTAAGGTAACGGGAATTTAAAGTAAGCAAGAATACCCATTTGAATAGAAAGAAGAACTTAAAGGAAAGGGAAAAAACTACGCAAATTTAATGAAAGCGTTATGAGACACTCAAGTATACAGTCATAAACATAGTCACGTTGGGTCTCGAAGCTTGGCCCTCGACTCCATCTGGTGGTGGGTCCCCAAGATTTGGGGTGCCTTCGCCTTGATCAGGTCCGGTAACTCCAGGTTTTCGATCGGCAAGCTTTTCCAGGCGCTGTACGAGGCAGCCCGGTGGTTGGAGTCCGGCCACGGATTCGTGTAGCCGGTTTACCCCTTAGCTTGCCGTGGCAGCTTGCGTGCGCTACTCCAACCGCCCGTTGCGGTCAGTTACTTGGCTTCCACACACCCAGCTCGGTGTCACGCTCTCTCCGCTCATCCTCATCTCCTGCTCCTTTTATGTGTCGTCCTCATTTTTTTTGCAAACACCATTGCCATACAATCACGAAATATAGGCCTACACCGCGCGATTTCGCTTTCAGCTGTTTAAAGCGAGCAGTTGTGTTTCCTTTTATGTTTATTTTATTTATTAAGACGTTCAGCTGTCCAGTAAAGACTCGAGAGCTGCGACCGAAATATTTCGGGGAAGATTTATTCTACATTAGTCATGCACGAAGGAATTAAGTGCAACATTCCACAGGCATACACGCAAAAACAAATCACCAACAAAAATGGTTAGTTACCCTTGCCCACAAGCTCCCTTTAAGCATCGTCAGCACCTCAATGTCATCTGTTTATTTTCTAATCACTTCTTTACTAGATTCGGACTCGCAGACCTTCGTGATGTGGGCTACTTGCCTTTCTGCGGCGCCGCGGCTCTCCTGAACCAAAATAAAGATTAAACTTATCATTCATATTTATTTATTTTACAACTGTACACATTTAATTCAAATCATTACGCATTCAACGTGCCAAGTAGGATTTGTTCTTCACCGAAAGTAAATAAGTTGGACATTTACCAAATAATAAGTCTCTTCAGATAGCCTCAACCATTCGTTGGCCTCGTTTTCACATATTCAAAGCTTTTCACAAAGGCAAGATGAACAAAATGGTGCGATGACCTAGGCTGATTATTATCCTGACTGAATAATATCATCTGCAAGCTTCGTAAATGTTAGCACTAAAGAGGCTGTAGGACTGGTAAAAACAACGAAATGCCCGGAGCAGTCCTTCGTATGAAAACATACAAAATGCTCGCTCCATGTCCCAGTTCGTGCAATGACAATGGGGTGAAGATATTTAGAATTTTAAACTTATTTCAATCGTCTGGACACAGAACACGTCCATCTGTAGGAAACAAACTAATTATGCAGGATGGCGATGTCGCACCTGCGAAAAAATAAGTGAAACTTAAGATTTGTGGTGGAGATGTCCGGTACATAAAACTATTTATTACACTTGACTACACAAGGTACAGCAATACATGAGCGCGTTGGCCCCGGTGTGGGCGTGCCTCCCCGATCCCGAATGTGAAACCCGAAACTGTCTACTCAAACGCCCGCGCCCTCCGGCTGCATACCTCAGCAGGTCTAGTTGCCAGACGCCGGAGGCGAAACCGAAACTAAACGTGTAGGAAAACCGAATCTAGACATGCGATGTCCACACTACTCCCCCTTCCAGAAATGTTGAAAAATTAAAATGATACATGCACAAGTAGTTACGGCACAAATCGTACAGGTTGACGAACCCTTCGTCCACCACGCGTCGTCGGAGAGTCTGCTGAATTTCTCGTCGGCGCACTAGTTGGAGTGGTGATTGAATGCTCGAGGTGAGCCGGTTTTAGTCGATCCACCGAAACCACTTCTGATTGTCCGCGCACTTCGATTGTGTAGTGTTTCGAGCCACGACGAAGGACTTTAAACGGGCCGTCGTACGGCGGCTGGAGAGGTTTTCTCACAGCATCGCGACGCAGAAATATATGGGTACTAGTGTCAAGTTCCTCAAACAGGTGCACGGTAGGACTCTGTTTAGCACGGGTTGGTGTCGGACGGAGGCTGTTCATGATTGTCCGTAACCGTGACACGTACTGGAGGGGATCTGGAAGCTGCTCGTTCACGTTGGCTGCAACGAATTGGCCGGGGAGCCGCAGGGTAGTGCCGTAGAGCAACTCAGCGCTGGTGCACTGCAGGTCACTCTCTAGTGTTGTGCGCATGCCTAGGAGGACAAGAGGCAGCACTTCGGTCCAGCGTGAGGGCTCGCCGTAAGCGTTGATTGATGCCTTCAGGTGCCGGTGCATCCGCTCCACAAGGCCGTTAGCTGCGGGATGAAAGGCGGTGGTGCGAATCCGATGTGTTCCCAAGAGCGTTTGGAACTCTCTGAAGAGGGCAGATTCGAACTGGCGACCGCGGTCGGTTGTGACCTTAGAAGGTGTACCGAAGCGCGCAATCCACGTCTGCAGAAACGCCTTAGCGACGGTTTCCGCGGACATGTCTCGCAGGGGTATAGCCTCCGGCCAGCGGGTGAAGCGATCCACACAAGTGAGTATGTAGGAGCAGTCTTGTGAGGGTGGCAGAGGTCCACAATGTCAATGTGAACCTCGCTGAACCGGACATCGGGCGGCAGGAACGGAGAGAGCGGAGAAACAGTGTGACGCTGCACTTTAGAGCGCTGACACTGGGTGCATGTGCGAGCCCATTCTCGAATGTCCGTGTTCATGCCCGGCCACACATATCGGGCTTTCACCAATGCTTGTGTGGCACGGATTCCGGGATGGGAGAGGTTGTGCAGAGAGTCAAACACTGGGCGTCGAAAGCACTTCGGCACGAACGGGCGCGCGGTGCCAGTGGAAATGTCACATGTGAGGAGCTGAGTGCATGTCGGTAGGGGCACGTCTTGAAAAATTAGCGTCGCTGAAGAAGCACGTAGATCTCTAAGCTCTTCATCTTCTCTCTGAAGCGTCGCCATCTTGTCAAAATCAATAGGAGTAGCGGACGTAAGGCTGCCCACGTTGGCGCGTGAGAGTGTGCCAGCTGCGGTGTTCTCAGTATCCTTTACATGGCGGATGTCGTTGCAGAACTCCGATATAAACGCCAGATGTCGAACTTCTCTTGGGGAGAGCCCATCCGTTTTGGTGGTGAAGGCGTGGATCAGGGGCTTGTGATCTGTCATGATGTGAAATGACCGTCCCTCTAAGAAGTGTCGGAAGTACTTGACTGCCATGTAGACTGCTAGCAGCTCGCGTACGTAGCTGCTGTAGCGAGTTTCAGCAGGTGACAGGGATTCCGATCTGCTGGAAGGGTGCTGTTGGCGGAGGAATTGGCTGCAAGAGTCCGGCCGGCCTCGTCGGAGGTTTCTTGCGTCGCTGGCATTCATGGCATGATCGTGTATATAGATGGACGGTTTTGGGGAGCTTGGGCCAGTAATACTTTTCGCGAATACGGGCCAGTGTCCGGCTGTAGCCAAGGTGTCCGGACGTCGGGTCGTCGTGGCAGGCTTGAAGGATCTCCTACCGAAGGTCGGTCGGGATTACCAGCAGCCACGGCGAGTTGTTGTTCCCGAAGTTCTCTTTGTAGAGTACACCTTGTCGAATGGCGAAGGTCGGCAGTACTTGTGAGAAGACACGTGGCACGGTACTCCCGCCCCCTTCCAGGTGCTCGATTAATGCGCGTAGCTCAGGATCGTCCCGTTGACGTCGTGCCAAGTCGTCGGTGTTCACTGCGCCCAGGAAACACTCGTCGTCATCGTCGTCGCTGCTGCCGGAAGGTGTTTTGACGGGAGCTCTGGATAGTCAGTCGGCGTCGCTGTGCTTGCGGCCTGACTTGTAGACCACGGTCATGTTGAACTCTTGTAGTCTTAAGACTCCATCGAGCGAGCCGTCCTGACGGGTCCTTGAGGTTCGCAAGCCAGCAGAGCGAGTGGTGGTCTGTGACTACGCGGAACGGGCTCCCGTATAAGTACGGACGAAACTTCGTGATTGCCCAGACGACCGCAAGGCATTCTTTCTCAGTCGTGGAGTAATTTCTCTCCGCCTTGGACAATGTCCGACTTGCGTAGGCGATGACTCGCTCGGTGCCTTCTTGTACTTGAACCAGTACCGCGCCCAGTCCTGCGTTACTTGCGTCCGTGTGAATCTCGGTTTCCGCATCCTGGTCGAAATGTCCAAGAACAGGAGGAGTCTGCAGTCGTCGCTTCAGCTCGTCGAATGCCTGCTGCTGCTCCTTGGCCCATTCGAACTACTCGGCGTCCTTCGTGAGGTTTGTGAGCGGTGCGGAAATTCTTGCGAAATCTCGAACGAAGCGCCGATAGTGGGCACATAGTCCAAGGAACCTTCGCACGGCCTTCTTGTCTCTTGGCGCTGGAAATTCCGCGACGGCGCGAGTCTTCTTTGGGTGTGGGCGAATGCCTTCGTTACTAACCACGTGACCTAGAAACTTCAGTTCGTCATAGGCGAACCGACACTTTGACGGCTTGAGGTTAAGTCCGGCGGTCCGTATGGCTCGGAGAACAGCTCGGAGTCGTCGCAAGTGCTCGTCGAAGTCGCCGGAAAACACTACGACGTCGTCGAGGTAGACGAGACAGCTGCGCCACTTCAGTCCTGCCAGTATAGTGCCCATGACTCGCTGGAAAGTTGCTGGCGCCATGCATAGTCCGAAGGGCATCACCTTGAACTCGTACAGTCCATCCGGCGTGACGAAGGCTGTCTTCTCTCGGTCCCGTTCGTCGACTTCGATCTGCCAGTATCTGCTCTTCAGGTCCATCGATGAAAAGTATCGAGAGTGGCGCAGCCGGTCTAACGTGTCGTCGATGCGGGGGAGTGGATAGACGTCCTTTTTTGTCACTGCGTTTAGCTGCCGGTAGTCCACGCAGAACCTAAGCGTCCCGTCCTTCTTCTTAACCAGTATGACTGGAGAGGCCCATGGACTGCTTGAAGGTTGGATTATGTCGTCGTTCAGCATTTCTTGAACTTGCTCCTGGATCACCTGCCTTTCTTTAACAGAGACTCTGTATGGAGATCGATGCACAGGGCGCGCGTCGTTCTCGGTAACGATGCGGTGCTTCGCAACGGCTGTTTGGCGCACCTTCGACGACATCGCAAAGCAGTCACGGTATTCGGCGAGGAGGTTAATCAGCTGCCGTCGTTTCGGGTCCGGAAGCTTAGAGTCGATGTCGAGCTGCGCTGGCGACGTACCGTCTTGCTGAGGTGGCGGGGATTCGTCAGTAATGGCGGCGATTTCGGCGGAGTTTCCGAGTTCCTCGACGTGGCCAACGGCTGCACCTTTTGTGAGGTGTTGCGTTTCATTCCGAAAGTTTGTCACGAGGACCACAGTGCGGCCATCCTGAAGTTCAGCTACTCCTCGTGCGACGCCTATTCCTCTTCCTAGAAGCAACTGGAGGTTGCCTTCCAGAACAACGTCGCCGCGGGTAGCTGCATCGGTCATAACGGGTACGACAACACTTGATCGCGGCGGCAAGTTCACGTGGTCGGCTGACGTTGTTTGGGGTTTCTCTGAAGGCAGAACAGGCTTGCGGAGCGTCAGTCTGTTCTCACCAAGGTCGATGACGGCGCCGTATTCACACAAGAAGTCCATGCCGAGAATTACGTCTCTGGAACAGTCTTGTAGAACGACGAACTTCACAGGGCACGTCTCACCGTGGATCTCGACGCGAGCAGTGCATCTCCCGACTGGTGTAATGAGGTGTCCTTCGGCGGTTCGTATTTGAGGTCCATCCCACGGCGTAATGACTTTTCGAAGGCGGCGGGAGAGCCTCCCACTCAAAACGGAGTAGTCTGCTCCGGTGTCGACGAGTGCCGTCACGTCGTGGCCGTCGATGATAACGTTGAGGTTATTCGAAACCTTTACAGAAACGTCGTTTCGAGGCGTTGCGGCGTTTGAGTGGGAGAGCTCCGACGATCTTGGAGGATTTTGGCATCGTTCGTCATCGGCAACGCCACCTCCCGGCATTGCCGCGCCTAGATTTCCCGACGGGAAGCGATGGGTGACAGGCTGACTCGGCGAGACCGGCGGAAGGGCGATGGCGAGCGTCGAGGAGATGGTGAATGGAATACCCGGCGGGGAGACGACTCCGGAGATGAAGAGCGGCGGAGGTAGTCCTCGATGTCCCGAGGTCGCTCTCCAAGACGTGGTCGAGGGTCGTTGGGCGTAAACCCTCGTTGGCCCAGCTGGCGGTAGGGGCATCGTCGGTAGATGTGGTCCGCTTCACCACAGTGGTAGCACATGGGGCGTCGATCGGCCGTCCTCCAAACGTCGGTCTTCCTCGCACCACGCTGCTCTGGGCGTGGAGCATACTGCGGCGCCGGTGCCTCACGTCTGGGAGCTGGCTGGTAGTGTGCTGTGACGGGAGGTTCTCTCTTGGCGGCGGCGGCGTAAGTCAGGACCGGCCGTTCGGGAGCCACTGCGACGGGGACCTCTGGCAAGAGGGCCCGGTGTACCTCCTCGCGAACAGCCTCGGCGATTGAAACAGCGGCGGGTCGTTCTGGAGAAGGGAGCAACCGCTTCAGCTCTTCTCGAACCACATCCCGAATTACCTCCCGAAGGTTCTCGATGCCAACTTCGCCGAGGTCAGGGAGGGAAGTTGGAAGGGATGAGGTGGCAGCTACGCCGGCGACTCTCTGATAATGACTCGCCCTGGCCGACAGCGCTCGTTCAATGGTAGTTGCCTCAGCAACAAATTCATCTACTGTCGTCGGTGGATTGCGAACGAGTCCGCCAAAAATCTCGCTTTTCACACCTCTCATGAGGACGCGCAGCTTCTTGTCTTCGGCGGCTCCAGGGTCGGCACGGGCGCACAGGCGCAGGACATCTTCAGTGAAGCTTGTCACGCTCTCGTTCAGACCTTGGCATCTTCTTTGAAGGATGTCCTCGGCTCGTTGACGTCGGTGTTGGTTTGTGAAGGTGCGCTTTAGCTCCTCCACGCATGTCTCCCACGTCGTGAGGGAAGCCTCGTGGTTCTCAAACCATTGTCTTGCCGTTCCCTCGAGTGCGAAATAAAGGTTTTGGAGGCGCTGTTCTGCCGTCCACGCGTTGTAGCGGGCCACACGTTCGTAGTGCTGCAGCCAGTCTTCTACGTCCTCGTAGATTTCACCGTGGAATGGCGTCGGCACACGGGGAACCGCAGGCAGGAAGACGTAGGACGGTGCTGCTTGGGGGTTTTCCGTCGGCTGGGCCGTGGAGTTCATCGTCGGCTTCGGTAGCTTCTTTGTTTTGTCCGGTAGTGGTCCAAACTCAGGGCGTTGTCCTTGCAGACGCTGGCTTGCCCGAGGCCCTGCCTCTTCCACGGGTCGACGACTTGGAGTGGGACTTGCCGAACGGGTCCTCAGAGGGGTACGGTTGAGAAACATAGAGTGCGTACCCCGCACTTACACCAAAATGTCACGAATGACAAGTGATGAGGCAGCAAATAACTGAGTAAACTAAACGTTTACTCGGGCGAACTTGTGCCCAAAATAAAGAAGGAAACAAAAGATAACAGTAGAGCGTCGCGGGCGTCGAAGTCGGCGAAAGAGCCGAGTCGAACGCTGGGGCGAAACTGACTGCGGCTCGCCACGCGGAGCCTCTTATGTACACGCGTGGGGTTCTGGAAGATTCTGCGTAGAAGGTTCTGCGTGTAGAACATTCCGACCTCGAACGAGCAACACGGTTCTCGAATTTACCGGAACTTCGTCGGAGTCAGAGTCAACAAAAATGCGTCCACGCGGCCAGGAATCGAACCCTAGCTTTCTGCGTGGAAGGCACGCGCGATAACCGTTAGGCCACGAGCGCGCTGCCTGCTTGGTCAGCTGCGCTCGCGGCAATATGTCGTACCACGCAAAGTTCCCACGGTAATACATAATTGTGCAAACTCATTTAGGAAACTAAATCGCTTCTGCAGTTCAGTTCGCATAGTTGACTTTGCTCTTGTAACCGAGGCGTCGTGTACAAGAAAATAGACAATCAGGCCAGAGGACACTTGCTTGTGTACAAAAAGATATGGTTTACGTGCGTGTGTCACCTTAACTTAGCGAACCACAGCGTTGCTATTTCGAGTCGTTGTCTGGAAAGTACCTTGAGCCACCTCAAATAGTTTATATCACAATATAAAGCCTGAGACCAGGAGAAATAAACTAGCAAACAAGACGTCACACAATCTCAAACGCAGCTGAGTTTATTCGCAAGGAAAGAACGAATTACAGCCGTCTACACAGACAGAAAAATGGGAAGCCAAAAAGACGAGCCTCTGCAAAGTTAGCGAAACGAAGCCAGGCTAACTGATACACCTAGACATCTCACCACCAGCAGACACCCGCCGCCAAGGTACCCGACAAGATAATCGAAAACCCCGTCAAGACTATCTGAACCAAACAAAAAACCGCACTGCAACCCCCCCCCCCCCCCCGCCCCCTCCGACAACTCACCCCTCGACAACAAGAACTCGCAGCTGAAGCTCTCCTGCGTACTTTTGTTATTTTCAAATATTTGCTCACTTCAAAGCTTAACCCAGAAATGACTGAGCCATGGTCGCATGATAGAAGTGCAGAAAGAGAACCTTCGCATTCTTCACTCTATTGCCGAAGTTAGGGAGGTTTGTCATGAGGGATGTGGGAATGAAATGAATATTATAGGCTTTTTCCACGCACGGACGTCGCAAGAAGTACTCTCTCGTCGGACGGAGAACGAAATTTGTGTGACCTAAAGGTGGAAGCAGGATATGAATATCTTACAACTTTATCTGAATATTTATATTCTTCTTGTTCGGCGTCAAGTAGGATATCTGAGCTGTTTCATGCGTTAAGGCATTCATGCGTTAAGACATTCGTTAAGGCTTTACCGATCAAATAGTTTTAGTGTACAGTTTGAGGCAAATCGTAAATAATCACGGATATGGCTTTAGTGTTCCTTCTAATTTAATTTAATTTCGTTTATTATACTCTCAGGGCCCTAAGGCTGTACAGAGTGGAGTGAAATTATCCATCAATACGAATAAAACAATGAAAACAAAACGCAAAAACAAAACACAAGGTACAACATCGCTATGGAACATTCTTCAAAATATCAGCGACCACTTCATTATTTTATTTTTGTTCAAAACGACTGAAACGCCACGTAAAACCTGTGGTGCGAGCCTTGCCAAAGGTGGACGAATAGTTGGAGGACGGAATGCCACTAAAGGGGAATTTCCCTGGCAGGTGAGAGCACTACAACGGGTATCGGACGTTGTTTTATCGCGCTTTCAGTTGTCTGCCGGTTCAATGAGAGTCTTAAATGATTGCCTTACTGTTTAGAGTCTTGAGTACAATACGCGTACACTTCTTGCTACCGGAGTGTGATTGTGTCAAAATGGGAAGAAGATAACCGGCGATGTTTATACGAAGCGAAAACAAGACACCGAATGGGTAGTAGTGAATTAATATTTTGTTTCATATACTAGGCAAATATAAAATAAACGATAAAATTCAATCAACGACAACTTTGATATCTTCTTTGCTGTTTCTTATAGTTTAGTTGGATATTATGAAGGATTGAATGCGTGTAACCGCGCGCTGACCCTGAAATACATAAATCAGACCTTAGATAAATTATGTCTCTCCTATTCTGCATGGGAAATGCGAAAGTGAAGAATAAGTATAAAGTCACTGGGCGGTTCAAAACGCTCAGAGTGGGATGTCTTCACACTTCTTGCATTTTATTCGTTCTTAAGCTCATTGGAGAGGTAAGAGGATGCTCGACACTGCCATGTCTTGCGTTTCTTCAGCATAAGAATCTTATTGCATGGCGAGTCCCATCTCATCACTCCACAGTCGATGATGGCTTTTCTGATTGGCTAACGCCAATCAGAAGGCCAACCAACGAAGCGAGAATTGTGATGATAACACACAACACCCTGCGTTTTTTCAGCTGTCGGGGACTGTATGTTTGCTATCTCTCGAATTACGAGTGCATCGCGTAGGAGTATACAAAAGTAACATCTCAGTCGACCTAATCTGACAAAACTTGTAGTTGTGCCAACTCGACTGCCATTTTATAATGGTGTAAGCCGAATAAGTCGTGTCATGTTACCACGTAACCTCGTTAATATGAATACTCCGCTTTATAGACGACAATTGTGGGGAAGAACTAAGTTAACGTCTGCTTTTGTTTCTTGTTATACGAGCAACTCACATAATGGACGCTTTTTTATTGTGTCTGCGTATGAGGAAAGGGGGGGGGGGGGGGTGAAGGCGTTTATATTAACAAAATTAATACCTGGCACTCTGTTCCACTGCAGGTGTATATCAGGGCCAAGGTATATGCTTGCGGGGGATCTATCATCAAACCGGACATCGTTGTGACTGCTGCGCATTGTCTACTGAGGCACGTATTCGTCCTGCTTGGTGTGAAAAACGCGACGAGCAGTGTGCTTTCCTTCCTAGGAGCGGTCCAGGGGATGTAGTAGTCCAGGCTGGAATCTTCCCAGGTAGCACCGAGTTCTGGCCCAAGACTTGGCTTTTGTCTGGGAGTTTAGGGCATTGAAAAGTCCGAAAAAGCGAAAGCAGAGCCAAACCTGACCTCCCTTGGCAACACTCTGGGTATTTTGGCCCTAATTCGCCAAACTAGTGCCAAACTTAGGCTTCACTAACTGGTAGTTCGGCTGTCATCTGGCATCTTTGGGCCTAAATCGCCTAACAAATGCCAGAGTTAGGCTTACTGCCCGGTATTCGGCAGATATTTTGCATTTTTGGGCCAAAATCGCCAAATTAATGCCAAAGTTAGGCTTCACTTTTTGATAGTTCGGCTGTCATATGGCACCTTCGGGCCAAAATCGCCACAGATGTGCCAGAGTTAGGCTTACTATCTTGTAGTTCGGTTGACATCTGGCATCTTTGGGCCCAAGTCGCCAAAAAAGTGCCAAAGTTAGGCTTCGCTTTCCGATAGTTCGGCTGTCATCTGGCAGCTACGGGCCAAAGTCGCCAAACAAGTGCCAAAGTTAGGCTTCGCTTCCCGATAGTTCGGCTGTCATCTGGCAGCTATGGGCCAAAGTTGCCAAACAAGTGCCAGAACTAGGCTTACTGCCTTGGAGTTCGGCTGATGAGGTATTTCATGTACGCGGTTGGTCTTCATCTTAATTAAATAGAAATCAAGTTTAATTCGGCTGGCCACTTTATATATCTTATTTTGGGTGTCTCTTGATTTCTCCAGTCCAAAGTTTGGCTATACGTTTTGACGCGGCTGCACCAGGCTTTGCAAACGCAAATTGTGCCGGATGTTTTACTCGCGCGTAGGTATACACACGCCAATATCGGGACGCGCCGTGAGACTGGTTTGACATTAAGGCGCATTCACACCGGCGATGCGATCTAGTCGCGCGATAACTTTCATCGCGAAAGCGACCATCGCGGGCAAAAAGCGACACGATTTGAGCAGTCGCTTGCTGACCCGACTTTTCGTGATGCGATCTAGTCACGAGAGGCTGAGCCAATCAACGTCGTTCGGAGCGGAAGTTTTTGAGAAGCGACTCGCCAACGAAGGCGTTGGACTCGCTCATCGCGCACGCCACAGTGACCATCTAATTTTTTTTTTTTTTTTTTTTTTTGCGATGCGATTTAGTTGCATCGCGCGACTGCTTACATTCTCGGAGTGAATGCGCCTTTACAGAAAGTGCTGCCATCAAGCTAGCGCTGCGCGAGACTGATGTGCGCACGTCTCTTCAACAGATATCATTATTAGGCGGCGCATTGCTAAAGCGAGCGTGGCTCTGTGCGTGTCTTGCATTGTGATAGAGCACTGTCTAATTTTAGCGAAAACAAAGAGCGGAAACGACCGGGGCTTCGTGGCGCCGCTCCCGCATCACACTTGGGGAATTAAAATGAAATCCCGGAACTTGTCCTATTTTAGCGTGTTGGTACTTTTTAAACATTTAGAAAGTGGTGACACATAAGGGACGATACAGACAGGACAATCTTTCAACTTCAACAACATTTATTTTCGGCTTCAAGCTCAAAGCCCGCCCGCTCCGTGGGAGTACGGGAAGGGGAAATCTTGGGGGAAGGAGAGGAAGCGGCGGAAGTGTACGCTATCCCCCTGTCCTGAGGGGCCAGGTACATCGGGCAAACGGGGCGATGTCTCAACTACCGACTCCGAAAACATCAAATGGACGCCGAAAGAGCTCCTTCGGATTCTCCGCACCCGATCGTCATTCACGGGAGAAAATGTCCCGGCTGCGCTCCTAATTTCGCCGGCACGACAGCCATGGGAGGCCACTGCGAGCGAATTGGGAGAAAAATAATTGAGGCCTATCGGGTGGCGACAAGCAGCAAAACCTAAGCACCCCTTCCATTTCGCTCTCAAAAAATGAGATTATCTTTCTGAGGCCCACAATGAAAGCCGAACGCTGACAGACTAGGCAAGGTGACAAGGTCTCCGGCAGAAGCGGCCTTTCCTTTCATTCCTCCCATTTCATTCCAGAGAAGGGCTGGGATTCCCCCGACCCTTATTTCGTTACTCTTGAACAGGTCGGGATACACACTCTCTCCTGTAGCTTTGGCTGTACAGCAGGTGTTTTTTTCGTTTTTTTTTTTATAAATTGTCTTCTTTTTTTTTTTTTTTTACTCTAAAGCGTTCAAAATGCAGAGGGAGCTTAGCTGCGTTGTTGATGCCCCTTCGACCTCGCCTTTTGCAAATCCTCCCCACCTGCTTTTGTGTCTTCGTGTGGCTGTCAGCGATCGCGACAGCCACTTTAAGCAAATCAAAAGGGTGGACCGTAACGCGTGACCTCTCTGCGTAGGACGCGTAGGACAAAAACGTTTGGACGAAATTTTTTTCACGTGACTCTCTCTGTCACGCTGATGGGATCTTTGGGGCTGTTGTTTTCGCCGTTTGCCTGGTTATAGAAATAGGCCGGCCACGTAGGTCTGGTTTTCGAAATGCGCTCTTCAGTGTTCTGTTGCTTTCGTGCGTTGCAGACGCGGCCGTGTTTTTTCGTCGTAAACGGCCGGAATACGTCCATGCCAATTTTTCGGTAAAAGCTATTTTTTTCACCGGAGTTCGTGGAATTCTTGTGACGTGTTTGTTGGACACGCTTCGACAAAAACTGCTCTTCGCCGACGACGAGACGTCAGTTGAATGTGTGCAACCTTCTTTCTCGAGTGTGTTTGTGAGGTGCCTGAGTTGGATTATGCATCTATCAAGGATTACGTGATATCGCTCTTTTATTAGTAAGTACACTGCAAGCATGCTTCTGATAGTGGTACTGCTTTCCTCTCAATCTCCGCGGTTTTGTGTGTGATGAGTTTTGCTTGGCATGAGGACAGTGTTGATCCTATCTTATAATTTGCTTTTCGTTTTACAGAGAAGTGTGACCTTTGTAAATATATCGAGAATACACTGTGTGTAATGATAGTGGTTTAATAAACTTTTGTGAGCGATCGAAAAAATTTTTGTTTGTCCGTATATGTGACTGGATATGCAACAAATTATATGCAATGTACACATACTTGCACGACGTTCGGCCTAGCGTTCGCACAATATTGCGCGAACGCTAGGCCGGGGCAAAACGGCTGTACGGCAATACCTGCCGGATATCAAACGGTGGTGCGAAACTGGACATTTGAGTGATATTGGAACCGACTTTCGGCCGGTACTGGCACGATACTGCAAACTATTGCCGTGCTGCTTGGGAACGGAGGTGATGACATCTGACCATCGTGTTTTCAACGCTTATTTAATTTAATTCTCTTCTGGGGCGCGTGAAAGCGCACTTCTGTGACACACCAGAGATATTTCAAACTCGGGCAGGCCTCTCGGCTTTTTTTTTACCACTTTTGGCACTTACTTGGCACTTCAGTGGGTAGCCAAAGAAGAGCCAAACTTCGGCATGCCCCGAATCGCCAAATTATGATTTACTGCGGCAGTTACGGCTCAAGTCTGGCACTTACTTTGGCACAACTGTGGCGGACCAGAGAAAAGCCAAACTTGGTGTGGCCGAAATACACAAATTAGGCGTTGCTCTGGCAGTTATGGTTCAAGTCTTTCACTTACTTTGGCAGAACTGTGGCGGACCAGAGAAAGGCCAAACTTGGCATGTCCGAAATACCCAAATTCGGCGTTGCTTTGGCAGTTATGGCTCAAGTATGGCACCAACTTTGGCGCTCCTCTGGCGTACCAGAGAAGAGCCAAACTTCGGCATGCCCTAGGATCGCCCAACTAAGGCTATAGTTAGGCATTGTACTTTGGCACTGATGATTGCCATGGTGCAAAAACCTAACTGCGCCAAAGTGGGGCCCTTATGTTTGCCAGACCTTTGCCCAAGTTGGGCATTCCTCTGGCGTGCTACCTGGGTTGAACCTCAACAACACGCCCAGCTACAGCCAAGTGCGCGTTGTAAGCATCAAGCCATTAAAAAATTACGGCATCTTTCTTCTTTTTTTTAGAGTATTCATTGAGATTTGAGGTTATGTACACTCGAAAAATATTATACGACTGAGAGTTCATTAGCCAATCAGTTCACCAAAAGGTGAAGTTATGTTTGCTGTAGAGTCGTTGTCACGTCAAGAAAGAAAACTAAGATGCGCCTCTACATATCTTAATTCAGCACATGACTCGGCAAAGTAGTAACGTTCTGCTAAAAGCCGACTTTTTTTTAGTACGGTTTTAGAGGGGGAAGTCAGCTTAGGTGCAAAGCCATTTCGAAGAGGAGTGCAGAATAGCAGTGAATTATGTATATATACCGAGGCAACAAAAAAATGAATTGAGCGATGATTAAACAAATCACCTCTATTCAGAAGACAAGATATCTTCGGAACAACTCTGCTTAATTCGGCCATTTTGTCCCTCGCTAGCGACCGGGGGGGGGGGGAGGCCGTTCTAGTCCAGCGACGTCGTTACGAGCGTTCAGATATGTGCGTAACTCGTTACCAGTAACGACTGACTTTTGACTAGTTACTTTTTTCGGTATCGAGTAACGTAATTAGTTAGTTATTCTATTAGAAAAACTAACGAGTATCGTTCTTCGCTACTTTTGAGACCAAGTGACAAGTAAAGATATTCTCTTACATTTCAAGAGTCACGTGCAGAATAACCTAGTTTTAATTCTAGCCAGAGTATGCGTCTATTCCGATAAAGGCAGATGGTAAACCCGAAAAACAACTGAACAGTAGGACAGTACATAATCATTTATCGCCGAGCACGTCAGTCGAACTCTACAACTGGGAATGTCCTTCACCCAGCGAGCACAATAAGGTCCGTTGGTTGAACCTTCTGGAATGGTGTGCAGATCGAATGCAAACCCACAGGTTGCCAACGCGGCAAGTCAGAGAACCCATTGTTGACTTCGAACTTTAGAAGTATAGAAAACACAAGTGAGAGGGGAATCCAAGATCCACCAGCTCTTGCTAAAGCATAACACAGAAGTTCATTCGAGCGTGTCAGTACAACGAATCATCAGGGTCGTCAGGGATGTATTCTCAAAGAAGCGGGGAAACATAACTGATGAAAACTTCAAGAGGCCACTACTCCTTTCGTGCAACGGATACAGCAAAAAAAAAAAAAAAGAGAAGCGAAAGCAGTAGTTTTTTTATTAGTCAAAGTAACCAAAAAAGTAACTCTCTACTTTTAAGGTAAAGTAAGACGTTCTTTTTTAGAATCGGTAACGAGTAACGTATTTAGTAACGTTTTTGGATAACGTGTACATGTATGCCAGCGATATGTTACTAAATTTATTATCGGCACTAGCAGTCGCTCATGATACGCCAGTTTTATGAACGGTCTAATCAATTAGGAGCTGCCATGTACATTGTACGATTGTAAATAATAAATCGACTGTTTTCGCCATTACCCCAGGTAAAATAAATTGCCGTTCACGAGTCGTATGTCTACCCTATCAACGATATAGCTCTGTTCAATTTGTCAGTTCCTTTTTACTTTACCGAGAGCCAGGGGCGTATCGGCGCTGTCTGTCTTCCCGCCAAGGATGGCCCGTTGGAGAACAACGTCGAAGTCAGCGGCTGGGGAGCCACATCACTCGGTAATGGAGGCTTGAGTTGTTACAGCTTTTTGATAGTGCTTATTGAGACAGTAATGAGGTCATTTTCAGCACCTTTCGAACGAACCATTAATGTTCCTTTTTTTTTTTTTTCAGAGCGCAGCTCTTAGGCGCTTGTTTCCGGGTTGAGCTACGTCGGCGTCGGCATCGGTGTAACCACGCTAAATTTAGCGGAAAAATTGACGTCACGTGACCTCAACGCCAATTCAGTTTCCCCGCTAAATATAGCGGGAAACATTACTTGACATGACTTGGTGTAACGTCACCTATGAACAAATTCACTTTCTCCGCAAGATTTAACGGGAAAATTGAAATCACGTGACCTCAACAGCGATTAAACCCCCGCTAAATTTAGCGGCAAAATTGACGTCACGTGACCTCAGCACCAAGTCAGTTGCTTCGCTAATTTTAGAGGGGAAAATGACGACACATGACTTGATGTCACGTCACCTATGAACAAATTCAGCTTCTCCGCTAGATTTTGGGGGAAAATTGACGTGACGTGCGGAGGAGGAGGAGGGGAGGGTACGGAGGGGGTGAAAATGAGGAGGAGGGTAGGAGGAGGAGAAGAAAGGGGGAGGAGTAGGGAGAGGAGTAATAGGGGAGAGGAGGAGGAGGAGAGAAGGAGGAGGAAAGGAGGAGAACGGGAGGAGGGAAGGAGGAGGGCATACCCTCCCCTCCGTACGCTCCCCTCCTCCTCCTCAAGAGCTGCGCTCTAATTTTGCGTCAGAGAGATTCGTAAACGTCTTTAATTTCTTTTTTCTTTTTACTTAACACTATATTTTAAAACCTCAAGAACTCGGGAACGGGAGGCGCACGATTCTCACATTTAAGGACAGCCAAGTTTCACCGTTGTGCGACTGAAAAGCTTTTTTAGGTGTAAAATTATAGTTCTTCATGCAACTGTAGTCAGTGACAGGAAAGAAAACCGGGGCTTGACGTATTATGAACACGTTTCTTGCTTGCCAACTTTGCAATTTTTCCGCGCTCTCCAGTAAGGTGATGTTGTACAATTTGCAAGCTGAGCAGGCGTCTCATAAAAACACAAAATGTTGCGCGTGTTTTTTTTTTTTTTTTTTGCTGGCGTGATTTTAATTAATTTTCATTTTACACCACCAAACGCATTGAAATCCGTCGGGAAGAAGCTGTTACGCCCCTATATTGCACCATATTACGCAGCGGTAGATCTTCTCAGCCACTCAGACCAAGTTGGAAACTTCGATGAATTCGAGAAAACAAATTATTGTGACATGAAATTTGGGTTACTAGTTCAGGTCTGTCTATAGATGCGTTGAAGCAGTTTTGAAGCAAATCAGAGGCTATAAAAACTTCGACAGAGTTAACACACGACGCAAAGGCTTACGTTCAAGTTAGCTCGTTCCCGGTGTGGACTCTTTTAGACAAATGTATTTCGGTGCCATTACAACTGGTCCTTAAGTTTTGTTGCTGCTTGTTGTGGTCGCTTCACTTTGTCGTAATGGGCATACGGAAGCCCTTTCTAGTCAGCACTGTGTGCCTATGCCGACGAAACGAGGTGATGAAAACGATCAGAATGTGTCAAAAGAGCACCATCATAATGTTCGTCATGTTTTTGTACGCGTTCAACCATCGCTGAATCAATCATAAACAAAAAAAAGAGCAGTATAGCTGTCACCAACGCGGGTTTTATTTCGATTGGTCGTCTCCCGTTTCAGTGGTTTATGATGTCCATAGAACGCTAGAAATTCCGTATTGTTTAGAGATGGATGCCACAAGCGTTGAGAAGCAGCAGCAGCCCTTTAGGAACTTTCAAGTCCTCATGCAAGCCTGTGCTTTTCCTGTTTTCGTCTATGTTTATTAGCGGCGAGTTGTTTCGGTGGCGCCCTTGTTCGCTTACCTTTCGTGACGTCATTACCTTGTGAACAACGAGTTACATGGTGTTTGTAATGGGCATGGTGGAAGCCTGAAATCATAGCGCTCTCAAAGCAACACTGCCGACACCGTCAAAACTGAAGTTCTTACATTCCTCTTATTTCCGTCGTTGAGGCATCCTTTCCTGACGTCATAGCCAGCATTCGGCCAATTGTGGTAGGCCGACCACAGCGACGCTTTCGATCGCTCACGTCGCCAATACAGCCTGAGGTTAGTCTGCCTCAACTGGAGACTCGTCTCTCAGCAGTAGACGAGCAATTTAGCCAGTGCAGTACAACCGCTAGACTAAGGTCTTTAACGTGCACCACGCAGTAGTGATACACGACCGCACTCTGATACGATGCTCATCCCGATCGAAACTGGCAGGGATGAAGATTAAGCTCAGGATCCCTGGGTTCTGCAGCGCGAGCGTTCGCTTTACGTGCTCCGAGCTGGTGTGCGCTTCGCTAGACCACTTGGCTACCGATCCCCCTCATGACAGCTAGCACATCTGGGAAAAAAACAAAAGCAATTAACAAATCAGATGACACCGAAGGCAAAGATCGGATGAGGCCCGGCGTCGCCGCCTCACGCTTTACAGATTTAAAAACAAGCGATAAAATGATTTTACTAATTTCGCTTAATACTACTTAGAATCACTCCGGAACGTTAATAGCTGAACGAACTTGACTTAGTTTTTGTTTTTGTAGGCAATAGCCCTCGCGAAAATAATTTGAGAAATATGAGCCTTCTCGGAACCAGGGCCGACTTGCTAGAAGCAGCGTCTCAGCTGAGACTGGGGAAAAGAAAGCAGTGCTAAAGCCCGCGCACGAGTTGAGCGGGACTCAAGCCGCGTTCCAAGATGCTCGCGCGCCCCAACCTTTTGCAGTGCTTTCTTTCACCATATCTCAGCTGATATGCTGTTCAATACTTCGTTTCACCTTATCTGCGAGCGAAGCCAAAGCTTGAAGCGCGAGACCAGTGCTTTTTGCGTTTCTTCCCAGCTCGCGCGCTCGAGCAAAGCCTGAACGCACGGAGCTTTCGTGCTCGCGCTTCCAGCTTTGCCTTTGCTTGCACATAAGGTGAAACGAAATATAGCAAGTCGGCCCAGAATAAGCGGCCACCTTGCCTGCTGCCTATCCTATGCCGCCAACGTTAATCATTGACACGCGCTAAGGTTGGCAAGGTGGAAAACGCATGCTGAACTCGCATTGCTAGAGTTCGACTATTCTCATCACCGCATGGTTGGAGACAATGCCTAGGTGGACCCAAGTGTCTGCCGAGGCATTGAATGTTACAAGCAGAAGTCGAGTGCTCAAGCAGTTCTCGTGTCCAATCCTTGAGCCGCGTTTGACTCTCGTCAGGCGCGTGGTTTTGATTCCACAATTACGTCATCAAACTTTGCAAAAGTAAGGATAAGAAAAATAGTCCCCTTTTATTCTCGCAATTTTACCGATTCAAATAAGCTTCGGAATCAGCGGCAGTTTGTGTGTGTATACTTGAGCCAGACTAGGACCATACCCCACTGCAAAGTTATAATAATAATTGCAACCCGATATCGTTTACTCATCCTCTAAAAAAAAAAAAAAAAAAACTGAATGCAATAGTCTCGCAGTTTTCAAATTTTGACCAGCAATCCAGGCGAGCAGAATAAATTATTTGTGGATCGTGATTCGATCATAGGTCATTGCAATAGACCCTTCCAGAAATTCAGTCTGGCCACTGTGATCACTATCATCATCTGTAGAACGGCATCTGTGCCATACGAATGGCGGCCTTCTAGTGACTGATAAAGGAAGACGTTGAAGATGCTCCTAAGCGGATGATGCGAGGCCTGCATATTCGCGGAGTCAGTACGACGCGACGTAGGAATGGAACACAAGAGCTACGTAAGCGTTTACTTCTAATAACTTAGATTCAGTCAATCTGTGGGTGGCACACAATTGGCTTTAAAGCCCTTTGGTGTATAGAATTTTCTCGAGGCATTGAGTGGGTTGGAGCTTTGTTCTGAATGCAGGTTCTTGGTCACCATCGAACTGAAAGTGATCAAGAAAGAACTCACACTGAACGATTCCTCGCGTGCCGTTGACTTGCGAAAGTGACGGTGCCGATACAAGTTCATCTCCGCTATTGATATGGCAAAACCTAAACTGCTTTACGAACCACCAGATGGCACAGAATTTCGGAAAGGGTCTATTCCTCACTGCAGTCGCGAGCTTGAGCTTTCAGTGTTCATTAAGGCCGGTTCAGACACTTGCGATTGAGTGCGTTTGACTGCGTTGCGTCGAGAACCGAAAGCGAGTCACCGGCACATCTGTGCTTCGATTGAAGCGTGGAATCCAACTCAAGGAATAATCGTGGCACGCGATATAAAAAGCAGAAATGTCGTGGTTTCTCGCAGCCGCATCGCAGTCAAACGCAGTCAAACGCAACTGTCTGAACCAGGCTTTAGAAGCACGCGCGCTCGTGCAGTGCGAGCATCGTTCAGGGGAACATGTTCTGCAAGTTGCTTCTGGTTCGCCATCACGTAAAGTGAAATATACGTGCTCACGGACACTTTGAAAGAAAGCAATAGACCGATCCCACCAAGCGTCCGGCGCGTGTTTGACGCCGCCATAACTTTAGTTCGCAGGAAGCAGGCGGCAGTGGGCGAGATGGCTCCTGCCGCCTTGTGCTCTCCACGCAAAAGTGGTTTATACACAGAGCTTGGCCATTCATTGGGAAGTAGAGATTGCAAATGAGGAGACGCCATCGGCTGAAAGCGGGCTTGCTGTGTTCCAGGGCGTCTTCACACATTCCAATGTGGTAAACCAGAAGCCGAAAATAATAGCCTGGTTGTGGTCGTGAGAAACAATTTTAATAAGTGCGTCAGAGTAGCTCTCGGTGACTGAAAATATGGTGGCACGTGATGTTTCAATCACCGTCATCCAAGATCATGCTGGAAGAGCGCGACTAGCGGAACGATCGACATAATTCCTACGCCAGGTGCCGAGGGCGGGAAATCCGCCGTCCGAGCGTTCACACTCTATCCGAACAGAGGAGTTCAAGCGGCACATTTGTTTCTTAGGTCTTTGTGTAGGATCATAATCGACACATCACGTGCTTCCTATTTTCAACCATGTAGAGTCACAGCATTTAACCCTTATGCTCATATTAAAACTGTTTCTCGCTACCACCGCTGATGGATTTTTTTCGGGTTCTGGTTGACCAAAAGAGCTTGCCAAGCGCTTTATCTGCCTCTGCTGCACGTCCGGGCTCTGCCCGCTCCTCGCATTAACCAAACGCTTTCTATACACGGCTCTGCTGCACGCGCAGAGCTCCAGAGAGGTTGTGGCACGTGCGAAAATACTAAAGTTCCCTCGATGCGTTGCGGCAGTAGTGGCGCATGGGAACTCTCTTGTGAGATCGACCTATACAAAAAATATAGCTGAAAACAATGTTCGATGGGACGCTGAGTCCGCGAGCTGCATAATTAGTTTCTTTTTTTTTATTTTAATTGAAATATCTTAGACATTTTGTTATCGTCCATTTACAGATGCTTGTATTCGAACGTGGCACGTGCATAATCGGACGTTACAGCACCGCATTTATGAGTGTATCGGGTGGATGATGCAGCCAGCAAATGGTCTCGTCTTGAGGATGCGCTCGCGCCCCTGCCCGAGAACAACGAGTCTACACACCATTTCAATATTTACAAGTCCTCAGCCCGGCGTGCGATCTCTTCAACCCAGCACGCGCATGTTTGTCGCCTCGGAAAACGAGCAAATGACGCGTTATACTCACGAACACTGAAAATTAACCAGCCAGGATCCCTTTTTTTTAAAGGTCTATAGGGGGTGTGCACGGGACGCCATATTGATTAACATTGTTCCAGCGCGTGCTCAGAACTAGCAGCGGCAAAATCGTTAGCCGTCTGCCATGCACCACCTAGGACGTACAAACTCATATTAGAACAACACATAGCAGGAATTCCAATACCAATAGAAAAGCAAGCAACATACATGGGCCTCAAACTAGAAGATAGAGTAACAGGAACGCCACGTCCATCCTCCGCATCCTTGGAGGGGTACAAAAAGGCACCCTACAATGCATGATGCTTCAACTAAAGCATAGACTGATCAAAGCGCGGACCCTCTACGAACTCCCCTCCTCGACCTCAACCACAGGCAGTGGGCCTGGATGGAAAGGACACAGAGATTGACACCCAGTATTTGCCATGCCGTCCCGCGAACGGCCTCATCATGTCACACCGTTGCAGAGTTGGGAACAAACACAATCCAAAACGCTGTGACGGAGCGGGCAATGCGAAATCTGATACGTATGAAGAAAACCCCAAGCACATGATCACTCGGGAAGAGGATAGCGACTAGCCGAGCACATCTCGCGACACTCGTTAACTTTCTCAAGGAAAGTTTTGGGCGCCTGGCTATTTACACTGCCCTTCCACCGCCCAGCAAGCCGTCTACATTGCAGGTTGAATTAAACATTTAAACATCACACAGAGGGGCCCAAGGCGGGAGACCCCAGCGACAGCGGCACGACAACACGTAGCACAACACCTTGTCAAGCTGTACCGCGGATGGTCAAGAACGTTCACAGATGAGTCAGTGAACTTACAATGAAGAACAGCCACGGCTGTGGCGATCTCGGAAGAGCACGGTAGAATGAAGAGACTGAGCTTCCACGCGTCGTTCACAACAGCCGAGTTGACAGCCCTCCGCCGGGGCCTGGCAATGGCGGATGGGAAGACAGCCAGCTACCTGCTTTTGCTCACGGGCTCCAGGGCGGCACTAAGATTTCTCATGTAATCTGGCAGAGCTCCTAAACTCGCAAGGGAAATAGTGGCGAAGGCTTACGAGCTCCAACAGGAAGGATGTACCATCGCCTTTCAGTGGCTCCCGTCGCATTGAGGGAAAAAGGGCAACGAAGCTGCCGACACCCTAGCTACACGGGCCCACGGCGAGCCGGACTGCCTCATCTCTGAAGCCCCCGCCTTCACGCCAAACCTGGGTGTTAGCAGCATATTGACAGTGTGTTTGTGTGCATGTTGTAAGTTTTATGCCTATCATTTATAGATAATTGCTGAATTGATGAAGGCACCGGCACAAGCAACGGCCACGCTCATCGCTGAAGAGGTTAGCACATCATCAACCCCTTCGGCTGACGACACAGAGCAAGGTCCTGATTCTGGACATGAACCAATGCACGATGCAAGTGCTGGCATCAAGAACCTTGTTCGAGCTCAGGTATATGCGCCGATTGAAACCACTCGGCTGACATATTTTAGTACTTAATTCTGCCAAATTAGGGTAATCTAGTGTATTGCTGACTACATGAGCCAAGGATGATTTTGTTTTGAAACACACTTAATTTCCTCTGCTGTGAACAGCCCCCTCCATCAGTTACGCCAAACAGGCTCAGCCTGTCCTTTGGAACGCTGCTACGCAGACCTCGGACATCTACAGAAATCAATGTACGTATTTGCAAAAAGAAATTTCACAGAAGGCAGCATTGTTCAGATCGTTGTAACACGTTATGATAGCACAGGCATACAAGTCACCATGAAGACTTCATCACGACAGTCCCAAACAAGTCCTGTCCTCGTGACGCCACGATGCTCCTCACCAAATCATGTCCCCCAGGTTCTATTGGATTGGACGTTGCTTGAAGGGCTGACGATGCCGCGACAGCCACCAGTGCCCAGACAACCAGCTCCACCACCAGACCCACCACACCTGCCAACACTAGACAATGAGCTGCCACGTGCAGGCCAGGACGAGTCTGTTGAAGAGTGTCCCACGGAGCTACCAGAGCCACACTTGGAAGCAGACATCCTATACCTCCCCTCTGACGCTAGATTTCTCATAATAATGTCCGACACCGGCTTTCTGAGGTTAGTATGAGTCGGATATATGTCATCTTTAGTAAAGAGTATGAGAGAGCGTGTAAGAGGTTGCTTCTTTTTATTTTCTTTTTTTATTCCAGGGATGCACAGCAGAACACCGCATGTGACAGCGCACTCAGTCAGCATGAGAGCAGCAAAAGCATCGACTACGTCTCGGAACGAAAGTTTATTGTTTTCTAGTCTTGTTTCGACGAGCTACTGGGTAATTGTCCTGAGTGCACTGCACTGCGCCGCATCACAGAGAAGAAGATCAAAGGGACGTGTCTCAGGGTGCACAGAATGTGCAAAAATGGCCACCAACACGCCTGGACCAGCCAACCATCAGTGAATAGGAGAGGAGGGCCCTAGGCAATGTGCCCCTAGCTGCAGCAACCCTCTTCTCTGGGAGCATCGTCAGAAAAGTGCTGAGGCTCCTCCGCCAGATGCGCGTGCCCTGTTTCTCGTACGAGACATACTTTAAGATTCAGGGTTCCTTCCTTCTACCAGCGATCAGGCAGGTATGGCACGTTTCAAGCTTTTCCTTACCTGTGAAAGGGGTTTATTTTAGGTGCCAATATTTCAGGCTCAGCACTCCTATGGAATCCTGAATGGTGTAGCACATGCGTTGGAAGCATCATATGTTTCTTTCTACAAGTTACACACTCCTGTAAACGGCTGTTTTTACAAAAAGGTTGATATTGTCACGAATGACAAGTGGTGAGGCGATAATAACTGAAAAAACTAAACGTTTAATGGGGCGAACTTTTGCCCGAAAATAAAAAGGCAACAGCAGAAAGCAGAGCGTCGCGGGCGTAGAAGTCGCGGGCGTAGAAGTTGAACGCAGGGGCGAAACTGACCTTGATTCGCCACGCGAAGCCCCTGAAGTACAGGCGTGGGCTTCTGGAATGGTCGGCGTAGAAGGTTCGACGCGTGGAACATTCTAACCTCGAATTAGCAACACGGTTCTTGAATTTACCAGAACATCACATTAGAGACAACAAAAATGCGTACCTGCGGCCAGGAATCGAACCCTGGCTTTCTGCGTGGAAGTAGAGCGCGATAACCGTTAGGCCACGAGCACGCTGCCTGCTTAGTCAGCTGCGCTCGCAGAATTATCCCCTCTTTAAAAAAAGTGCATCGTCTCGATGCAGCACAAAACGAAAACACAGATTCACAGCAAAAGGATAGCAGAGACGCGAGACACAGTCCACAGTTCACTCTTTGACGAGAGTCCAAAGTTCGATCGTTCGTAATACGGCTTGAGCCGGACGACGTGCACTACCTCGGGTCGTAGCTGGCGTCTTGCAGGTGGGCGCGTTCAGTCGGGTAGAACTTCGTAGTTCAGATCGCCGAGGCGTCAGATGATTTCGTAGGGTCCGAGATAGCGTTTGAGAAGCTTCTCGCTGAGTCCGCGGTGCCGTATCGGTGTCCACACCCATACCCGGTCTCCGGGTTGAAAGCGGACGTCCCGGCGAGGAAGGTCATAGCGGCGTGCGTCGACTCGCTGTTGATTGTGGATTCGAAGGCGAGCTAGTTGGCGAGCCTCTTCTGCTCTCTGACTGACCGCATGGGCATCGTCGCATCCGTCATCCACTGGCACATGGGGCAGCATCGCGTCCAGCATGGTCGTCACTTTTCTGCCATGCACCAGCTCGAATGGTGTAAACCCGGTTGTTTCTTGAGCTGCGGGTTGTAGGCGAACGTGACGTATGGTAACACCTCGTCCCATGTCTTGTGCTCTACGTCGATGTACATGAAGATCATGTCGGCGATCGTCTTGTTGAGCCGCTCTGTTAGGCCGTTGGTCTGCGGATGGTACGCAGTGGTCCGACGATGGCTGCTGTGGCTGAGCAGAAGGATCTCTTGCGTGAGCTGAGCCAAGAACGATGACCCTCGGTCGGTTATAAAAACTTCGGGGGCGCCATGTCGAAGGAGAATAGATTCGACGAAAAACTTGGCGACTTCCAGCACTGTTCCCAACGGAAGGGCTTTCGTCTCGGCGTATCGTGTAAGATAATCCGTCGCGACGATAATCCAACGGTTTCCTTGCGTGGATCTTGCGTCGATGTTGGGAACGCCCCAAGTAAATCCATTCTGACCTGCTGGAAGGGCGTAGTCGGGGCAGATATCGGCTGCAGGAGTCCTGCTGACTTCGTCGGAGGCTTCTTACGTCGTTGGCACTCATGGCACGACCGTGTATACAAATGAACGGTTTTCGGCTGTCCAGGCCAATAGTACTTCTCACGAATCCGGACGAGCGTCCTGCTGTAGTCAAGGTGTCCAGCCGTCGGGTCGTTGTGGCATGCTTGAAATATTTCTTCTCGCCGACTGGCAGGAACAACCAGCAGCCAGGCAGGGTTGCTGGTTCCGAAGTTCTTCTTGAAGAGCACGCCTCGCCGCAGAACGAAGCTTGACAAGTCTCGGGCCAAGAATCGCGGAACGGAACTTCCTTGACCTTCGAGGTGGTCGATCACGACGCGAAATTCGGGGTTGTCTCGTTGAAGTGCTCCCATGTCGGTATCTGTAATTGCTCCGAGAAAACGGGCGTCATCGTCGTCGTCGGTGCTGTCGGGAGGAGCTTCGACTGGGGCCCTAGACAAACAATCGGCGTCATTATGCTTGCGGCCAGACTTCCTTTCTTTATTCATTCTTTTCCCGATTGACCGGGAGGTGGGCAGAGACTAAAGGCGTGATGCCTGACGAGGTCTCTGTCCCCTTTACAGTTCTAACACAGCAGCGTAGGGTACATAGATTTTTGAACACGAAAAATAGAGAAAAGAAGCTATAAAATCCTCTACATCTCAGAAACAAAAAACATGATCAATCAATTATCCCACAAAATTGTTTTCAGCAAAAAATGATGAAAACAAATTGGTCAGAAACATGTTTTAACTATTTAAAAGCGAAATATGGACATGATTTTATAAGTACACAGCACACACATATCAGTACACAATGTCACTGTCCACCAGAAGTGTCTTCAGTCTTTTTTTGAATTGGAGTATATTGCAGTTAAAATCTATTAGATATTCCGTATTATTCAAGATTTTGGCGACTTGGAAGCTTGTCGTTTGTTTTCCGAAATTAGTACGTATTTTTGGAGGTCGTCTGATTCTATGTCTAAGTGTGTGATACGTAGTGTTTTCTGGCGGAATTGCGAATACTTTTTTTGTGTGTATTATTTGTAACAATTTAAAATAATAAATTTGATTCACTTTAAGTAGGCCATATTTGCTGATTAACGGTTCAGTTGGGAAATCTTGAGGCTTACCTTTATAATTTTCAAATAGTCGTAGAATTTTTTTTTTTTTTTTTGTAAGATGATCAAAATACTATAATTGGTTGCCGATGTCGTGCCCCAGACTAAAATGCAATAATACAGTTTGGAGTAAAATAAAGCGTAATATATATTCTTTTTTAGCCACAAGGGTATGAGATTTCTTATTTTATAAATACACCTGATGGCTCGAGATAGCTTGAGCTCAGCTTATTTATGTGCGTGTTCCAACTTAACTCCCGATTGAACCACACACCAAGAAATGTTTGTTCTGTAACCTCCTCTATAAATTTATTTTTGAAATATTTTGTCACCTTAGTGTTGTCGCACCTGTTGACGGGAGTGAAACTTATTATCTTTTTTTACGTTTAGTTGTAATTTAATATTTTGAAGCCACACTGATAGATTTTCCAGATAGTTATTTGTCATAGATTATAAGGCCGCTTTAGAGGTTGAAGCAAAAAACTCTTTAGTGTCGTCTACGTACATGACAAGCTCAGGGGATCCTAAAATATTTGTGACATCATTCACATAAAGAAGAAATAAGAGGGGGCCCAAAATAGACCCTTGCGGAACACCGTACTTTATTTTGAGTGTATTAGAGGTATTGTTGTTAATATAAGCATACTGCATGTGATTTTGGAGGTAGTCTTTTATTAATGTCAAAGCAACCCCACATATGCCGTACCTTTGAAGCTTAATTAATAATATGTGATGTTGGATCGTATCGAAGGCCTTTCTTAAATCTAGGAATAAGCCTAAGGTGTATAATGTATTTTCAATATTGTTTATAATTTTATCTTTTACTTCTACAAGTGCCTGCTCTGCTGATTTAGGTTTTTGAGAACCATATTGACATTTGTTTATTAGATTGTGCCTGAAAAAAAAAATTGTCTAGTCCAGATTTTATAACGCCTTCAAATATTTTTGAGAAAATTGACAAAACCGAGATTGGTCTATAATTCTGTAGAAGGTGTTCCCCGCCACCTTTTAAATTCGGGTAACTCTTGCAATTTTCAGTTCGTTAGGAAGTATTCTAGTTTTTAGAGTATGATTGATTACATGCGACAAGATATAAGATATTTGTTGGGAGACATATTTGACAGGCCTTGGCTTGAAGTCGTCTACGCCAGCTGCGGCATTATTTTTAATTTTATTTATAAGCCCTTCTACTTCATATGGCGTAGTTGGTAAAAGCATTATCGTGTTTGATAAGGAAGTCATTGCGTCTGTGACACAGCATTGCGAAGTATCTTCGTGTACTGGTGGTGAACCAACGTCAACAAAATGCATATTCATTAGATTCGCCATTTCTTGTCCACTCACGTTCCTGCCTTCGATAGCGACACTTCGCGTTCCTTCCACGCGTCTTTTCCTATCAGTGATTTCGTTCACAGTTTCCCATATCTTTCTTGGGTCATTGTATACCCTTGAAAATATATTTTGATAATATTCGGATTTGGCCTTCTTAACATCGGAGTTCAATTTATTTCTTGTTTTTTTTTTAATTTAATGAGAAGATTTTGGTCCCTACATTTAATACAATTATGGTACATCCTATCTTTTATCTTAATACGCCTGTATAAGTCATTTGTAATCCAAGGTTTTCGTATATTATTTTGACGATTATTTACTTGAATAAGCGGAAAAGCAACGTCATAACAAAGTTTAAATTTGTTTGAAAAAAGTGCATACGCAAGGTTGGGGTCACGTTCCAAATGGACGTTCTCCCAATTTGTTTACTCGAGCAGGACAAAAAAAAGTTACCAGTGATTCTTCATTTATGCGTCGGTAAGAGTAAATATCGCGTTTCGGTGTATTTTTGCCACGAAAGAAACATTTCAGTCAGAAAACTGGCATGTGGTTGCTTATCTCTTGTGTAAATACGCCAGATGTGGCTTCCCTAGCGTTGAGATTAGTTATACATATATCTATTGAACTAGAAGTTTCTGAAGTCACTCGAGTGGGCAGTGTCACAGCGTTAGTACATCCCCAAGCAGATAAAAGATTATTCATCTCTATTACGTAACTATCACCTTTTTGTAGGTCGATGTTTGTATCACCCATAATTAAAAATGGTTTGGAGGTCGATCCAAAAAAAAGATAGTAAGTCTTCCAAAAAATTTAAAAAATGTTCCTTATTGCTAGTGGGGGGTCTATAAATAGCAGCAATAATAACGGTTTTGGCATCAAAAACAAGGCACTCAACGTCAGCTGTGATCACAGAGAAATTTTCAACAAAATACCAAAAATATTTTGTTTTAAATAGATGGCAACACCCCCTCCTCTTTTATTTTTTCTGCCTAAACTGGCGTATTTATAATAATTAAAGTAAGGTGGTTCAGCATGTATGGGAATCCATGTCTCAGAGAAAAGTAATGCGTCAAAGGGCATGCTCAAGGATTCAAAAAACAATTTCCAGGTCGTCACGTTTGTTATTGATACTCATGGTGTTAACATGGATTGCAGAAAAACTACTATCAAAGTTACGGAAAGTGAGATTCAATGATGAGTTGTCAAAATATCTACATTCAGTCGGATATGTTTCGTCCATTAAAATATAATTTGTCCTTGAAATAAGATCTACAAAAAAACCGAGATTATTCCGTCATTTTTTCATATTTTCTACGTCGTCGAGGTCAGCAATTCTGATAATAGGTGAATAGGTAATCGCGGCATCTACGTGGCTGAGTTGATCCCGAGAGAGGCTTGTGCGCTCGATCAAAATCTCTAGGTCATCGGTGACTGCCGGAGTCAGCTGAAATAATTCTTTTGCCTCGCTGAGGAGTTTCGTTAGTTGTGTTTGCAGAGTCTTCTTTCTTCTTGAGGATGTCCATGATCTTTCAGTCTTGTCTCAATGGAATGTTGCTTGCTTCTGTCGTTCGATAGGCATTGCTTCGGTCTGCCAGATTCCCTTCGTTGACTCGTTTCGTCCTGGGTTTCGGCACCAAATGCAGGAACTTCTGGGCCCGTATGCTCGAAGCGCTAACCGCTGCTAAAGTTAACCGCAGTACCTAGGAGAGTGATTTTGATATCACGTAACTGGCTCGGTAGGGATGCGGGGAAACATGGCGGTGCCCCGGTGAGAGAGCGCCGCTCGCTTTGGAACTAATATGGCGCTGTAGCTGCAATATCGGGCGCGTTAGTCAGCAACCAATGGTGCAGGAGGCTTTCGCTTCGCCTTACCTCACTTAAATCGCAAAGCATGAGCAATGACCTCACCGCATTTTTTAGATAGTCTTTAGATTCTGGCCATTCCTAAGCCTAAATGAACGCGATAATTGTCGGCATGGCAACGTCTTTGGAAAGCGGCTTGCCCTGACTCAATCGGCCGCGTATTGATAGCACACAAAAGCAGACAGCGTCCCGATAGACCTTTTTCTAAATTATCCAAAAATCGAGGAAAACGCAGGAAGTGTAATTCTACGGTCCGCGCGCGCTAGCCTTCCTAATATAAAAGATACGAAGTAAATAATCATAATAAGACTTTGACGAACGTGCGTGCAAGACAAAAGTTGTTTTAGACTTTTTGCTTTAAAACAATTACTACTGCAAACGCCAGCACGTGCAACGCGTGTAACTACACTCGTAGCATGCAGCTCGGTGCTTGGGAAATTTAGCAGAAGGTCTATTGGGACGCTGTCTGCTTTTGTGGGCCATCAATACCCGGGCGATTGAGTCAAGGCAATCTGCTATCCAAAGACGCTGCCATGCCGACAATTATCGCGTCCATTTAGGCTTAGGAATGGACAGAATTGAAAGACTATCTAAAAAATGCGCTGAGGTGATTGCTCATGCTTTGCGATTTAAGTGAGATAAGGCAAAGTGAAAGCCTTCTGCACCATTCGTTGCTGACTAACGCGCCGGATATTGCAGGTACAACGACATATTAGTTTTAAAGCGAACGGCGCTCACTCACCGGGGCACCGCCATGTTTTCCCGCATCCCTACCGAGCGAGTCAACTGAATTCAAAATCCTTCTCCTAGGTACTGCGGCTAACTTTAACCGCGGATAGCGCTTCGAGCGAATGGGCCGTGGTAGTCATCGTTGATTACGTTGAAGCAAACATTTATTTACACTATGCACAAGCAACAAAGCAGTTCGATCTGACATGTCAATCTCATCTGTTCCGAGCACGAGCCCCGGGCCACGCGCTCCCCGGCCACGAGCTTCTTGCCATGAGCTCCATTTCAAAACGTCTCTGGCCCATTTCCTCGTCTTTGGTTTCTGATCGTTGGTACACATTGTTTGTAAAGTAAAAAATTGGTTAGTTTGCAATAAACAGTGACTTTGTTACATGTCAAATATTGATCTCTTTATAGGAAGTATTCACTGGCGGCCATAGCTGTCTGTGCGACTGCTGAGCGCGTGCTGATGGCTAGCTTCCAGGGTTCTTTTGTAACGTGCATTCCACACCGCCAAAATGGCCGGTCTTAGCAGCCTATTAACGGGGGCTCGTTCTGAGCATGCGCTCTAGACAGCGCCCACAAATATGGCGCCCAGTGAGTACTCCTTATTTTAACGTTAATTACGTTCTGCTCGTGAAAGCTACATCATTTATTTTTATTTTTTATTTTTTTGCAAAACACCGGAAAAAGCAATTCGCTGATTTGTGGAGGGAGCTTGACAAATGAAGCCCAAAATTTAATTGGACTATTTGTTCTGGCAGTGAGTGCGAGCATTCTCATGCTTAGATCGTGCTAATTGCCATGGCAGACAAAATATCTTAAGTTTTAAAGATATTTTGGGCCTCGTTACTTGTACAGCGCCAACAATAGGTTGGAGTAGGTTGGAGCGACTGTTGCTCCCAAGTGCTTGGAAGGAAAAGATACATATTTAAAAGCTTTGAAGGGGCATAGCATGCCGACTTACTCAGCATTATGACTGCTTGAAGCCCGTGTAGTCTGCAGGGTTCGGGGCAGGGAACTCTTTGCGCACCCTGCTCACCACGCAGCTGGGCAAGGTGACCCGGTTCTCCTTTCCCAGCCTTCTATGCACCCACCACACGAATTGGCAGTACGCCATGTACCTGTACTTACATAATGAAGTTATTCAGTTGCACTGCCAGGTATCCTCTTGGAACTAGAAGGCATTCCTTGTTTTTAGTTCGATGGCCGGCAGCAAGACGCCACAAGCTGTAGTTTGGTTAGAACATGCATATTCGAGCGTGCAAGCATGTAATGTATGGTTTGCTTCTAAATTTTGGGCATATTTTCAGGCCACCAATAAAAATCTGCCTGTGTCAGAAACCTCAATTGCGAACATTGAGGCAGTGCCTTTCCCGGTTCATCTAATGCACATCTCGTTTTACGTCCTCGATTTATTTACAAAGTGGGAAATTTCATAGTAAAAAGGTAGAGTAATTTAGTTTTACTGTACGTACGAATTTATTTGCTTTATGTTTCTTGTGCTGAGAGGCCGGCAAACTCTCAGCTTCCTGTACTCGAGGGATGCACACACTTTCCACTGGTGTGGGCATGCTGCCACACCGGGATTCGCAGCAGCACCTGTTTCCCAAAGTTAAAAACATGAATTAGTGCATATGTCAACATCTCTGTAATGCTGTGTGGGCACTGGTGCGGCTACACACACTTCGTCTCTTCCTTTTGTTAATCCAATTGTGTCACCCAAACACTGCTCAAGCATCAGATGCCTTTTGGGAGTATCCACAACCGCGATGCAGTCACTATACAGCAGCTGCATTTTTGCGTATAATAATATCAATACTTTATTCATATTCCGGAAGCTTCGACCCTGACATAGAGGGCCGCAAAAAGCAGTGCTGCCCAAGCCACAAGGGTTTGAGTGCCCAACCTGGGGCCAAGCATTGCGCAAACACGTGCATAAAAAAAAAAAAAACGAAACATGCATAATAGTACAGCGCGCATGTGAGTACTTTGACAGCGTATCGGCACTACGTGCAGGTTCAAGTCCGCACGCAGCTGATGCATCTTCAATTTCTAACGCGCCTACGGGGGACAGGTGCACGAGTAGCCCTGCCTTAGCACTGACAGTTTTTAGAAAAAGGAGGGGCATCTTTCTGTGACAACGATGGGACCAATAGGTTCAGGTTGGAGCTTACTCGCCGCCGCTCGGTGATACCAAGAGAATGTCAGTCGCAAGTACACCTGATAACATAATATAAAAACCCCATTTGTCATCGGTTTTCGAGTCTGCAAGGCAACGTCGCGCAACCCCAAAACAATTGCTCACCCGGGTCTATGCAAGACATACGCTGCGCCATGTGCGCGTGTTCTTACCAGCGTGTGTTACGTAGCCGCCGCCTGTCATTTCGCGGCAGAACGTCTGGCGAGGACTCCGCTGCTGGCTCCGGTGAAGCTTCATTGCTGTCCGACGTTGCGGACGGGTCGCAGGCGTAAGGCAACACCTTACGCCTCTTCGTTGGCAGGTGCTCGCGCTCCTCGTCCGACGGTACTACGTCGCTGCCGCTACAGCTACTGCTGCTGCTGCCGCTCTTGGCGCTCTCGCGTGTCGCCATAACAAACGGCCACGCCACCGATCTCGAGGTAGACGTGGTAGGTCACAGTAAACCAACAAAGTTATGATTTTCCGCGTCTTCTAAGGCAGCTGCGCGAGGCCTCTTAGGTCTTTGACGTCACGAAGCGAGGTTGCGGAGACGCTCACCAGGGGCACCTTAAAATGCTTCTTTTCCAGTTTAGTAAAATTTATATTTTCGCTTTAACAGCGCCAGTAAAAATTAAATGATGCGTCATTATTGTGGTTAAGACCGAAAACGTCAACCCGACTTCACAGTTCAGTATCCACGACATTGGGTTGGAATATTTCTTACTTTACACCAGCTTCCTAGCACTAGTGGGACCCAAGAATACTCGAACGCAACACCACTGACCAAGAAGCGTCTTCGTCGCGGCGCAATTCAAAGGATTAAAGCGGAGCTTTTCTTTCAGTCTCTCCTTCCAAAGCCGCCTTTTGCTCGTTGGCGAAATTTATGACGGAGCTGTGGGGCCAATGGCAACAGTACGATCCCCGGGAATGCGTCATCGAGCTTTGAGGTGACGATATTCTAATGCTGCTCACACAGTGGACGCGAAGACTGCGTACGCATTCGATCTGGGCTCGTGACATTCGATGCCTCGACATGCATTCGGGTAGTGGCCCGTGTCCAATAGCTGCAACGACGACAATAGCCGAGCCATAACAATGTCTGGAACTCAGCGCGTGTCCTGTGCTTTGCCAAACCCAGCGCGTGGCTATGATCAACACTGTTTGGGTTTACATGGATGCGACCGCTGCGCATCGAATCGAGATTCGACTATTTTTATTGGTACCAGATAGGTAGAAGAGGAAGAAGTAGGCAGACAGGCTGCGTGCGATTGGTTCCTGCTCGATTCGATTCGCTACGATGGCATTCATGTAAACGTAGTCATTGGCGGCATATATTTGGCTCCAGATCACGTGGCCGCTTGTTCTGGCTGCGAGTTTGGGGGTGAACGGGGCTCGTTTGTCTTTAATTTTTTTCTGAAACTTCTATTGCGTGGGCTGAAAAACGAACGCGTGTTTCATACTTCATAACGTCAGGGATCCGTTTGAAGTCTTATTTGGGCAAAGTCAAAAAGTTATGCATCGCCCCTTTAAAGGATTTATCTCTTAATAAAGACGAAATTAACTGACATACATGGAGCGTTTTCTGAAAAAGGTTGTGACTGACCGAAACAAACTGGACATAACAAAGAACTATAAGATGCCAAAATTGTTCAACCAGCCGCTTGCGTCCTGCGTAGTTCGATACATAAAAACGTATTAAAGCAGCAAGGCAAAGTAGTATTAAAGGAGTAATATATAAAAGGAGGAACATTAAATAAGGTATTCACCGATTCATCATACTGAAGTTCACCGTTATTGCTTATCTGACTGGTCACTGTAATTTCAAGTGTGTACCTCAACATGTCAAGCGGGCAAAACGAAACTAGTTTGGGATCACGGCTATTTATTAAAATACTATTTTTCTTTTTTCATCGCCAAATTAGAGCGAGAAGGGTGTTTCCCGGGCTGAATGTTATTCTCAATGTCCGCTAGGTGTTCAACGCTCAACCTGCTGCTCGCTCGTGCCTTTTGTATCGGCGATCTGCAGGGTCGCCTGCATCGCGCATTAATAATCGGGAAATGACTCGGCAGGGGGCCTGCGTCTTCCCCTCCAATTTTCTGGGCATTTTGTTTGAGATCACGCATAACTTCCGAAACAAATTTTTTGGAAACTTACGAATTCTCAGCTGGCGGATTCGAATCCCGTTCAAGGTTCTGCTAATTTGACAGAATTTTTTGTTTAGCGGAGAAGGCGTTTTTGTAAATAAGGTTTTGGTTTCAGATCAAAGGTCCTTACCCAGTTAGGTCAAAATTAATCCTCAGTTCTTCGTTTGGATGTGTCAAATGCCCTTCATTTGTTTGGCACATAAATTCCCGAAATGGGACTTTTCAACCGAGTTTTGACAATCTCTTCGTTGCGCGAGTGACTGCGCAGGATAACCTGCATCTTTACCATTAAACATGCAGTTGTTATCCTGAAAAATGCACGACGGCACAATGTGAACTTGAAACCAGCGGGAATACGAATCCACATAGTATGAGTCTGTAGCATAAATCCTCCCCCCCCCCTCCCCCTCCCCCAAACCAAGTTGCGAGTATTTGCGCATCGGCCGTCACACATGTACTCGTTTTCACCTCAAAAACGGCAGTAACACGAAAAACAATTGTCTCATGGTGGAGCGCTACAAATTTATTATTTATGTGGTAAATGAAGATTCTTCACACTAAACCTGTTCACACCATCAATTTCGTCAAAAAATAATTATAGGAGTACACTTAAAGCCTAAAGGGCCCCTGAAAAGAAAAAGAAAAATATTTTTAACCAGTCTGGATGGGACAGGCGTGTCGAGAAGTTAAATTTACGCAAAAAACAAACAAACAACATTAGAGCAATTGTAAGCGGTGATAGAGTGCGAGAGAGCTGGTGATGAATCAACAACTTGTAGACCCTGAGATTGGGAACAATAAAAAACGGTCGAAGACAAAAAAAATCTCAAACGCATCTAAAATTTCAGCTGAGTTTGAGATTTTGTTGCCTTCGTCCGTTTTTCATTGTTCCCCATCTCAGGGTCTCCAAGATGTCAATTAGAAACATTTTGACGACGCGAGATTTATTTTAAATTCTGCGCGCTAAGTCCATGATGTTACAGAATGGTCATACACTCTTTCCACCTCAACGAGACGGTCATACACTTTCTCCGCCGTAAAGTGATGGCCGAGCCAATCCCCCTCTCCTCCACGTGCCTGAAATGCTGAGAGAGAACGAGTGGAAAGGAGGTGACTACCGATTAAACCGCGTCTCGCGCCGTCAATGTTGAACTAAAAAACCTTTTTTCTGGTAAGATTAAATTCTCGACCTGCGTGTCCCAAACAGACTGTTAAAAAAAAAAAAAACATTTTTTGTCAGGGTCCTCTTAAGGCTGCTTACGTGTAGAAATGAGAAGTCATTCCTACACGCAGCGCATTCCTACAAGCAGGCTTCCCCGCTGTCCGCGGCGCTGCTGACATCGGGCAGCGCGCCCCGCTCCTCCGCGGCGCCCCGGAGCCAATCTGTTGTTCGTTTGTGTTGTTCGTTTCTATTGCTTTTCCAGCGTTCTGTGTTGTTCATTTCTTTTACTTTTCCGTTGTTTGTAGCGTTTTTACCCTCGGAAATATGGATGACCAACTAGCCCAAATGCATACCTGTCATGAAACCGGGTGGCGCGGGAAGGCGCTCCCTTGAGTCGTGCACAGACCGACTTAACCCGAACGAAGCTGCCAAGCGGGAGCTGGGAAAGCCGTCCGGCGACTGGGTTTCGGCGACTCCGTGTTTTCTCGGAAGTGGGCGGAGAGGGGAACAACCTGGGAACGGGGGCGCGAGTCTGTAGTTGGGGAAGAGGGAGAGGGTCGCTGCCTACTCGGCGCCGGGAAAAAAAAAAGACGGGAATGTGGGAGGAGGAGAGGCAGGGACCGAAGAGGGCAGAGTGAGGTTTTTGGAGAGAGTCGACCGGGGGAGTTTGAACGAGAAACGTCGAGAGAGATTGGAGAGATGGAGAATGAGTCGAGGAAGCCGATGAGAGGTTGAGAGAGAGATATATCTGAACAGCGACCACGGAGTTTGACAAATGAACTGCACTTCTGTCTACATTGTAAATATTGTGTAAATACAACGCATATTAAACCAGTTATACTCGAAGCGTCACCGTCCTTGGATCGACTACGAGAAAGAGGCGCAACGTGGGCGACAGCGGCATCCCAGGGCATCGTCAACAGCAGCGCGGCAGCGGGTGTCAACGATCTTATCATCACATGGTGGCAGCGGTGGGATGCGTCAAGTCCCTGCATCTGAGCGTCGGTGGCACATGACTGAGGCGAGAAGGACACTGTCTTCGCGAACAGGAGATCAGAGTCTGTGAAAGGAAAGTGCGCTGTTCGAGGACTACGGGACCCTGGAAGACTCCAAACGGTGAGCGACAACCGTTATCATGGACGAGAGATCACGCGTTGTTTTGTTGGGGTTGAACAAGAAGCAGTTGAGAGCGAAGTGTTCAGAGCTCGGCATTGAGCGCGTGGGGTCATTAAGAAAATCCGAGCTTGTACAGTGCATTTTGGAAAATCAAACTGACGGTGACGCGAGGGGCGGAATGAGTGAACTTCGAGGCGGGCTACGTGACGAAGCATCGCCCGTCATAAGCGAGCATGTCGGGCGCTGCCCAGATCACCGTGAGTGGGAACTCAAAATCCGCTCACAGGAGCTGGAGCTGGAGATTCTACGAATGAGGGCTGAGGAGCGGAGCGGCGGAGACAAATCTATGTCGAATTCGGGACTGGGTTCGAATCAGGAGAGTCGCGGGGACGTACGCCGCTATGTCAAGCTCCTCCCACCCCTTGGGGAAAAAACGGACATAGAGACGTACCTCGCTACGTTTGAGACAATCTGCCAGATCAATAAGATTCCGCCGGAGCTACAGGCTTGCGTTTTGGCGTCGGTACTGACAGGAATTGCCCTCGAGGCCTATTCGGAGCTCCCTGTTGCTGAGGCAACGGACTATGAGACTGTAAAGACGGCGCTTCTGGCGCGCTACCACCTGAACGCCGAGGCGTATCGGATTAAATTCAGAAGCACTAGCCGGGGTCCGGACGAGTTGTGTACGGAGTGGACAGCCAAAATTTGTCGTTTTTTTGACCGGTGGATGAAGGCGGAGAAGGTAGATGACATGGATAGGATGAAGAGCCTGATAGTCATGGAGCAGATGGAGAAGGCACTACCGCTGGAGGTAGTCACCTGGGCCCGAGATCGTCGACCGGCGACCCATGACGAGTTCGCTAAGCTTGTTGACCGGTACGAGGAGAACCGGAGATCTCGGCAGGTTCAAGAAGGGCGCAAAGAGTTGCAGTCTTTCCCGGTCAGGCAGACCAACAGTGACTCGCGGTCGACCGCAGTCGGTTGTTTTAATTGCGGCAGGATGGGCCACATGAAGAATGAGTGTCGATCCGCGCCGACTTGTTTTAATTGCGGGAAAGCGGGACATGTGAAGCGGGACTGCGGGGCTGCTCAGACACAAAGAGAAATGATTGAGAATGGGCGACTGTCGGGCGTGAAGAACGCAAACAGGGCAAACTTGCCTCCCCAGACTACGATGGTTCACACGAACAGTGGTGCCGCCGGAAGTGATCCATTCACGCGGTTCTGTTGGCCGGTGATAATCAATGACGCAGTGGTGATGGGGTTCCGAGACACAGGTAGTACTATTACTCTCGTTGACGAGTCCTTGGTTCCTCCAAAACAGCGGCTCGAGTCGCACGCCGATATTAACATGCTCGAGGGTACAGTGGTGCGTCCCCTTGCGAAAGTTCGAGTGTCGGGGCTGGCACTAGGAAAGGGGCCTCACGAGAATCCCGAGGAGTGCGTGGTGGCACTGTGCCGGGGTGAGCTGCCAAGTGGGGCAAAAGTCCTCCTTGGGAACGATCTATTCGCAGACGACAGAGGATTCACCGATCCCATTACCACTGTTGCGCGGAACGAGGTGGTGAACCCATCAGATGACTGTAAACAGGTGCCTGCAGTGTTGGGACACACACAGGTGGCGTGTGGCCTTGACAAGGGATCCGAAAAAACATTGGTGACAACTCGCGCGCAGGAGAGGGAAGAGCAAGCACAGCTGGCAAGGGACAGAAAACGGGATGATGGGGAACAGGGAGCGCTGACCACGTTGGGGAAGCTCACCGCTGACGTCAGTGATGTGATCAAAGGGGACGCAGGCGATAAAGGGATGGACAATGTAAAAGACGAACGGATTGCTGGTATCGAGCTGGGTTCGTCTTTTAGGACGGAGCAGGCCAAGGACCCAGAGCTGCAAGGCTGGTGGGAGCAGGCTAAGAAATCGAGCGGGGGGTTTTTTGTGTCTCGGGGCCTCCTCTATAAGCAGTTTCTCAGAAATCAAGATAGCAACATGGAGCGAGAAGTTGAGGTTCTGGCCCTTCCAGTCGTCTGCCGACCGACAGCTCTAAGATTTGCCCACGACTCGACGGCAGCGGGTCACCTGGGCGTGAAGAAAACGATAGCGCGGCTTGAGGAGCGCTTCGTGTGGCCAAACTTGTCACGTGACGTACGGGAGTACGTGCGGTCATGTGATGTCTGTCAACTCCACGCGAGGATTCGTACAGCTGACAGAGCCGAGCTGCACCCTGTGCCCGTTGTGGGCGTGCCCTTCCAGGAGGTCTCAATGGACATTGTGGGCCCCATCGAGCCCAGATCCAGGAAACTAAACAGAGTTATCCTCGTCCTGACGGACAACGCCACAAGGTTCCCGGAAGCCATCCCGCTCCGCAATGCGGAGGCGACAACCGTTGCGCAGGCTCTTTTTGAGATTTTCGCCCGAGTGGGCATCCCGAAAGTGGTGCGAAGCGACCAAGGAACAAACTTCACATCGGCAGTGCTTCGGGAGCTCTGGGAGAAGCTTGGGGTAAAGACGCAGTTCACAAGCGTCTACCATCCAGAGGGGAACGGCCAGGTGGAAAGATTTAATGGAACCCTCAAGAGGATGTTGGCCAAATACATCAAGGACAAACCGGCGGACTGGGATGAGCTCCTTCCGTTTTTGCTTTTTGCCTACCGGGAAACCCCGAACGAAACAACGGGCTTCAGCCCGTTTGAGCTGCTGTATGGGCGGCACGTTCGAGGACCGTTGGATGTCTTACGAGAGTCCTGGGAAGGCCCAGAAGGTTCAGGGCTGCAATCGACATCGGTTATCGAGTACCTGAAGAAGTTTCGTCAGCGAATGGACGACGCGTTCGCACTAGTAGAGACGACAGCGGCCAAGATGCAGCGCAAGCAGAAAGAGTGGTACGACGCAAAGTCCCGGAAACGGGAATTCCAGAGCGGCGACCAGGTCCTCGTCCTTCTGCCATCAACAGAAAAAAAGTTGTACGCCGAGTGGAGAGGACCGTTCACGGTAGTGGAGAAGCTGTCTCCCGTCGATTATTTAATCGAGGTGGGAAGCAAGCGCAAGAAGCGAGAACGATACCATGTGAACGTGTTGAAAAGGTACGTTGAACGAACGGAGAACGAGGGGCAGGAGATGTCATTCCTGATGGATGCGCCGCAGCAAGTGGGCGACGAAATGGCGTGTTTCGACGTGGTCTCCGTGGGTGACGAGCCGGTGGCCCTCGTGAATGTCGACCCCGAGCTGCGGCCCCACGAGGCCCAGAAACTGAGCGATTTAATTCAGTCGTTCGATGACGTTTTTGATGACAAACCGGGTCGCACTTCAAGGGTGCAACACGAGATACCTACTAACACCAACCCGATTGCCTCAAGAGCGTATCGAGTTCCCGACAGTGTGAAGATGGAAGTACACGCCCAACTTGAGGAGATGCTGGAGCTGGGAATCATCAGGAGGTCAACAAGCCCATGGGCATCGCCTCTGGTGTGCGTGAGGAAGAAGGACGGCGGTACAAGGATTTGCGTTGATTTCAGGAAGTTGAACGCGACAACTACAGGAGACGCTTACCCGATGCCTTCCCTTCAAGAGATGATTGAAACCGTGGGAAGGGCGCAGTTCATCAGCACTCTGGATATGTCACAAGGATATTGGCAAATATCTCTTGCCGAAGACTCTGTCGCCAAGACTGCGTTCCGCACAGATGGGGGCCTTTACGAGTTCACGGTGATGCCGTTCGGGCTTAAGGGGGCACCGGCAACGTTTCAAAGATTGGTGGATGACCTACTAAGGGACCACCGAGGCTTCGCTCGAGCCTACTTGGATGATGTTGCTGTGTTTAGCAATACATGGGAAGAACACCTGGAGCATTTGCGCACAGTCATGGAGGTCGTGCGTCAGGAGGGGCTGACACTAAAAATCAAGAAATGCCAGTTCGGGAAGCGTAAAGTTCGCTATCTTGGGCACGTGATTGGTAATGGAGAGGCTCAGCCTGATTCCGAAAAGATTGAGACTATTCAGTCCCTTGAGAGGCCTTACACGAAAACAGAAGTTCGTTCTTTTTTGGGGCTGGTCAATTTCTACAGGAACTTCATTGAGGACTTTGCAAAGCTGGCGGCGCCACTCACAGATCTCACATGCAAGTCTCAACCTAGACAGGTGATCTGGACGCCGTCATGCGAGGCCGCCTTTCAAGAACTAAAGCAGAGGATATGCAGCAGCCCAGTGCTGCGAAGCCCTGACCCAAGTCAACCGTATATCCTGCAGGTTGATGCGAGCAACAGGGCAATCGGAGCGATTCTAGCTCAGAAAAGCGATGGGGTCGAAAACCCAGTTGCGTACGCAAGTCGGAAATTGCTGCTTCGAGAGACAAAATATGCGACCATCGAGAAGGAGTGCCTCGCGATTGTTTGGGCCCTTAAGCACTTCCATGTGTACGTTTACGGACAACATGTCACGGTCCAATCGGACCATAATGCGCTCCGGTGGCTGAACAACAGCCGGCAAAACAACGACCGCCTGCAAAGGTGGAGCCTGTTACTGCAGGCCTACCAGATTAGGGTAGAATACAAACAGGGCCGTTTGCATTCGAATGCGGATGCCCTTTCACGTATATAGGACAGATGTTAGGGTGGTCGCGTACGTAGTGAGAGGTTTTGTTCGGGGACCTTAATTGTGGTCGCATTGATATTATGAAATCAAATGTGTAAAGAAGTGACAACGATCAGTGTCCCAACTATGTGTGGTATTTGTGTTTGATTTGTATCATCTGTACTAGTTATGTATAATGCTGACAATTGACATGATTGTGGGTGAGGGAAGTGATCGGCATTTGATTATTACGTCGTGCGTTGTTGCGGGTGCTATCCTGGAGAGTTGTCGGTGTTAAATGTGAAGAGGCTTTTGTCGCGCATTACAGTATGTTAGAATTGTTGTTATTTTTTTTTCGTTTTTGGTTTTGCTTTTTTTTTCGTTTACGTTTGTTTTGTTAACAGGGAAGGCGGATGTTAAGACTGGAGTTGTGAGTTCATATTGTGTAACCCTTGAAACAGGAGTTCCCGCTGTATAACGAAAACAATCAGAGTTTTGCGGACAGAGGCCCGTCAACCTCTCTGGTGGTATTGTTTTCGTTTTGAATTGTTGGGGCGTGTCATGAAACCGGGTGGCGCGGGAAGGCGCTCCCTTGAGTCGTGCACAGACCGACTTAACCCGAACGAAGCTGCCAAGCGGGAGCTGGGAAAGCCGTCCGGCGACTGGGTTTCGGCGACTCCGTGTTTTCTCGGAAGTGGGCGGAGAGGGGAACAACCTGGGAACGGGGGCGCGAGTCTGTAGTTGGGGAAGAGGGAGAGGGTCGCTGCCTACTCGGCGCCGGGAAAAAAAAAAGACGGGAATGTGGGAGGAGGAGAGGCAGGGACCGAAGAGGGCAGAGTGAGGTTTTTGGAAAGAGTCGACCGGGGGAGTTTGAACGAGAAACGTCGAGAGAGATTGGAGAGATGGAGAATGAGTCGAGGAAGCCGATGAGAGGTTGAGAGAGAGATATATCTGAACAGCGACCACGGAGTTTGACAAATGAACTGCACTTCGGTCTACATTGTAAATATTGTGTAAATACAACGCATATTAAACCAGTTATACTCGAAGCGTCACCGTCCTTGGATCGACTACGAGAAAGAGGCGCAACGTGGGCGACAGCGGCATCCCAGGGCATCGTCAACAGCAGCGCGGCAGCGGGTGTCAACGATCTTATCATCACAATACCTTTCTACAGCCAATGGGAGTTTATTCTTCAATTCGCTGCTACAGCCTCTCCAGGCTTCGCTCCGTGGGACAGGGGAATATAGGTGCGTTTGGCAAGGCTTCAAAAGCTGATAACGCCGGTTCGCTTTGTGGGACAGTTAATGCTTTTGTATAATTAGCGTTTCATAGAGTTGCACCCATGGAACCTTTCGGCATTCTTATCTCGCGTAATGCACCAACTGGAAGATACTGTTCCAGGAATCCAGGAACCTGAAATGTACCACCAACTAGCCCAAGGAATACCATTTTAACGTTCCAGGAATCACCCATCATTTGTGAAGGACGTAAGAAAGGTCTCGAAGGGTACGCTGCTATACAGTGCGGAGAGCCGAAATACAGCCGCTTCAGACTGCTTGATAACGAATATATTTATTATTTACGATGTGCCGAATCATTATTGCCTGCACTTTGTACTGTCCTTGCCTTGTACATAATGTCTCTTTTTGTGTGAAGTATTAAAGAGGAAGAGCAGCATACCACATGTGTCCTTATTAATTGCCAATGCGGTCACAGGCGGATGAGCTCCTTTGAGTTGCGCAGTACCGCATAAGACCGTGGAGTAGGCGGGGTCAAGACACCGGTCTTCACCCTGTCGACTGTAGAGTGTATGGCGGCACATGAAGTGCAGCCCAGAAAAGCAGCAAAATATATCTGTAAAGCCGCAAGAATAGGACTTCTGCGCTGAAGCTTTGAACAAACTGTGGCGTCCTCTCTTTGGGAAGTACTCTAGGTAAAACAAGCTCACCTGATTTCGCCTCGCACTAGTTCTGACACCGTTGCAGAGCTTTTTTCCCCCATTTTCGTCGTCTAGGTCCAACGCCGTAGAGCATTCGAAAGTCCAAGATTCATGCAACCAGGGCCAGAGTACGCATCTTCCATCTCTCGGGGAGAGAGGGAATAGGGGAAGAGTGTGATGCGTGCGACGCTCGCATTGGTTCGAAGCGCTGACGTCACCACGCGTCACCATCTTCCTCTCCCTCTTTCTCTCTCCCCTACGTTGACAAACTGCGAGACACCGCCGGGTTCTCGTCCAAGCGAGCGTTCTCGTTTTTGTCAAAGGAGCGTCGCACAGCTGGCGCGGAGCCCGAGAGGAGGAGCCGCCGCGGCGCGGTGGAATGCAGGCGTGCTCTGTTACCGTTCTGCCGTCGCTGGATGTTCTTCGCTCTGGGTTTCTGTAGTATAACGGTGCGGGGGCTCTGGTGTGTGTGTGCATGTAGTGCGGTTCCCTCCACGAGTGGTATTCATTTATTTATTTTAACCCTAAAGTCCCTTTTGGGCATTACATAAGGGGAACACGATACAAAGGTTAGAACAACTGAACCAAATGTCAACAGAAAGAGACAAAAATAAAAAAATAAAGGTACAAAACATAAATTGAAGTTAGAAAGCATTTGGCACGATGTTGGCTTTAAAACATAAGATATAAAAACGATGGCGCACAATAAAACATGAATATCAGAATCAAGACACTTACAACAAGAAATATTGCAGGAATACAAGACTATTCAAGGTTTAACATGTTTAATGCGGATACATAGTACTGATGGTCACTGATGGAGTGATTTTCTTTGGGGAGGTTCTTCCAGTCCGATATAGCGAGGTGCTGTCGAAAGTTTTTAAACATGTTGGTTAGTGAAAATATGGGGTTAATCTTGAATGTGTAATCTAAGCGGGACGGTATTTGGTGAGCCGGGAGAAGGAAAGAGTCCCTAAAAGGCGAAGGACTGCAATAAAGTTTTTGAATAAATGATAAGCGCGCGAGGTGGCTGCTTGTGTGAAGAGGTGACAAGTTAAGTCGAAGTTTTAAACTGCTTACACTTGTGAATCGGGAGTAGTCACAAGCTATAATTCTCGAAGCTTTGTTTTGAAAAGATTAAATTTCATCTGCCAGACATGTTTGATAAGGGTGCCAGATGATTGATGAATACTCAAGTTGAGATCTGACAAGGGCAGTGTACGCAAAGAATTTTGTATCTGAGTTTGCTTGGAACCGTGTTTGTCTAAGAAAGCCAAGAGTTCGCGACGCCTTGCTAGCAATGAGTTGAATCTGAAGGTTCCACGTTAAGTCCGATGAGAGATGAACACCAAGATATTTAAATTATGAGATATTTTCAACGGCGTCACTACCAATGATCTACGTGTGAGGGGTGAGACGTCGTTTCGAGCTGAAGGTCATCGCTTTTGTTTTGTGTCTACTTTTTTTTCATCGTCCACATGTCACACCAATTGCCCGTTTAGGGGGATTGCGTCTGAAAGGGACTCGTGGCAGCGAGAAGTCGTGGGGTTCCCGTGCACACAGCTTAGGGGCCTTGACTTAAACGATTCGTTCTTGATTCGAAACTCGCAGGCGGTCATTGAGCACTTGTCAGGAGAATTTTGCTACTCGGGAGGGTCCTCTGTTGACGTAGAATACCTGTTTTATTTCATACGGTATGATAAATAATCTCCGTGGTTAGGGAGTGCAAATAAATTAACAAGATCACATTTCGGAACTTCAGTGGGCTTAGTGTGGAATCATTTATAGAACTGCTCACATGCTACCTAGATTGCACCCTGGTATCTTGTAAAGACGAACTGTATATACAAAGCAAGGGATCTGCATGCGGTCACGTGTCGCCTCTGTTCTTTGCGATATTTGTTGGTGGGATTTGACCTGGGTGTGCTAAACTATTTATGAACAGAAGGTGATGTAAAGATATTGAGGTCTGGGGATGATTTCCTAGTGCTAGTACCGCAGCCCACAGTGTTGGTTGACAAGGTTATGGAAAAAGTGCTAGAAATTTGCTCATCGAATTAGCACGGCCTTACTTACACTCACAAAACAATGGCATCAGGGACCCTTTAATTAATGGATTTAAGATTGGACTTTCAAGAAGAGCACGTGTGCTTGGAGTAAAGTCCTCGTTGAAGGAAGGGTGTGTTGCTCTCTAATTCACCCACTCTAAGTTGGTAAAGAGAGGGGTCGCTTCCTCACAAATGAATGCATCCCTTGCAAAATCGTGCCAACACACCCTGAAAAATAGATTTTGCAACCAGGTACGACGCCGGAAATCATCTGGCTACCTTGATCGTTTTCTTTAGGAGGTCGCCGCAAGAGCTGCTTCAAAGATTAAGAGGGCAAAGAATGGTGAGTACGCACTCAGGTCCAGGAAAAATGCGAGACCCATCGTCATTGCGTGTGTACACAAGGTTTCACACAACCTAAATAGGGTGGCGTCGCATTTTGATGTGCCGGTAGTGTTTTCGGCACCTGAAAAGCCTTTTAGTCTCTGCCACAAAGTCAACAACGAAAAAGATAAGGGTGACTTGTGCAATAAGAAATACTCGAAGCAGTTCGTAGATTGTGCCTCTCCGGTCGTGTATGAAATTCCCATGACTTGCAGTGAGGCGTGCGTATGTCAAACGGGCAAGTTCCAGGGCACGAGAGCACGCGCTGTCAGTAAGTAATTCCCCCTCGGGCAATTAGGGTATTGCTTGTGATAAATGCCCTTGTACCCCTGAACTAGAAGAAAACAAAACTTTCTGGGGAAGTTAAGAAACAACATCTCGAGAGAATTGTAGGAATTAGTCAACATAGGAATGTAAGGGGGTGACAGGTGCAAAGGTGCCCCGATTGTTCCTTTACCAGATAAATAGTTTGAATTCCTGCTTGAGCAGCCCGATTGGGTGTATAAATAGTTTGTTGTTTGAAAAAAACAGTCAGTTGAAAGTACAGTCAAATTCAACTATATCGAGCCCGTTTACATCAAATTATCCCTTATATCGAACAATTTTTGTGCACAGCAATGTTACAGTGATAATATATAGTACAAACTACGGTTACAGCGCACAAAAATAGCAGCCGCTACCGATATTTCGAACTGCCAAGACAGCCGTTTTGCTCTGCAAGCTGGCTTTTCCCATTCAAATTTTGCATTGGGGGTAAGCCAGCTTGCAGAGCACGCTGACCATTTTTTTTTTTCCGGGCGGCCGCGTAACCCTACAGGAAAAAAGAAAAAAAAAGAAAAATCTCTTGTGCGGAGGGAGCTGGGGGAGGGTGCTCCGTGCTCCCTCTCCCCGCTCTGTCCGCAAAAGAGAATCATATCTTTTCCTCCGGGCGGTTGACGTGGCCGCCCGGAAGAAAAAAAAAGCCAGCTAGCTCTGCTAGCTGGCTTTCCCCCAACGCAGAAGGCAACCTTTGGGGAACGCCAACTTGCAGAGCAAGACGGTGCTCTGCAGGAGAACGTGCTCCTGCTCGGACGTGCTCCGTGCTCTTGGCATAGTTTGGCGCTAGTTGCGTATTTAGAAGCAGCGGCCTCGGCATTTTGAAGTCCGTCGATAGCGTAAAAAAATATCGCTATCGCTGATGCAATTAAGAAAAAGCAGCAGGAGATGCAAGACTATTTCATTGTGTAATATGTTAGCAGAAACTGGATTTTTGTGAGTCAAATTTATTAAAACTGATATATCGAATTACACCATATATCGAACCAATTCCCGTTTTTTTGCGAGTTCGATATCTTGTTGGTTTGACTAGTGCTTGTGCAGTGTCTCTAATGGTCTATTCGCACGTGAGATCTTTATCTCCGGAGAAAACCAAGTACGTCATAGAACTGCGAGAAGGAAAAGACACGAGAAGGAGGAGGCGGTGCAGAAAATATATGCGAGTATTCGCACGACTGAGTGGGATTCGCTGGAGCCTTTCTTTTCGCGAACTTGCTGCAACCTTCGGGGCTTCATCGAACAATAGGAGGGGAAAAAATAAAAGAAAAAAGGCACCCCACACTTCCGCAAATGCAGGGGGACAAAGGAGGGGGTCCGGTCGTCCCGACGAGACGACCGGTATTCTGTAAGCCGGCCACAGAAGCTCCTTGATTTCTCGCGAGCTCGGGGAATTAGCGAACATCCGTGATGCGTGGCACGTGACCTCGAAATTCGATGACGTTTATTCCTCTCATTGGGGAGAAAATCCGTCGTGCGAATACTCAATTACTTGATATCAGTGTCTTGTGGAGCTTTTCGTCAAAAGGAATGATGTACCAACCAGAGGCGGACTAAGGGGGGCGGGGGGGAGGGCGAGGGGGGAGGGGGACCGCCCCTTCTGAGCTCCCCATGGTCAAATTTTAAAAATAAAATCATTGATATACACCAGCCAGAAGTTTGGTTTTCGTTGAAATAACAAAAACTGGGTCAACAAAAGAGATCTGGGCAACGTTTCGACCGTAACGCCATATCTCAACAGACTCTCTCCCCTCGCCCCCCCCCCCCCCCCGGGCTTGACCCATAAATCCGCCCCTGGTACCAATTAGTCAGTTTCTCACTATTAACAAAATACCTATACCTAACGATGGCTAACAATATTCAGAAGGTTATCTTCTGTCTAAACGCATTTCTTATTCTTCGTTGCTGCTGTAATATTATTGAGAGCTATTCCAATGAATAAAAGATTCTAGGGCAGCAAATAGGTGATCGAGGCAAATTAGTAGAGACCACAGGGGTGATTATCTGCGAATACATTAAAGGATAAAACATCGAGGACTGGGACGGAAGGAGGACTTCTTTTATTGAGCAACAACACAGTATAACACACATTATAAAACCTCATTCCCAAAGGTTTCAACGTTCTCAAAGAAGGAAAATAGAACATTGTTAAAGGAAAGAGAAATTTACCATAAATTTAAAAGTTTAAAAAGAGGTGGCGTCACAACGAGGTATCGGGAACCTAGGTATCTCTGGTTTTAGGAATTCGACATCTGTCAGTGTCAGTGGTAATGAAGGTGCAGAAATATTGTTGTTGACAGGCCTAAAGGAAAATGTATTATACATTTTCCTTTAGCCCTCTGCCAGATATTAACATTTCTTACGAAGGCGTCTTATCTATCTTCTAAACCTTGATACTAAGAGGGGTCCTGGGGTCGACAGCATTCCCAATGATTTTTTGTACGCTATGCTGAGTGGTGTGCAAAGGTTTTACATAAACGTTTTGAAGAATCATTCTCCTCAGGAAATTTGCCACATGACTGGAAGTCACCCAGGGGCATTCCCATTCATAAAGATGGGCGCCGCCAACTAGTTAGCAATTCCAGTCCAATTTATATTTTATGTTCGTGCTCGAAGCTAATGGCACACATTAATTTTAAACACATCATAAGCCACTTGGAGCTCAACAGCTTTTTTTTTGTCCCAACCTACATGGCTTTCGTAAAGGTCTGTCCACCACGACCCAGCTTATTGTAACGATTCATGAATTTAGTGCCTCCCTTAACCGTACCTTGCAAATTGTTGTAATAATTCTTGATCTATCTAAAGCATTCGACAAGGTGTCTCACATTAAGTTGCTTGTAAAATTACAGTCCATCTTGAGAAATGATCATATAATTAACTGTCGACGAGGCTACCTAGAATCACGATCCCAGCTTGTTGAAATTGGCGGTTGTCGATCTTCATATGCTTTGGTAATATCACGCGCTCCGCAAGGTTCCGTCCTTGGACCCCTCTTATTCCTGGTTTTCATTAATGACATTATTCGTAAAATTCCTGTGAAATTACGCTTGTTCGCCGATGACGCCATATTGTACACTGAAGTCCGTAATGTTAATGACCAAGTTCAACTTAATATACTTGCCTTCGAAATATTCAGGCATGATGCTCGACCTGGCAAATGTCATTAAACCCCATAAAACAGTGTCTAGATGCACATTACTTGCAAACGCAACCTTCTAACTTATCAATACGCATTGGAGAGTCATATCTTTTCAGAAGTCTGGTCCTATAAGTAACTTGAAGTTCTAATTAGTAACGACTTACGTTGGAATACTCATGTTATCTACATAGTACGTAAGGCGCTTTCGAAACAATGGTACTTGCGTCGAAATTTCAAACAAGCTAGCGTGGATATTAAACTGACCGCTTATAAGACATTTTTTTCGTTCTACTCTTGAATATGCTGCGGTCGTGTGGAATTTCTACAATGCACAGAATATTTCTTTACTTCAAAATGTGCAAAAAGAGCAATCCGTTTTATTTTTAACAAATATGGTCGTCTTGACTCAGTCTCAGCCCTTTATGAGCAGGCAGGCTTGCCTACATTGCAGCATAGACGTAAGCTGGACAAATTGAAGTTTATGTTCAGTCTAAGTTCCGGTCATGGAAACCTGAATAAATCTTTGTACATAACACCACTTGGAGTCCCGAGATATAAAAGGGTTGATAACTGGGCTTGTTGGTAGTTAGACATTTGAACGGTTTTAGCGCACACGTATGATATCCTTTCAGAAATCAAAATAGCAGAGCCTTCGCCGAGTTTAGCTGCAGAATATATGCTTTTAAGAACTCATTTTTTCCGCAAACAGTCAATGAGGGGAACAAGTTACCCGAGGAAATTGTTCAATCTTACAGCTTGCCAAAATTGGTTAATCGCTTTTTAATTTCTTTTTCTTTTGCTAAGTGTGTAATATTTTTGTGAGCTGTGACTGTGATATGTAGGGCGTATTCTTTTGTTTCTTTCTTGTCTAACTTTTTGTTCTATTATATGGATTAGCGCGGTTGACCTTTGTATTTATGCTTCTAGGTGTATTTACGTGAGAGTCCATTGTTCATTTTTGGCACTGTCGGCTGTTGGACTGTATTTTTGTATAATTGAAGTGGTTTTTTCAATCCTACAATATCTTCAAATTGGTGTATGCAGCTATAAATAAATAAATTTAAATTGTTTAAAAACACTGGAGTCACGACTAGGTATCAATAGTTTAGTGATCTTTGGTGTTAGGAATTTGACGCTGTCTTTGCCATTATAATAAAGGTGCAGAAATGTTGTTGCTGAGAGTCCCCGTGGCAAAAAATTCAATGATTTTTCTCCCAAATCTGTTGCGCGCGCTGATGATTGTAGTATCACAGAAATAAGGATTACGGTCATCACACGTGCGGCTGTAGACGGTGATTATATATGAATGCTAGCATTAATCGTTGCACACACGAGAGGGTGTTCGGTCTCGAGGACTAAGCACTGGAGAACGTGAACTGAATTCCCAACAATTCAGTCGACTTCAATTTTTACGTTAAATTTAGCGGGGAAACTGAATTGGTGCATACGACACGCGACGTTATTTTTCCGCTAAATTTAGCTTGGAAGCTGAATTGGTGTATAGCTCACGTGACGTCAATTTTTCTGATAAATTTGTCGGGGAAACTGGGTTGGCGCATAAGACCCGTGACATCAATTTTCCACTAAGTTTCGAAGAAAAAGTGTCTGTTACGCTTGCCGGAAAATGTTTCTGCTAAATTTAGCTGATAATTGACGTCACGAAACCTATGCCCCAATTCAGTTTCCCTGCTGAATTTGGCGGAGAAATGTTCCGCTAAATTTAGCGGGGAAACTGAATTGGTGCATAGGTCACGTGACGTCAATGTTTCGCAAAATTTAGCAGAAAATGGTTTCAGTAACTTTTGCGGGAGAGGTGTTTTGCCAAATTTAGCGGAGAAAATGTTCGAGACTAGATTCAAGATAGAGAGAAATCTGTGGTGAGTAGCTTATGAATGCTATCCGGGGAGGGGGGGGGGGGGGGGAGGAATAAAATATAAAAGCTACGCGCAAAATGTAATGTTGAATATGGGAAAAAATAGAGCGTTCAACAAAATTCACATCATTTCGTACTTCCATACATATTTATTGATCAACTTACAATTATAACGCTTTTAGACACAAACGTTAATATCTAAATAAATCACTAGGGTGAGACGAAGCTGACGTGGAGCAAGAAGGCACGCTGCTCCACGTCAGCGATGCCACGGAGACTCGCCCACAATAGGACATTTGCCAAAGGCGTCCTGATTATCACACGAGCCAAGATCTATCAAAAGAAACGGAAGTTCATCACGAATAAGCATGCAACCTAAATGTGTATTAGTGTCTTAATTTCCAAAAATTACCTGGAACTTTAGGCACTGGTGCGATCGGCAAATCATTAAACGTTCCTATTGTGGACTGTCTCAATCAATCGCTTTCGCCAAACGCGTATTCGTGAAACTGTATTTCGCGCGCTCTTCTGTTTCCCTTTGAATACGCAAATCGCGCTAGAGCCAACACTATTGTTTTATACCCCTCAGCACTAAGAGCAAGGAATAAGCATTAATCGGAAATCGAAACCTTTCTCGAGATAATAAGGACGCTACTCTTAGAATTGAACCGAAGCGTATTTTTCACTTTAATCAATAGCGTCGTTTCAAAGCGTTCCTCGTAAGGCTTGTTTTGCGTTATTCAATGCAATCTTCGTTCTTACAAATATAGCGGTACAGTTAAGCTCTTACTATCTTACTGATGTCCTTCTAGATCCAGCAGCCAAAGGTGAGTCATTAAGAATTGTTGTGTGTGAACCATATCTAAGTTATGTGAGAAAATATCGGAAGAGGAAAAAAAAAAACACATACCTAAAGAAGAAAGTTACAATACAATATTTTTACCAAAGATAGGCATTTTGGGCAAATCAACCGTGGTATTGGAAGGGGTGCGAAACCGAGGGGGGGGGGGGGGGGGGAGGGTGGAGGGGTAAGAGTAGCCGACCTTCTTAGTTCAGGCCTTTTTGATTAATATTGTGCGAAGGTAAGCGAAATGCTTCCTTTCCTTTTTGTCTTCTGGGTAGTGCAGTGTGCATTCCTACGAATGCACACTGAACCACTCTAGAATAAAAGCTGTGGGATTTTGCTAGCTACCAACACAGGTACCGATAGAGTAACCAAAGGGTTATCTCAACAGCGGCGGCGATCTCAAAGGAGACGTCAAACCTAGCAGCGCGCGGTCCCCACAACTCCGCGCCAATATAGACGACGTTTAGGGCCACATTAACGCGGGTCGGTTCGATAAATTACCTCCGTTGGTGCCAATGATCGACCCAATTGTCTCCTCTCTCGAATATAGCGGAAGAGAAGACACACGTACCAGAGTAAGGAGAGAGTCCAAGAGCATTTATTAGAACACTCTTCTAAGAGAACTACAATGTCCCAATCCAAAATGCCCCCCCCCCCCCCCCCCGCCGGCAAGGTAAGAAGAGCTCCTTACCTGCCAGACGCGGGGTTCCGGAGAGCCAAGACCGGGGAAGCATCGGAGAAGTCGCCGACACACGTCCTATCTCTTTCGCGGTCACCGGACGAGTCCCTTTCCCGAAAGCGGGAAAACAAGAGGCGAAATCTCCTCGCCTGCCAGCAGTGATCCGCATCCTAGCGGGGGAACGGAAATCGGTCCCCCCGAGAGAGAGTGAAAGGAGGGCCCCCCAAGCCGGGCGGCCCGCCGCCTCTCAAACGGGTCGGAGCTCCCGGCGAAGGATGCCGAGTGTTCCAACCTGCGGCCGTTGTCGCAGCCATCGGGGAAGGGAGACCACAGGAATCCCCAGATCCCCCCCTCCTAAAACGGTAGGTGGGTCTGAATAAAGAGTAAAGGAGGCCCACCTGCTCTCATAAAATAATATATCTCTCTGCGCACCCCCAACAAATACACGCGACACCCATCGCGCGTCTTCACAGTGTCCGCCGACAACAGCTTGCCCGCAGGACCGAAGACCCGGAAGGTTCAAGTCCAGGTGCACGAACGCGGCTATCACAACCTCGCACAGCATCACAGGTACCGTGCTAATACAGCTGGACGCAGGTGTCGCGGTACGAGCTGGCATGCAGTGGGGGGCAGTCAGGCGGTCGTGAAGGCGGCAGCACCAAAAAGATCAACGCCCGCCGCCCACCAGCGGAGACCAGCTGGGGAAGTCCCAGACCAGTGGCGCACCCACGGGGGGGGGGGGGGGGGGGGTTTGGGGGGTCATAATCCCCCCCCCCCCCCAGAGCTCCATGAGAAAAAAATTTTTTTTGTGTGCATATTTTGACGATTTTTTTAATGTAATGTCCGCAACGAGGACCTTTAAGGGTAAATAAATTCATCGCCCCCTCCCATCCTCCTTCCCCCCTTGTCGCTGCACTGGTGATGTGCACGGCACGAGCGAGTCATTTCCGTAATATACAATCTTACATTGACAGATGACACACTATTACCAAAATTATCTATGTGGTACGTGAAAAGTGCTCATCTGATGCGCCAATCTAGGTGTCACAACCTTGCGCCCCTCGATACAGTGTCCGAGCAAAATGCAAAAACCGCCGATGATCGTATTCACGCTAACAGTGTCGCGGTCTGTACAGTCCCCCGCAGTGGCGCACCCACGGGAGGGTGGGGGGGGGGGGGGGTGGGGGAGGTTGAGGGTTCTCTAACCCCCCCCCCCCCCCCCCCCAGAGTTCTGTAGCGGTGAAACGGAACCCCTTCGCCCCCGTTGCATTGACGATGATGCAAACGGCGAGACAGAGTTAGTACGAAGGAGTCAGTTCCGGATTTTTTAATCGTAAGTACATTAACAAATTACACTATTTTCGCAATTACTTACGCGGTAAAACGGGCTCATCTCAGGCCCCAACCTAGGTGCTAAAGTTTTGCGTCCCTCGACACGCTGTTTGAGCAGAATGAAATACCGCCGGTGTCGCGGTGTGTACATGCGTATATTTTATTTTCCTTGAATTTCTCTATCTACTGTAGGAGATATAAAATCATTATTAATTCTATGTTCAGACATGTTTCTTGTTTGAAGAAATAAATTCTCCCAAAAGACGAAGCGGGACGTTGGGCTCCAGCAGTTAACCGCTGTGTCGTTTTTGAATCGCATTCTGTCCCCAACTGTTAGAGAAAAAGCCTCCACACTTTAGGTTATTATAACGCTTTCTCATTTTTGTGCAGCGCGGGTAGATGTTGTATAAAAAAAGCTGAGATATGCGTTACACACAAACTTTCATATTGGTTTCCAAAAAGGTATTTCAGAAGGATTCTATATGAATTGATTGCATTGACTGCGTGCGTCATCACATTTCGAACCGTCTAGGATCGAGTTATACATTTACTGCGTATTTTTACAGGAAATGTTCTTGAAGGTGATAAGTTCAGTTCACCGCTCTTCGCGCTTGTGGCCTTCGCCGACTTACGCTAGTCTTCGTGGGGGTTATATCTTTTCTACAGCGGGCCTGCTTTGTGAGGGGTTTGAAGGATTTGGATTTCGGAGATAGGCTGGTCCCCGGCGCCTCCTCTCCCAACCTATTGTGACTGCCGAGGAGCCGCGGCTGGGTGCCGTCGAGACGGCGCACCGGAGCACTAGCGAAACTACGAAGGAGCGAAGTAGTTGTCGTGAACGGACTTGGCGTGGCACCGAGTACGCTCTGGCCGGTTGTACTACCGAGGATACGAGAGTGTCACAGTTATGAAGGTCGTTGATGTAGACAGTGTTTGGCCACTTGCAACAATGGTCCTGATGACGAACACGTTGCGAAGTGAAGTTTAGTAGGGTCGCCGCCCGACCTGACGTCGCCGCCCGGCACTTTCCGTCCTCCAAAACCAAACAGGATTCCAGATTCCCACGCTATTTTCTTTCTGGCAGATGGTCGGTCATAAAAGCATACGAGCAGAAAAACACGCTCGCTTAAACGGACAACCGAAATAAAACACAAAAGACCCCACGCTCTCCTCGACGGACATCTCAAGAAAGTGCCGTGGAGATGGGCGCTCCCACAAACCCGGCCCGCTCACACAATGAACCCAAAGCCGATATGTTGGGTACGGTTTACGACTCGAGACCACACCCGGCAGCCTCCCATGCATCCCGTGCTTCCCAATTAGGCAGACGCCCGCTCGAAGCGCCCCTGAGAGCGACATTGTCGTGACTCGTGACACTCCCTCCACTCCGGTACTCCCCCGCCGCCTGGGGCGATCCTTCCGACGATACAGCTCCGCTTCAACACAAACCGACAAAAAAAAAAAAAAAGAATACTATGTCTTTACCTAACTGTCACTTTGTGTCCTTTACAATTGGCCATTGGACGGGGGTCACCCTGTAGGCTGTGGCTCTGTTGGGTGTTTTAAAATGATTTGTTGGCCGTCCCCAGAGAGGGAGGAGGCGTAAAGTTTTTCTTCCGTGTTCTCTTTACGTTTCTCCCTCTCTCTTTCTCTTGCTGTGCATTTTCTTACTCTTTCTATTTTCTGTCTCGTTCTTTATCTTTCTATTTATTTGTTCCTTTCCGCCAGGCCATCATTTCATGCACTTCACAGAAGCGATTGAATTCGGCGCGCCACCCCCTCACATCAGGAGTGACATCCGGGCTTCGAGCTACACAACAAACTGCCGATTTTTATCTTTCTTAGAGCATCTACTCTACTGGTACTGCTCATTGTGCACCCATTCCATAGTGCAAGTCTAACAACTAATTGCTAAGACCGATCGGTGTGTTAATTCAAAAGTCCGCGATGACCTATATCACCAATGCCGCCTCATTGAAGCGCCAGCCAAATTCAGTGCTTACCTACTACTTCCCTTAAAAAAAAATCGCGATTTGGAGCCAACGGATGCATCACCATCGGAATATATGACTCCCAGCGTTGAAAAGTGGATCATTCAACAGACGACCTCATCCTTACCCTCTGACCGATCCGTCTCTGCCCAGCATCTTCCAGTTTCTGCAGCGACTTACCCAAATGACTTGGGCATCTACGTTGGAAAGTCACTGTCAGTAAGTGTGACTAGATTTTTGTTTTCGCGAATCTTTGTCACTCTGTTGTTTATATACATAACGTCCAAAATTGTATGCTGCATCTAACTAATAAAATGACCTGAAAGTTAAAACCAGCAACGTTAAATTTGGGATTTATTTATTTTAGCTTTTAGCGAATTTTAGAAATGACCCCTCTTTTTGGGTGTCTTTCTTGCTTGGTTTTTCTTTCTTGTTCAAGTTATGTCAGAGTTTTTACGTTTCTAATTTTTAAGAAAACGTGAGCGCACGAGTTAAAGAGAAGTCGCAATATGTTTAATCGCAACGAGCATCCTTTTTTTCCGATTTTGGGTATTTTATTATTCCTTCGCAAGTTGACTAACAAAAGCAAAGCCGTAATCGTTTTATGACTCTTCCTTGAGACTATTTAAGCAAATATGATTTGCATATTTTACTTAACTGGATTGCCAGAACCTATTATTTCTTAGATTTACATGTATTTACTCAAACTAGTGCTGAGAGCCACTCTATTACGTTTCTTAAAATTGGTACACTAAACAAAACTACGAGCCGCAATAATCACGTTACACGAAGAGAAAATGAAAATTAATGGTATTTTTTGGATTGACGTTCAATTATGTTTCGTGTCAAGTAATCAAATAATCTAATGAGAACATTTCGAGTGGAAGTGGTTGTAGTAATGAATGTTGTTTTCATAATTTTCGTAACTCGAAAATAATAATGGATTTAGGACAGGATGCCACGGGTTCGGCCACGTTTTTTCCTCCCGTTGTCCCGTTACTGGTTCCTATGCGTTACTGCTGTTGTTCGGATGGCTTGCACACAGGTCGGGCCTTATTTGCATTACAGGTCGTTTCACTGGTGTAATGTTGAGCAACAAAGTTTTGTAGACGAGACATTCTCAGTCACGGTAACGATGACTTGTGAAAGAAGTGTGAAGCGAGAAAAAAGCACTTGAAATATGTGCATTTGTACTGAATCTTCAAAGACATGAAGCGAAAAATAGGGACACTAACCAAAAATTTAATTTTTGGTCATAGTCCCAATTTTTCGTTTCATATGTCTATTCCAGATCAGGCAGAGGGCTGCCGGACGTTTACCTTCAAATGTTCATAGAAAATTAAGGCTTCATTTTTTGTTTTCATATTTGAAAATTAGATAGAGCAATAATATTTTGTATAGAGCTGGGTGGCTATGTCCAAGTATCAGAAAAGCCATTTTCTCGAAAAATTACTTCTCCCCAACTTTTTACCATTTAAATACCAGCCTGATTATAGACCGTTCCATTAGGGTCATAGCAGAGAGGGTAAAAGAGAAAAAAATGCACTCCCCCTCTCACCCCGCATGTCGTCTTCTCCGCCGAGTGGGCTGTAGCTAGCGTCCGGCTGGCGTGCAAACTGTGTTTAAAATCGCGTCATTTTGGAACTTTTAAGCGCAGATGCGCAGATTTTGGTATGCCAGTTATCGTGTAATACTATGCTAGATAAAAAGACTCACAGGGTTCAATTGCGCTGTTACCTGCGTGCAAATAAAAAAAAATATAGAAAACTGTGTCAGATTGGCCGGTCTTTCTGGCGAAAAGTAAATCCGGTTGCTGTGCCTTTTTTTACTATACAAAGTTCGTACTGGTGTAGACCTTTAGCGACCATGAGTGGAAGTCTGAAATAATAAATAAAAACGTGCTCTCCTGCCGCAATACACGCAGTAGTTGAGGGTAGTACTGCCGGCTGACTCAACTGCTATTTAAGTAACGGAAAAAAGATATGCTAGTTGATCATTTACAGAAATAGAACAACAGAGAGCTATAGGATGATTTTGGAGTAGACATAACTATTCTAAGAACGCGAACCACTTCACAACGGCAGCCACGAGCGAGAGTTCGATGTTCCGTACAGCCCGCCGATACAGCTCAAAGGTGGAGAACGGCAACCTCCCGGTTTGTCGTCTGCTAGCGGAGTCGGGCGCGTGCCCTCTCTCTTGTTGTACCCCGCCGAACCCGCTGAATTTCCCGGATGTATGGAGAGGGCGCTGCGGTCGAACAAAATGGTGCCGCCCAGAGAGCGCTAAATGGAATGGTCTATACGCGGGTGCGATGTAGGAAAAATTCAAAAAGGTTACTGCTCTTCCCTCTCTATGAATATAAAACAACCGTTTTGGATAAATAAATGCACATACCAAAGAATGCAATCGTGTCGATGGGATTAAAATTAATTGGCGCAATGCAAATAAAATCTCGCAATGACGCGTGCAAACGAAAAAAAAACGGACATAAAAAAAGGGTTAAATTACCCCCCCCCCCCCCCCCCCGCCAGCCCTCTCTCCTCCGATTGGTTGTCAAAATTTCACAACCCCCCCCAGGCAAAAATTCTGGGTGCGCTAATGTCCCAGACACGCCGCATAGGGTGTTTGGCGCAATCTCGGCAGCAGTGGGCTGGTGAAGGGGAGTAGACAACCCAGGAGCAGACCTGCGAAGTCGTAATGGGCCAGCAGACAACACGCCCAGAGCCGGCCGCAGACCTCCCCAAAGGGAAGAAAGGGCGCTGCAGCCTCCAAACGAGGGGCGCGCGCAACCGACGCTCGCCTGCCCAAGCCGCAAAGGCAGCAAAATGGGTAGGAGCAAACGACAAGCAAAACCGCAAAAAGGCGGTCGGTTTGTCAGAGGTGACAGGAAGGCGCTACATCGGGAAGCGTGCCCACCAAATGGCCACAGGACCCATGCCAGAGTGACCCGCTACGACACCGGAAGAGGAAGCCATAAAAGGGGGCCCCTTCGTTCGAAACGCGTCCACATGCCAAGCAAACTGATTGAGTTAGCTTAATGTGGCCACCGGGGAGAGAGCTTCTAGGGAAAAAATGAAAGCTGTTTACTACTCCCGGTAACGCCGAATTAGAGCGCAGCTCTTGAGGAGGAGGAGGGGAAGGTACGGAGAGCAGGCTATATGCCCCTCCTCCTCTCCTGCTCGCCTCCCATTTAGGGGAATATTTTACAGCTAAATAGCGGAAAAATTTCCCCGCTAGATTTAGCGGGGAAATGTTACCGGTAGATTTATCGGAGAAATTTTACGCTAGATTTAGCGGGGAAATTTTTTCTGCTAAATTTAGCGGGGAAATCTTTACGGTAAATTTAGCGATGAAATTTTTCCGCTAGATTTAGAGGGGAAATTTTTCTACGAAATTTAGCGGGAAAATTTTTTCCACTTGATTTAGTTGGGAAATTTTCACTAAAATTAGAGGGGAAATTTTTCCCGCTAAATTTAGCGAGGAAATGTTTCAGATAATTTTAGAGGGGAAATTTTCCCGCTAAATTTAGCGGGGAAAATTTCCCGCTGAATTTAGCGGGGAAATTTACCCATAATGCACCGCGCGGTTACGCCGACGGCGACGGCGACGCCGACGGTGATGCTACTCAAGCCGGAAACGGGCGCCTAAGAGCTGCGCACTAAAACGCCGAGTTCTCAATCCTTTGCCCAGGCAGCTAGCACAGAGGCTGCCTACTATACCCGGTTTTATAGTAACCGGAAGAGCGTTGAATATAAGTGTCCAAAAACAGATAACAGTCTGCAGCTGGCCCGTCTTCTGAAGTCGAGATAAATGGATACGGGGACTTCGAAGGGGCGGATAGAAACAAACCGCCATGTATGCGCGTCTGCAAGCGGGGAAGAAGCAAGTTCCCGCGCAAAAAAGGCCCCCATCTTGCCCTCCAAGAAGGAAGACAAAAGGGGCCCCAGCTCACACGCTCAAACCTGCTAGATTCGCAAAATATTTGAGTTAGCTAGCTTACCGAGGCTAGAAAAAAATGAAAGCCGTTTACAACTATCCCTAACGCCGAATTAGAGCGCAGCTCTTGAGGAGGAGGAGGGAAGGGTACTGAGGGGGGGTCATGTAACCTCGGGGGGGGGGGGGGGGGAGGGGTGACGTGACCTCAGGGGGGGTCATGTGACCTCGGGGCGTCACGTAACCGAGGGGGGATCACGTGACCTCGGGGGGGTCAGGTGACCTTGGGGGCGTCACCGGGTTGCATGCAACCCGACGACTCCGGTGGGTTGCATGCACCTTGGACTGAATGCAACCTGCATTCAGCTTGCATTCATTGGGCTGCATTCAACGCGAGGTTACGCCGACGCGTTGCATGCGACTCGGGTTGCATACAGCCTGAGTTGCACGCAACGCGCGGTCACGCCGACGGCGACGCCGCTCAAGCCGGAAACGGGCGCCTAAGAGCTGCGCTCTAAAACATGTCTTGCACTCGATACGGCTTGATCAAGGGCTCACAACGGTGTGGACCCTTCTTTTGAGGCAAGGACAGGTTTCAGAGCAACGTAACTGCTGAGAGTCTTAGAGTCACTCTTCCACCTGGATCACGCGAGTCTGACAGATATCGCCAAAGGGCGCCCTGGCTACATGGCGCCCGGGTTTCAGAGCAACATAACCTCCGAAAGCCTTAGAGTCACTCGTCCACCCAGATACTGTCACAGTGCGCCTCAGACCGCGTTGCGCCACCACAATGAACGCAAAACTAGTGTCGTTCTTGGAAAACAACATCAGGCTGCAGGAGTACGTTGGCATCAACCAGATGCGAATCTTTCCCGAAGAAACCCCTCCACGCCCACTGCAATACCAGCAGAGAATACAGCGCGGCGTCAACAGTATGCGAACTGCTTCTCGACGCCGTCGGTTTTGCGGCCCGGCTCCCGGAGCCCGTCAGTAGCAGTACCAGCTACTTATCGACGTTATTGGCGGGCGCACCGTCCGACTCTAACTGAGTGTCCGCGATTACTGAGAGTCAAAGAAAACGCGAATATTTACATTCCCAGATTGCACTGCCGATCCTTCGCTACTCTTCTCTGCCAAGCCTCGCCCCTCGCCGGACATAAAGGTCTACCCGGTTCTCAAAGACATCATCAAAACTTCTATATATATATTCCCTTCAGGACAAGTTGTTGGTAGCGCGAAAGGAACCCAAATGCACACACGTGAAGGGTTGGCCTCAAGCATGGAGAACAAAGGGCCTTCCGCAACAACGAATGTTGCTTGACGCTCGCCAATTCAAAACAGGAACACGCGTACGAATCATACTACTCTCGTTCAAAGGAGTAGCACTGCGTGTAGCCAACTCGGCATTAATCGCTGAACCATTAAGTGGCGAGATCAGGACGCTCGTGGTACGGGGCGATCAAAGTCAAGGATGGTCGGAAAATAGGCCGGACAAAGGGACGGAGGCCAGGAGCCACGACCACGATAAAGGAAGCCGTGGCCCGACGTTGGGCGCCATTTTATGTGTGATTTCTTACCAACACAGGTACCGACAGAGTAACCAAAGGGCTATCTCAACAGCGGCGGCGATCTCAAAGGAGATTTCGAACCTAGTAGCGCGGTCCCGACATCTCCGCGGCATTGTAGACGACGTGTAGGGCTACATTACCGCGGGTCGGTTCGTTTAATTACCTCCGTCGGTGCCCAATGATCGACTACCTTGTCTCGCTCTCTCGATTATAGCGGAAGAGAAGGCACACGTACCAGAGTAAGGACAGAGTCCAAGAACATTTATTAGTCACTCTTCTAAAAGAACTACAATGTCCCAATCCAAGATGCCCCCCGCGCCGGCAAGGTAAGAAAAGGTCTTTACCTGACAGACGCGGGGGTTCAGGAGAGCCAAGACCGGGGAATAATAATAATAATACTAATAGTTTTATTAGCACAAAATCATTCACATACATTAATTACTGCCTCACGAAAGCACTTGCGTGCTTGTGTGTGAGAACAGGCAGTCCATAAAAGAAAAGCAAATCAAACAGAACAAAACAGAGAAAAACAAGCAAGCGTAAAATAAACACATCTCAATTTTGACACCACATGTTACAAACTTAGTTTTATGTCAACATTGCACCTTACCGCGAAATAAAAGGACAGAAGTCGCCGACACACGTCCTATCACTTTCACGTTCACCGGACGAGTCCCTTTTCCGAAAGCGGGAAAACAAGAAGCGAAACCTCCTCGCCTGTCAGCAGTGATCCGCACCCGAGTGCGGGAACGGAAATCGGTCCACCCGAGAGAGAGTGAGAGGAGGGCGTCCCAAGCCAGGCGGCCCTCCGCCTCACATTCACACAGCCGGCGTCTCGCCCCGTCCCGGCGAAAACGCCGTGGGCGCCGTGCCGAAAACGGGACGGTGCGGGGACGGAGGAGTGTTCGAACTAGAGGCGACGGAGCTGCCGGCGGTGGCTATGTGAATAGATAGATGCTGGCGGCTGTGCCCCCTTATATTGGGCGGTAGCTTGCGCCACCTGGCCTAGAATCCTTCCTGCACCTTTCAAATTCTGCGTCGAACTTTGTATCCCGTAAGACTATATAACCTATTAATTACGTGCGCAATTTCATGCTTCCCTCGATCTCTGCTACCAATCCTGTAATCCCCTATTTGTGACCATGCTTTGTGGCGGCGCCGACCACCAAATGTAGCGGACGATCGGCGTCGCTGTACGCAGCCACAACTGTTTTGTTCCTTGGAGCTTGCGTTCCGGTCGCCAATAAGAATCTTTCATGTTTGAAAACATTTTATTTGTCTCCACGTTTCGAAACAAAAACGACAAGACCCACCGCGAGCACGTTGCACATCAATCACTCCTTACGCCACATTTTGTCCCAGATGATCGACGACCGTATTTTCTTTTTTCGGCTGTTCTTCCTTAGAATCGCATTTACGTCTATCGCAAAGGAACCGATGTGGTCTCACCATTTCGAGCAGCAGCTTAGTGGTAAATCCAAATCTCGGTATGCCCGTAGTTCAAGAGCCGTAAACATGACACAATGCGCCTGTGTCTCGCTGGCCTCGCTTCTTCCCGAAAGAGCTTTGTTGGCTTCGTCGTTAGGGCAGTTAGGGCGTTTGGGCATAGTACGGTCAATTTAGAGCACTATATAGCTCCTACAGAGCAGAGTAGCGCAATCCTTTGATCCGCGTGTTTCGCCGACAACATGGCCTAGAGAGCAGCTTCGGCGCGAGTCACGTGGTACTCAGGGTTCCAGGAGGCGGCTTGCCCTATGGGAAAACACATGGAGATCGACGCAACACGGCTGATTAAAAAATAAACGCCGAGTTCGCACTTTTCGAAACTAGTCTGTCGTGAAGTTGGTAAAGCACTAATCACTTTCTCAAAGTCTTAATAATATCGGACGCGTGTGCGAATTTCGAGAAGGCAATTTTCAAGGCAATGGCGTTTGAAGCAGACGATTTTTGCACGCAGCGGAGATTGGCTTTTTGGGTTGGCCGGAGCCAACGTTACTAGATTACCTCAGTTGTGGAACTCCCGCGGAGGGGGGTACCTCCCCTCACTCACTTCAATCCGCCTGGCGTCGTTCGAAGCGCCATCTATAGATTCATTTCTTAACTCTGCGTTGCAAAGAGCACAGCTGCAGCGCCAAATGGCGATTACAACGCCGCCGTTTCTCCCGCAGCGGTCACTCGAGGAACTGCACGTGACATCTATTTTGGCTTCAATCGGCCATTTCGGAGCCGAAACATATACGGTGGAAAGGGTTACAGGGGTGCCACCCCCGTTTCCCCAGTGGACGCGCCGCAACATATCATCGAAGTTAAAATGCGCCTAGGTCGGGACGCGCTACCTGAAATCACCGCTGAGGCATGGTTGTATAAAAACAATATAATTGTGCTGCAAAACATTGCAAACTAAGAATTTTAGAAAACATCACGCGCCCCCATTTTGTACTAAACTCCAATAAAAGTTACTACAAAAAGTTTTTTTTTTTTTCGTTGATTTTTACGTTTCTAGTAACGTTGAAACGAACGTATCCCAATTCAGTTACAAAAGCAGCCGTCCGGCGGCGCGGCGAGCGACGCCGGGCGAGTCGTGGTGAGTCAGGGGGGTACTGTTCGTGCATGCAGCGTCTATGAGCAGTTCCGTAACTGAGCTGATCTAATAGGGAGTTTTCGTAGACCGCGTTTGCCCCTCCGCTAAGCCCTCCACAACGAAGCAGCCACTATAGTGCGCCGGCGCGCCGATGGCCTTGACTGTAGAGTTCCGGCTAGCGTAGCTGGTTGCGGAGAGCGTTGCGGGACAGCGGAAACGATCTACGAAAACTCCCTAATAACGTTAGCCGGAGCCGGTCACGTGAACGCTGTGACGTCGCCGTAACGTCGCCGCGTCGTCTGCTGCATGATGCCGCTCATGCAATTAAAAAAAAAAAAGTTACGTCCTTGTTTGGCATACAACTCAGCGCACATTATTCTAAAATGTTCTATTATTATGTCAAAAACTATTGTAGTTCCGTACATCTCAACAATATTTAAGAAGTTAAGAACCAAAGATTTTCTCACGTTCCCCATGCATTTCTGAACGGAGTTGGAACCTCCGGGCGTTCGCCGCTAGTCGCCGAGAGAAGGCGTTCTAGATTGGGCTACTCTCCTCCGAAGGAGCTATATAGTGCTCTAGGTCAATAGACCCTTTCCGGAATTCAGTGCCATCTGGTGAATGAAATGGCAGTTTAACTTTTACCGTACTAATGGCGGCACTGAACCTGTGGCCTGCAGCATTTTTTTGGGCACCGTCATTTTCGCAAGTCAACGGTAAACGAGAATGTGTGCTTCACTGCACAGTTTTTTTTAATCTGTTTCAGTTACGATGGCGAAAAAGATGCAACCAGTCAGAACGAAGCGCCAACCGACATAGACGCCTTGACAAAGTACTATTCGCCCAGGGGCTTTGAAGCCGAGTGAGTGCTACTAACAGATTGACTAGGCCCGAGTCAGAAATGAACGCTTGCCCAGCTCTCGCATACAATTCCTGCTTCACGTCGCGCTAACATCTAGAATGTATAGGCCTCGAATCATCTGCTTAGGAGCATAGATCTTCAATCATCAGTAAACAGAAGTCCGCCATTAGTATAGCACATATGCCATTTTTCAGATGATGATGATAGTGATCAAAGTTGCCAGTCTGAATTCCTGAAAGGGTCTATTCTCCCTCCCGCGGCCGTGCCCATGGTCACCCAACTTTTGAGAATCCGCCAGATTCAGCGAAAGTTTCCTATTTTGTGATTGGCCGTCCCTCAATGGGGCGGGGCGCCGGCGTTCCCGGTCTCTCGCCGGTGCCGGGGACGTTGGACATTCTCGTTTGGCTCATTTCGGGTCCGGCGGCCCGATTTCGGTCGGAAACCGGTCGCAACACCATCTCCCCCGGCGTAAAAGAAGGCCGGCGCTTTCGCCGGGCCGGGGGGAAAAACGGCTGTGTGAATGAGGCCTAGCTTTTGCCGGGCCGGGGGAAAAGACGGCTGTGTGAATGAGGCCTAAGGCCTTATTCACACAGCCGGTTTTCCCCCCGGCCCGGCGAAAGCGCCGGCCGTCCTTTCCGCCGGGGGAGAGGGTGTTAGGACCGGTTTCAGACCAAAATCGGGCCGCCAGAGCCGAAATGAGTCGAACGAAAATGTCCAACGTCCCCGGCACCGGCGATAGACCGGGAACGCCGGCGCCCCGCCCCATCGAGGAACGGCCAATCACAAAATCGGAAACTTTCGTTGAATCTGGCGGATTCTCAAAAGTTGGGTGACCATGGGCATGGCCGCGGCAGGGGGAATTGAGCGTACTCTGCCAACGCCTGCCCTAACGACGAAGCCAACAAAGCTCTTTTCGGGAAGGAGGGAGGCCAGCGAGACGACGGGCGCATTGTGTGATGTTTACGGCTCTTGAACAACGGGCATACAGAGATTTGGATTTACCGCTGAGTTGCTGCTCGAAATGGTGAGACCACATCGGTTCCTTTTCGATAGAAGTAAATGCGATTCTAAGGAAGAACAGCCAAAGAAAGAAAATACGGTCGTCAATCATCGGGGACGAAATGCGGCGTAAGGAGTGATTGATGTGAAACGTGCTCGCGGTGGGTCTTGTCGTTTTTGTTTCGAAACGTGGAGACAAATAAAATGTTTTGAAGCATGCAAGATTGTTATCGGCGATCCAAACGCAAGCTCCAAAGAACAAAACAGTTGTGGCTGCGCCCATCAACGCCGATAGTCCGCTACATTTGGTGGTCGACGCCGCCACAAAGCAGCCACAAATACGGGATTACAAGATTGGTAGTAGAGATCGAGGGAAGCATGAAATTGCGCACGAAATAATAGGTTATACCGGTTATACAGTTTTACGGGATACAAACGTTTGACGCGGAATTTGAAAGGTGCAGAAAGATTTCTAAACTAAAGGGCGCAAGCTACCGCCCAATATAAAGGGACACAGCCGCCAGCATCCACCGATTCCTACAGCCGCCGCCGGCAGCTCCGTCGCCGCTGATTCGAACACTCTTCCGACCCCGCACCGTCCCGTTTTCGGCACGGCACCCACGGCGCTTTTGCCGGGACGGGGCGAGACGCCGGCTGTGTAAATGAGGCCTAACAGGTCGGAGCTCACGGCGAAGGAGGCCAAGTGTTGCGACCTGCGGCCGTTATCGCAGCCATCGGGGAAGGGAGACCAAGGGAATCCCCACAAAGCTTAAGTAAAAAGAGACCAAATGCGGCAGGTGCTACCCCTCCTTGGCCCTTACTACCACTCTACTAACTCTTTGCCACATCGCTGGCGCTTCGGGTGGTAAATGAGGTTGTCACCAGCCAAGAAAGTTAAGATCAGTCGAGCTGGTAATCATTACTACTGTTGATGCGTAGATACGAGGAAAAACAAAAAAATATGTCCGCTAAGAAGTGCCGATGAGCAGGTTGTTATATCGAGTGTCGGAAATGGTCACTGCGTGCACGTGTCCTTTTTAGTAAGATATTCATTTCTTTTACCCTTAAAAATTAGTTTTGAGGAATGACAATAGAGAAAAAAAAGGAACATTTCATTTTTGCAAAATTATAAATTACGTAGGTAATCCCAGAGGAAAGCTGCGGCTGAAAAATGGCGAGCATGGAAAGCTGAAGAGCAGCCCATTCTGTCAGTAATGGGCGTGGGGCGTGTATGTGTTCCATCTACGAGATCTTTCGAGAAAATAAATGACGCGTGAAATGTGTGTGTAACATTGAGTGTACGAGATGCAACGCCTAAAGCCCTCGCTCGTGCGTGCAAAAAAAAAAAAACATTTCGCAGACTTTGATTTTGGCGGTAGCTACGGCGACATATATAGCTTCTCGAGCAAGGTGGCGCAGGCTCAAGAAGAGAAACACAAGCGGTTACTAACTTTCTTGGCTTGTAACTGTTACCAGCACTCCCGTTACAGACAGCAGTTACTCAAAGGTTAGTGAAATAAGTTACAAGTAGTTTCTAACGTATGTTTATTAAGTACGACGAGCTTTTGCCTAAAGGTTGGTTTACACACTTCGTGACTCCAACTGAGTGCGACTGCTTGCGACGTACGGATTGTTATCACAAGAGCTGCGTCGGTTTCAACAAAACGGAGTAAAACCATTGATCCTTATTGTAGTAGGGTGGATCGCGGATCGAGGCTTCTCTTGCTGGGGTCGAGTGGCACCACCGGCAGCCATCACTTGACACCAACTAATGCATAGGACTCTATTGGAAGAACGAGAAAAAAGTTTCGTTTCTCCCGTTTCTAAGTGTTGGTCGACACTGAAACTTTTGGCTGCATTTTGGGAAGCTTGTCAAATAGCTCGTGCACTAGTGATACAACTGAGAGCACACACAGCTCTTACAAAATACTGTTTTGTGGTCAAGGGTTACTCTGCTGGGCGAAAAATGTAGTGCACCTCAATGAGACAAGAGTTGCCTAATAACCGCGGAGTCAGTTACGATCATTTGGGTTTAGCAGACGACAAGTTCGAAAGCTTTCCTACGCGGAATTGGCTGACTCCCGGAAAGCCGCTGTCAAGAAGGAACTTTTAGACATTTATCAGCTCATGGGATTCCCTGTAGGGCGGTCTTAATGGCGACAAGTTCCTTTGTTTACTTCACTACGAGAGCAAGCTTACCAGCTCAGGCGTCGGTGCCCCGACACGTTCGAATTTTGTAGTCGGCGTTCGAACGCTTGACAAACACCGATTCGATCTCGGAACACCCGATAGAAGGAATGCCGCACATGATTAAATACTCGCCTTTGAGCACAACGTACAAGCTTCTATATTTTTACTTTTGTTTGTTTCTCCCATAGACTCCCGTGTATAGACCGACACGAGGGCTTGACGACACGGAGCTGCGGCGGCACTGCGATCGCGCCGGAGCCGGGTGGTGTGGGCAGAAGGGCGCACGTTTTGCATGGGCGTCATAGCATTTCAGCATGCCGCAAAGCTCTGTAGCCGTTAATTTAACCGAAAGGTACAGCAAGAGTAGTGGTGTGAGTTCCCACAAGTTCATGACGGACTATGAAAGGCGCAGAAGGTGTATAATATCCGTGGATCGGAAAGAATGGTCGCATTTTGCGGACAACCGTTTTTGCGACAAGCACTTTCGTGAAGGCCAGTGTGGCTTTTTTTTTGTTTCAATCTCCGTCCTGAGGCTTGCTTACGCAGGGAAACCTTCGTCTGATTGAGACGACCCATATTTTGTTCCCACGTTGTTCGGAAAGAAAGCACCGGCTCGTCGGTAGCTCGCTACACCCGTGCTACCAAGTGAAAGTAGATCGGCGGCAGAACGGACAAAGGGTTACCTTTTGTCGTGCCTTGTGGTCATGAGGGTAAGAAAAATATCAGACCTTGACTGAAGGAAGTTGCGTTTATTTAATCAATTATTAAATACACTTTCGCAGACACACAGTCTGCTGATCCCGCCGGCAGTGCAGAAAGCGCTTCGAGAGACTTGTACGCCTGCACCGTGTCGGCCGTGAACTGGCTTGGCGCAAAAACTAAATAAAAGATGACGTGAGCCATCGACCTCGGTAACAGAAACTTCACGTCGGAATTCTAGCAGGCCTTGTTTACGGCGTGCGGATTGTCGAAGGCAACGCCGTCTCCGCAGTTTGTATCGATACCAGCTGCTGCCGTTCAGGATAGGGTAGCGATCTCAAATAGTCGAGCATAAGACAGGATATACGTTGGCAGGAAATACGACTCACAAATAAATATATAGGCGTCTCTACAAGATCAACAATGAGCGCACGCCACACAATGCAATGGCGAAAAGAGGGAGAGCCTGGCCGCTTCTGCCAACATGACTTCTGCGCATGCGCGGCCTTCAGGCCGTGTTGGTAAACAGAGCCGTTCCGTGTGTCGGTCTATTGCCTGGTGTCAAATAAAGGACACCGGTGTTGCCACCGACGGGCTCCCGATCTAGGCTAGATCAATAGAGTGGTAGAAAGCGGTTTTGTTGGAGCCGACGACGCCACTGTGTGAATCGCCCTTGAGATGTTTCTGACCGCAGCCAATCAGCCAGTCAAAAGCGTCGAGGGCAGAGAAGAGAGCATTTTAGCGTTAACTCCGATAACGATACCCGATAGTCCGCTTTTATCGACTCTCTCCACTGTCTTCATCAGAAGGTTGCGACGGCTGAGGGCGGATTTAAAACTTCGAACGAAAAATCGAGTAATTTTGCGTATCAATGTTACTTTATTCAGTGTTGGCGGTAACGGCCTTATCGGTAATGCGCTACTTTTTTTCATTAACGTTACTTTTCCCAAACAGTAACGCACTTACGTTACTTATTTCGAGTAACGGGATTACGTTACTCGGTATTTTTTCTTCCAAGACTTAAAAAAAGGGACACCTTAGTTTTTTGTGGTTGTAGGCGCCAAGCCACACAAATTTTTTGTTCTTTTTGCGTTTTCTTTGAGTTTTTTTTTTGAGCATTTAAGTAAATTAGTAAAAGAATATAAAGTAATTATGTTCAATTTTTGTATGGACACAATATTTCTTGAACTACAGCGTTTGTGCATTCCTGTAACGTGAAAACAGGAAAACATTTTACATCATATTGCCGCGCGCGCGTGGCCTAACGGTTATCGTACCTACCTCCCACGCTAAAAGCCAGGGTTCGATTCCTGGGAGCGTCGTGTCTTTTGTTTATCCCTGCATTTTAGTGTTCTGGCAAATTCGAGAATCCTGGTGCTTGTTCGAGGTGCGAATGTTCTACGCGTCAAACTTTCCTGCGCCGATTATTCCAGAAGCTCACGCGTGTACATAAGGGGCTTCACGTAGCGAGCCACAGTCAGTTTTCGCCCCAGCGTTCAACTCTGCTGTCTCGCCGACTTCGACGCTCGCGACGCTTTGTTATTATCTTCTATTCCCTTTTTGGTTTGGGCACAAGTTCGCCACCTTAAACGTTTATTTCTTCCTATTTTATTATTGTTATTTTGGTCACCACCCGTGAAAATATTTAAACAAAAAGTAATGTAATCATAACGTGCGTTACTTTTTATCGGTACTGCGTTCTTTTTATATTCAAGTAACGTAGGACGGTAACGTTCTACGTTTACTTGGAAGTAACGGGTAACGTATTTCGTTAATTTTTTGGGGGGAATGCCTACAACACCTGATGCAATCGGCGAACCTTGAGAAATGTATCCCATGACAAATCAACGAGAAAGTGAAAATGTATTTGTAGTGGCAATAAGTGCTGAGGTGTTCACCGGCGAAAGGATTGCAATAGACCTTATTCATTATTAGCGCGCTCTTTCGGCGGCTGCGCGCACTATCAGAGGCACAGCGCCATCTTTGAAGTTTCACAGTCCCGACCGCCCGCCTCAGTACGGACCGCACTTTTTCAGTGAAGCGTTCGTCGCGTGTACTTGTTGTTTTTGTTCAGATCTAATAATGGCGTCAGCCGTTCAAGAATGAATTACGGATATTATCAAGCTCAAGTATTGCTGGTGATTTCATGAAAAATTTCTTTTAAATCATTAAATGCTTTGTAACGGAACCCCGAATCCCAACATTTTGTTTGTCCGTCCATCCGTGCATTACCCGTTTAATTTTTCAGGAAAAGTGACGTCACTGACCCATATGTCGATCCAGTTTCGCTGCTAAATTTAGCGGGAGAATTTACGTCTTCTAGCTTAAACATAAATTGAGTTTCCCCGCTAGATTTAGCTTGGAAGTCGACATCACATGACCTCATCACCAATTCAGTTTCCCCGTTATATCTAGCGGGAAAATACTATACCTCACATGAGACACAAATTCCCTCCCCGCATTCCACTCCTTACGTCCTCCTCCAACCCTCTCCCCATACCTCCCCCTCTAGGATTGCCTCAACGTCTGCCTCCTTTCCCCTCGCTCCCCATCTGCCTCGAGTTACATGCTTTTCTCCTTCAAATCCATTTCTTTCCACACGTCTCCCCTATTCTCCTGAGCACTCCTGAGATACCTCCCCCCTTTTACCCCTCCCCCTCAATGGCCGTGTGACACACCAAAAAAAAAAGTCAAAGTTGGGGGTTCCACGTCCCAAACCAACGACGGGCATCTGGCACGCCCCAGTGGAGGACGGAGGATCAATTTTGACCACCTGGGGATCTTTTGACGAGCAACCGAAAGCTTGGTTACACGGCGCCTACTCCGGAATAAGCCTCCGTCAGATTGCGGGCACCTCGGCCGGAATTCGAACCCGCCACATGGGGATCCGTAGGCCGGCGCTCTCGCCTCGGAGCCACCGAGGCGGCCACACCAAATCAGGTTCCCCGCTAAATATAACGGGGAAATTTGCGCCATGTGACGAACCGATTCACTCTTCCCATTTCTATCTTGTTCCCCCTGCCTCCCTCGCAATCCCCCTCCTCGACTTCCTACATTGCCTTCGCCCTCCCCATCCGCCTCACTTCCCTTGCCCTCCCTAGCTTTCCTCTTTCCCTAGCCATCCCCCCTCCCACAATGTACTTCCTCTTCCCCTACTTCCCTCCCTTCCCCCTCCCCCTTCTTGCTCATGTGACACACAAATGAAATTTCCCTAAATTTATATAAAAAAAAGAACTTGGAGGATGCTTAAAGAGGTACTCCAGAGGTTTTTTGAACTACCTAAACTAACTATATTTTCTGACTCCCCGGCCTTTCCGGTATGCTATTTAGTGTCGCAAAATTCATAATAGTTATTGTGAAATCGGGAAATAAAAATTATGCAAAAACCGACATTCAAATATACTCGCACTTTTCAGTGCCGTGACGTCAGTGGCAGGCAGGCGTGCCTGTCGAGCAAGCAGTATAAAAAATAGAATATGCTAATCATTTGTGCCGTGCTGGAGCGCGAAAAGTGGAGCGATCTTCCAAAGCATTCATTTGACATCATGAAACTGCTTCAAATCAGTTGGGAACAAATTCTACAGTCCAAAGAGTGAACCCCTGCCTTTTACTGGCGTCACTTTTTCGTTGTTGCCAGTAGACACTTCCAGACTGAAAAACATGGTGAGGACCGAAACTGTAAATCCAATATCTTCGCGAAAAGCAATATTTTGACCTAATTTATGGGATACTATGTTAGTGATGTTTGTTAATGAGTTTAGCAAAATTTCAAGCAAAGCAAAAATAATGAAAAAACCTGTGGAGCGCTATTGCGTTATCGGGCCCCGTTGGCAAAGGCCTTCTCATATAAGCCCGCGCTCGTTTCCAAGCCGTGCAAGCCTCCGTGCGTGGTTTAGACGGTAGCGTCAAGTGTCACGTGACGTGACGCCAAATTTAGCAGGTTGATAAGATTCTGACGTCACTGCCACGTGTGGCGTCACGCGCGTGGGGTCACGTGCGACGTCACACGTGACGACGCATGTAGCTTTGACGTCATGTCCCTATCGAACAATAAGGATTTTCCGGTCCCACCAACGCCGTGCTGACGGGTAAATCTTTTATAATCTTCTGGGCGGAGAATAGCGACATCTGTGAAAATCTGGGAGACACAAAAGAGGATCCTGGTAAGAGGGGAGCTCCTTTTTCCTCTTGTCTTGTGGCTATCGGAGCGCTCTTTGGATGACGTCACGTGCAAGCCATGTAGTGGCTACGCAACTACTCAGCGCCTGCGCACGGGCGACCAACCTTTGTAGAAGGTGTCCTCCAGCCATTAAATTGCAATCCATGGTTTGAGATGGACACTCTTTTTAATGTAGGTTGTCTACCCACGCACAAAGGGCGGGTCATGAAAGGGAGGGAAAGGGTAGCTTTTTCTGAAGCTTCATCCGATAAACAACCTGCGTTTTTGTGTGTGTGCGTGTTTCTCGTTTTGTTTTTACCGTGCGGTGAATTGGCTTAGCAAGCGCAGTGTGTTTCTGTTCTTCGCTGGTTTATTCTATGCTTATAAAAATTAGGTGACTATTTTACGCGACTGTATTCACCCTCTCCCCGGCAATAATGTATCCGGTGCTGAGGGGTAATCTTGAAAAAATAAACACTACGGAGGACTTTAATTAGCGTTTTTTTTTCATCGTTCGCAATTTTAAATTTAACAACGTTAGTTTAGAGACATCCAAAATCAACTCGTCCTTTTTCTAATTGCAGTAACATTATTGCACTTCCTGATTCATCATGGGGGCATCTGTACTCTCTATGCTGCTTCTACTAAGTGGTACGTTGCGGACAAACTTTGCAATCGTCTTGAGAAACACAGCCGCCGTAAGAGGACATAAAAGTGCACTAATTCAAATTTTGCAGGATCTGTAAGACACTGGTCCAATGAAGGAATTGAAGACAGAAATTCTGGCAAAAAAGATAGTGAGTGTTAAAAGTCTTAAAATTAGTAATTATATTTTGCTCATTTGTTGTTTTCTTTTTTGTTTTTAACTTTAAAAAAATCTATACAACCGATTGCAAAATTTTCGAAAGGGTATGCACCCGGACGATGTACGTTTCAAAGAACATTACTTAAAAGGCCATTAAAGAAAATTCGGTGAACTATACTCTTCCACGGGTCATTAGGGACCAATTTTGTTGGGTCCAATTCTAAAGTCATTCAACGAAAACTCGAAAACTGATTCGTGAATATCTCAAAGCCCGTTGACATTTAAAAATTGGCTAACTTTTTTGCCTCTATTTGTAACCGTTGTCAATAGTGTAATCTCAACATTACATTGCACCTAGGGTGACATTCCTGTTGTTAAAAAATACAGTAGAGGGAATTTATTAACAAGCACACCACGAAACGTGGCTCTGCTAACACATTTAATATATTGTGTTGTTCGAAAGCATGTTATACACCTGCAAACTGTATGGCGTGTCTGAGTTCGAACCGAAATTTGTATCGGTCCGGTTCGGGTTCGGCTTTACGGCTTTCGGTTCAGTTACGGTTCAGCTCCGGGGAGCAAATTAACGGTTCAAACCAGATGGAACCGCCAAACTGAAAATATATTTTTCGCATTGATTTGGGAATGGGAACTATTTCCGCCGTGTAACATATAACTATAAACATTTTTTTTTTTAATTTTTTTTTTAAAGATTTAGAGATTCGTTTTAGAAGAACCGTGAAAGCTACCCACATGCGGTTTGTGCACCTTAGTTATACGGCTATTGGGGACATAATATAGGGGGCAAATCGTAACGATCAGATGACTAATTATGCGAAATTTCTTAATTAACTTCTTAACTTGGGAAACTAAATATGTAGTTTAAATTAGAAACTTACTGAGCTTCATCGAAAACAACTAAATCAGTAATTTTCAGAAAAACTTTAAACACATGAGAAGCGCAGTAGGGTGACTTCAGATAAGATCGACCAAAGGGTGGCTGGTCGACATTTTCAAATCAACGGATGTTTTTATATACTATTGCCTAGTGTCTGGTATAAACGAAACCAGAGTCAGTTTTGACTATAAAAAAATTTGGGGGCAGGACAAATCGTAAGGTATGAAGAGGTGAAGAGGAGGTATTAACGCGCACTGATGGAGGGTGGGTGTTTGAAAGAGAATAACTAAAGCGATAAAATTAGGAAAATTCTAATACTTTTCAGAAACTGACTAGGGGGACAGCTTTCTTGTAATATATAGTAACTGCAGTTATTTAATTTACATTTATATTTATAGAACATTCCAAACATGCCTGTTGGAACGAAATATGGCAAAATTTGGAGGCCTGTGTCTTATGAAAAAAATTAATCAGCATCATATAATGTTTAGATAATATTCTTCTTACACATGGCTATTATTTAAGAAATATATGAGGTATCTGAGTGATACGATGGTCGGTATATATTTAGGCAAACATGGGGAAAAAATCAAACCACGAAAAATTCCGATGCGAATAAAAAAAAAAAAAAACACCACCTTCGATTTTTTTTTTAAATTTCGGTACCCTGTCATACTCTATTTCGAAATTAATGTCGATTAAAAACATGTAGCATTATTTGATTGACAAGGAAAACACAACTCCCCAAAGTAGGGTCCTTTTTCGAAACCTACACGTAGCAATGCCCTATGCGAGAAGTGGCTCTGAGTTCCAGTTTCAAGTAACTAACACACATCTTTCATATATTTTTCTTCAGATGAGGTCACTGACAACTAGAGCAAACGGTCACGCAGTAGAAATGAGGAAACACTATATACAGCATTTTACATACATCGTACAAAGAGGTATCATATTAGAGAGTAGTGATTCGAGAAGAGATGATGCAGTGAAGTTTTAGAATCCGGTATTCTTTATATTTAGAATAAAAGAAATAACTTTCCTTCCACACACAAAAATAAAGATAGAATACTAAAATTGTTTAGGTTAGCTATGTATTTCCGGGGACAAACCATTTCAGGTGAGGGGTGCCACCGCGCCGGACTGTAAGAGCTTCGATACTCTTGGTGTGCGAATGGATCGTGGCAAGCCGAGATATTTTATCCTGCGCGAGGATAACGTTTCGTGATTCTCATATGGCGATCAGATAAAGATTGTAAGCTATCCCCAAGTAAAACAGTAGGTTAAATACTCCGCGAAGAAAACTGATAAATAATCATGATGTAGAAAACCCGAGACTGAGGTAAAAGCAGGGAAACTTAGTCGAAGAAGAAAGACAGGGGAAACGAACGTCTCAGGGGAAACGAACGTCTTGAGACGTTCGTTTCCCCTTTCTTTCTTCTTCAACCAAGTTTCCCTGCTTTTACCACAGTCTCGGGTTTTCTACATCATGATCAACATCCACCAGCTCGCCTGCGCACTCACTGTTTTTTCACTGATAAATAAGATGTCCCTGCCTTCAAATTGAGGAGTCCTTGGGGAATCAAATTCGGCACTTTACGCTGAGGCTTCCCTCGATGTACCCATTTAATAAAGTTTCTTCTAACCGGAGCCGACTGTTCGTGCTACATATACTATGTCACAAGTTCCTTCTGTTGATCTCTTGCACAACCGGCACGCGTGCCAAGACTGAATGCCTGGAAAGGCGCGCACCGTCAGCCACTCTCCTTTTTTTTGTTGTTGTTGACAATACCGAACAACCTCATTTTCGTCCAGATACTCAAGATGCACGCCTTTCAGTTTCTCGTATAGAACGCTCACCATTGTCCTGGCCGTCTGAACTGCAGTTATTGAACGTTCTCTCAGGTTGTTCAGCGTGGCCTGGTGCTTCACGAGTCCGCCAACTCCGTCGTATGGATTTTGCCATGTCCAGATGCAGATAATAACCACTGGGCTTTTGGGCAATCATTCTGTCCAAACTGGTAAAGCTGGTAGTGATTCTTAAAATGTCTGGCGGCCCCGTTACATACGTGCGTCGCGTGCGAGTATACCGCAACGTTGTTTTCAACCCACTCTTTCACTTCTTCTAGAGCCAAGCACGTGTGAGCGGCGTTGTCACAAAGGTCCTCGATGATGATAGCAAATATGTTTGTAGATTTTCTTGTCATCACGACACATGTAACTATCGTAACTTTTTTTTTCGAGTGGTATGCTTGCACTGCTTTTCACTGTAGATCACTTTATCTTGTGATTGTCGGGTATGGTTGTTAAATATCCAACTTTCAACCGTTACTTGAACGACTTTTAGGAAAGTCTCAGGATCCAATGCTTTTTTCAGATGGTCGCCGGACTCCCATATTGTAAGCACAATCTCTTCATCCCCTGGGATATGAAGCTCCTCGAGTGTAAGAGATGGTCCTTTTGGGCAGTGATCACAGTCTCCTTAAAGACACAGACTTGTTAGTGGGTCGCACAGAAATGCTGAGTTCATTTCACCAGTGTTGAATTTTGAGCCTGTAACGTTCTCTACGGCGACAATACGAAGGTAATAATTGGTGCCGCGCACACAAACGCACACTTCCTGGTGTGGAATACATTTGACCCATCTAGGGCGCAAGGAATAACATTTCGTCAGCTCAACGCCGGAATCAGGATGCTTGTTTTTGTATACACGAAATACCTCTTGGATTGAGCCAGTCAGGAAGCGCTTTGGCACGAACGTTTTCTCGCCGTCGAGCATGACAGAGATTACGTCCTTCTGGTTGAAACCTTGGCGCGAACATTGTAGCTCGTCTTTCGTGAAGTACTCTAGGGCACCAGACACGTTCTCAGAACTCAACTTGCACCTTGTGTAAGGATCCGGTTCATACCACACGCCATGCTTTTTCTTACCTAGGGCCTAAACACTGTCGCCATGTGAACCTTTCCTTGGTTAACATGACAACAGTGTCTACGCTCTATTGTATTTAGGCGGGTTTCGAGTATTTTGGGGTCCTGCTGCCTGTTGGCGTGCCTCTTTGTGCCTGATAGTATCGCCCGTGTCGCCAGCGAGTGGGATGGCAACAAACACGACTGCTCAGTAAACAGGCATTGGAGGCCATATTTTGCTGGTTGTAGCAAAGCCCCTCATCCTTGAAGCGAGCAGGGAAATGTGAAAAAAGATCTACCGTTTTGCCAGAGCTAGCGACGAGTGTCGTCTGCTACTTCCATTAGTTATTGCGCGATTATCGTAATCTTCGCGAGGAAATGATTGTTGCTAGCCACAGAACACTATCACGCAGAAAGGGAATGCTTGAATATGTTTTTACCCTAGTTATTGGTCAGAAATATATATAAGAGAGAGAGATGGAGATAGAGGGGAAGAGAGAGGAGCATATAGTGTCGTAATCTTTTCTCGGATCACTAGTTCGTAATATGATAGGTCTTTGTACACAGTAGTTTCTCCTCACTTTTGCTGTGTGAAGGATTGCTACAGTTATCAATGGCCTTATCTGAATAAAAATAGATAAAAGATGTGTGTTAGCTTTATGGAACTGGAACTCAGTGTCACTTCTCGTATAGGGCACTGCTAACGGTAGGCTTTGAAAAAGGACCCTACTTCGGGGAGTTGTGTCTTCTTTCTGAATCAAATAATGCAACATGTTTTTATAGAAATAAACGGTGAAACAAAGTATGACAGGGTACTGAAATTTAAAAAAAAAGTAATAATTGCGGTGTTTTTTCTTTATTCACATCGGAATATTTCGTTGTTTGATTTTTTACCCATGTTTGCCTAAATATATCCCGACTATCGTTTAACACAGATACCTTATTTTTTAAATAATAGCCATATATAATTAAAATATGGTAATGATTAAATTATTTCATTAGATACAGGTCTCCAAATTTTGCCATTTGTCATTCGAATAGGCATGTTTCGAAATTTTTAGAGTACGAAATATAATAGAGATAAATGTAGTTACTATATTTTACAAGCAAGCTCTACCCATAGATTGTTTTAAAAAGTATACAAATTTTCCTAATTTTATTGTTTTAGTTATTCACTTTCAAACGTGCCTCCTCCATCAGTGCGCGTTATTGCAGCTGTCCACCTCTTCATGCCTTACGATTTTTCCTGTCCCTAATTTTTTTTTCTGGTCAAAACTAAGTGTGGATTTGTTTATACCAGACACTAGGCAATAGAATATAAAAACATCAGTTGATTTGAAAATGTCGACCAGCCACTCTTGGGTCGATCTGATCTGAAATCACCCAGTAGTCTTCTAAAATCACACCTCGTGCAGCAGGAGCAAGCCTGGCGGTGTGATAAGTCGCCCGCGCGATCTTCCCGGCCCTTATCACAGCCCCGGCCTTGAACCTGCTGCACCAGTGGTACTTGTAGTTCGCTAGTTCGCTTCCCACGCGCTCAAAGTGTTTCCAAAAAGGATTCATTTAGTGGTTTTCGATGAAGCTCAGCAAGATTCCTATTGGAACTATATGCCGATTTTTATTAATTCAAAAGTTAGTGAAGAAATTTTACATAATTGGCCGACTGATCATTACGATTAGCCCCCTATGCTATCTCCCCTTAGCCGTATAACTCACCTGCACAAAACGCATACGTGCAGTTTAACGGCTTTATTTAAACATATCTGTAAAACTTGAAAAAAAAAAAAAAAAACGAAACAAAGAAACCTTACAGAAATATTCTTCGGGAATGCTTTAGAATGACCATTGGAAACGCCACACACGTCCCCCTTTGAGAAACGCTAGCACTGACCCCATCATTTTTCTGTTTCGGCTTTCGCTTTTGCTTCCTTTATATTTTGCTGCCTCTTTTTGGCCTTCTTACGCGGTCAGTGTTAGCGTTTCTCCATGGGGGAACTGCGTAGCGTTTCCCAAGCGTCATGCTAAAGGATTTCATAAGATTTCACCAATAGATCTTCCTGTAATTTTTTTTACCCCTTTGCTGTAGTCTGGCTGTGGGATAACGTCGACGCCCCTGGATGCTTTCATCCATATCCCTCGTGGAAAAAGCCACATCCATAACACTCGCGGAAGGACCGCATCTATATCACTCGTGGAGGGAACCGCATCTATCGTTTTTACTACACACACATCACAGCTCACGCACCGCTCCTATACGGAAACCCAGAGCGAACGACACCCGGCGACGGCAGAGTGGCAACTGAGCTCGCATTCCACCGCGCTAGAGTTCCTGTATAGGCTTCCTACGGGAGCCAGAGTTGCGCGTTTATTCCCATAGAGCCGTCTTTCCTGAACGGCATTTGGAGTCTGCTCCTCGCGTGACTGAATACGACGAATAGCGGCGCCGCACGTTCAAGGCGCGCGGCTCAAAAGCAGGGGAACGTACGCCGGGGCGCTGCAACGTCTACTTTCCTGCACTTCATTTAAGTCTGCTCCTCACGTGATCGGATCTCGGCGAATACAAGGTCAATTCATATGGGTCGCGAAAGTGAAGCAAAAAGAGCGGCCCAAAACCAATCGTCAGCGTCATCACACTGGAGGCCCAAGGAGGTTATAAGGGGCAGAAGGTGGCGTCCGTATTCTCCATACATGGAGCGAAGTGTAACAGAAGTTGGCGTAGTCACGAACTCTTCTCAACCAATGGGGAGCTCGTCACTGGGTAAGATTGGGGCAAACAACCCTCGTTGCCATGGCATTTCCGTGCCAACGCTGTTGTTTGCCCCAATATTTCGTGGCAGCGATGGCGGCGTCCACTGAATCGGTGTCGAATAGGCGAGATTTGGAGCCCAACACTTGCCAGACCAGTAGGAAGTCGGCGTGTAGCGGGCGCTCTCGACACCGCGCGACCGCGCCAGGAGCGTCGTCTCGAACGTGCCGTCGTAGCGCGGCTTTGGAAAGCGATCGCGTGTCAGTTGTCGTACGCACGAACGCTGAGAATGGCATCGCAGGTTGAGAAAGCCGTACAAACCCTGCTTCCAGAAGGTGTTGGTTTCCCTCCGCCGTGATCAGAATGCGGGTTCGCATCGAAACATTTTATGGTTCGCCGATCGAATCGAAAGCCAGCCGCGACAGCGAGCAGACGAAGCAGACCGTAGGCACGGAGCAGACGTAGTTTAAGTACAGTGGCTTAAAGGGGGTAGTGTAACGAACGAAACCGGAGAAGCGGCACAGCGTTGGAAGACGGCCGTGGGTGGCGCTGGCGCTTGCAGCGGGACGCCTTTTTTGGAGGTCGATACGGGGCAGAGCGAAGTAGCAGAGTAGTATTTTGACGTCTGTGACGTCATGTCTTGTTTTAGTCATTTACTTTGACATCTTCACTTCGCGTACTCCTCCGGAGTAGGCGCCCAGCTCGGATCTCCGAAGTCAACACAACTGTCATAGTTGGTAAAAAACGGCCCGTGCCAGGTGTTTGCAAAGCGACGTAGATGGAAACAACTCGCCGCGGCGTTTTTCGCGGCCTCGGAGATGCAGGAGCGAGCCGACGTTAAAAAAGATACGTTTCAACTACGAGAGTGTCGGTAAGAGCCACGTGAATACCTGTGCACGCTCGGAGCGGACGCGCACGTGTGATCGAAGTGCTTCGGGACCGATCTTTTACGAGTACCAGTCGTTACTGACGTGGCACTCGGCAAAGAAAGATGGAACCGGCATTGCGTAGCTCCCACGAGCTCTTATAACTCGGCAGTAATGTACTATTAATGAAAAAACAGTTAGGGCGCAGGCGAGCTGGTGTAGATTTACCATTTTGTTAGACCACCTGAGACTGGGTGGAAAGAAACACGTCGTCGTGTTTCTTTCCACCCAGACTCAGGTGGTCTAACAAAATGGTAAAAATAGTAATGTACTATCGGAAACAATTGAGCGTGAACGCGCCTCCGCGGCGACAAGCGTGTCAGAATAAAAATGGCCCACTAATAACAAAGTGTACATACCGTGTTGCGAAAGTAATCCATACGGCGTTTATTTGAGCTCCATATCACACAAAACAAGGAGATAGAATCGACGACAGCGTTCGTCACCACTCTTCCGGAAAAGAAGATGACAAGGGGAAGAGAATGACCCCCACCTCAATCTGAAACTGAGGTCAGCGATCGAACTATAATACGGAAGGGTCCACAAGGGTCGCGCGGGCGCGTATTCCATTCAGCAAGCCAGCCGGTCGGTCGTGGGCAGACGGTCTTGGCCAAGGACCGCCGGAGCAACGCCGGCAACGCTGCGACGAGTCGGAGTGCCCGTTGGCGACGTTGTCGGTCATGTTGATTTGATCGTGGAAAGACGGCTCCGGAGCTGTTGTCGTACGTACATTCTTGGCGTAAGATGTTTCGTGTATCCGACCTGTTCTTTAGCGTATGGCACTGCAACAATAACACGCTGCGACCGCCGCCTCCCCCCGCCCCGAATAGACGAACAAGAACGAACCGCCACAAGCTCTCCGCCAAACGTTAAAAAAAAAAGGAGAAAAAGAAACATTTGTTTTGCTTGTTTTTACGCTTCCGGGAGTGACGTCATGGACGTCACTGCCCCGTATCGACCTCCAAAAAAGGCGTCCCGCTTGCAGCACCGTCGTTCCGGCTATAGCTCCGGCTTGGCCGCTTGGTCAGCTTGGCTCCGGCCAACTCCGGCCGATTCGCAGCACTGTCGTCTGCTAGGTTCACATTTTTATTCACCTACGAACACAAATCATGTCGTGGGAAGTTCACTGGAAACAGATAATTGTTTCTGAGGTATTTATATTAGTTATGAAGCGTGTTGGGGTGCCTCTATCTGCCGGCCGGTGTGGCACGGATCGAAGCGCCACCTACACCGTCTTCCAAGGAGCGGCCGTTCCCGATGCATGGTGGAGGCTACGCGGTAACTACACTACCCCCTTTAAGCCACTGTAGTTTAAGCCTAACGACCGAGCGGAGAGCAGACGATGGGAGCCTAGTTTGGATGAGAGCACGTCGGTGCGCGAGGCAGTCTGGGATTGGGTTCTTTTTCCGGCGTCACTGGGTATGACGTCATGCCGGGTCCTGCCCAACGTTACTAGATTACCTCAGTTGTGGAACTCCCGCGGAGGGGGGTACCCCCCCTCACTCACCTCAATCCGCCTAGAGCAGAGCCGTGTATTGGGAGAGTTTGGCCAATAGGCGGAGCAAAGGCCGCCGCCAGCGCCGAATATTCCCCCCACGCTTAGAGCGTAAACTAAAATTGTGACACAGCGTCGACCAATCAGGAGACCTCTACTCCAACTCACAAATGTCTAAAGTGAAGACAAAGGCACAGGCGCGTGAGCCTAGCTCAGCGAAACGCTTTTGTTTGTACGAGACCTCGTGCATAGGGGGCACTTCCCAAAGCCACGCGCTCGTGCCCATGCCTTTGTCTGCACTGCTAGAACAGCGTCCTGAGACTGGCTGAAAAAAAACAGTGCAAAGGGTGGGGTGCGCGAGCGTCTTGAGACGCGGAGTTCCGCTCGGCACAGCTCAAATTATACTTCGTTTCACTTTATCTGCGAGCGAAGCCAAAGCAAGAAGCGCGAGACCAGCGCTTTTTGCATTTCTCCCCAGCTCGCGCGCTCGAGCAAAGCCTGAACGCACGGAGCTTCCGCGCTCGCGCTTCCAGTTTTGCCTTCGCTCGCACATAAGGTGAAACGAAGTATAGTCGTGTCACAAATTTAGAGCACACGACCACCGCTAGGGGTTGTTTCGCGGCCTGTGGTTGGCCCCGAGATGCTCGCCTATTCAAACCAATGTATGGCCAAACTCTCTCAATAAACGGCTCTGGCCTAGAGTAGGGTGCCTCAATGTCCTTCTGTTAAGGGTGATGCCACCCTTTGTAGTACCCGATGCCGACAGCACGCGCTCACGGGTAAAATACAAAGAAATCGACGAAAACAAAATGTCGCCATAGCACAGTCAGCGCCACAAACGCGTGCAGGGACACGCTCTTGCACGCGCTTCTGAACAAAAAAAGAAAGATAAAAGCGTGGGACAAAATGGCGAGATGTCTCCACCCTAAGCAAAGCGCACATGAAGGCACCCTAGCCTAGAGCAGAGCCGTTTATTGAGAGAGTTTGGCACGAAGTCGTCTCAATTTGAATTCAATTTTCACCTCCTAGAAGAGAAGGCCGTAGCGCTGTTCTCGTGACGTCGCAAAGGAAGGCCATCGGGGGCGCGCGTCGAAGCGAAGGCAACGCGCGTGGATGGACCGTCGTAACGCGGTTTTAGTTACATACGGGTGTCTTATTAGCTAAAATGAAAGCTGCACATAGCAACGGGTCTAGAAAATATTTTATTACACGGGCAAATTATTACATTTCTAAATAATGGTACGAAATGGCACGAGGTATGCGTATAAGACGTCTCTAGAAAGATGTGATTGTTTTAAGTCGAAAACATTGATTTACGCAATTATTGCCCTAGGAATACATATTTTATACATAAATACTTAGACAAAATGGCGAGGGACGCTTTGATTTGACACAGCAAATCAGATCACAGTTAAAAATCAAGTAGACGTAGTCAATGCGGACACGGGTAGCCAAGGATCAGTTACGATCATGTAAGCGATGTTATCGCGTGCTGTCACTGAATTCTTCCATCATACCCCGGCCACATGGCAAAAGCAATGTAATTTCGATCGAATGAAATGATGGGGTCGACAAATCAGCTTGCGAAGCTCGTATAATCACTCAAGACCGCGAGCTGATTAAATTCCATATCTGTTAATGAAAATATATTAATTTTTCCGTGTGGTAGGGGAACTAAACTTACTATTTACTGTCAACTAATTCACTTGTCCCCATGGGCTCGAGCTGCCTCCGAACAAAATATAGTTTATTTTGTATAAAATAATACTATTACCTTAATACAGTTAACATTCTCGTATAAACGCGGTAAAGGCAATGCAATAACATTAGTCTAAAAATAAATAATCACAAACAACGCACTTTGTAGAATCACACAAACGTGTTATTAACCTTCCAGGGAAAGCTATAATATTACTACGCATATTTACAAATGTTGACGCAAGCGCACGCGAATAACGACTGAGAACAAGATTCCATTCTATCACACGCACACAAAACTAAAAACTATTGCAGCACTTTACTCGCGCCCCACTTAACAAAGAAAGTCTGCGTGTTTCCTCTTACTGGTCCTTCGTCTTTTTGCGCTGTTTTAACCCATTCAATATGACCATCAACCAACTCGCCCAACTTTACACCCTGTTCCGCAAATAAGTTGTTTCTGACCTTTCGATCGTATCCATTCGTCCCACAATATCTGGCACGAAAAAGTTGAACACAAACTCCAAGAAGTCTCTCTCTGTCGAGAGTGAGAGGTCTTTCCATAATCGACCAGTGTCATCGTTGGCTAATTGCCACACATGTCACTCAAGCCGTAGCAGGACTTGTCCCGCGAATCTACGTAAATGCTGTGGTATCAAAGAAAAAAAAAAAAAAAAACTACCCGAGACTGCGGTGACGACAGAAAAAAAAAACGGGACGAAGGATCAAAAGAACCACATACGAGAGCAGCGGCAGCATTGTGGGAGACTTAACGTTGTCGACCCATGTCTTGCTCGCGTGTGCTCCCTGCGACGATGACTGGAGTTTTTTTCGGTTCACTTCCCTTCTGAAAGTCTCAGCGTTCCCTTTTAGACAGTCAGCAGCTCACACACAACGTAAATTTACCAGAATCGGAGCCCATACGAGGGAAGAAAATGTGGCACTGGACCGGTTCATTCGAAAAGTGTGGGGAGCTGTGGGACTGCACGTAGTCCCGCGGTTACGGGGATAATCATGAATATAAAATTTTTACTTTCAACCTTGGTAGCGCGCTGCATATTAAGTTTATATTTTATATATATATATACATATATATATATATATATATATATATATATAATAAATTGTACAAGACTGCGCTCCTAAACCATATATTAATGTCGGATAAACGCGCACGAACACCACCGCGGCGCTCGACAAGAAAAGTTTTTTTCGCGTCGATGCCAGATAAGTTCCTACGTAGTTGCACCATGGCCTTCCTTCTCCAACGTTGTGACGTAACGACTCGGAGCGCTACGGCCTTCTCTTCTAAAAGATGTTGCCCAGAGCTAGCACGTTGCGCCGAAGCCGTGCGGTAAATGCGACGAGCCTCCAGCGCAGCAATTTTTTTTTCTTTGAAAAGGGGGGGGGGGGGGGATGTATGTGTAGTATTGGCGTTTCTTGTCTTCTGCTTTTGCATGAGTCTGACCGACTATACTATGTATAAATAAGTAAATAAATAAATATATCTGTGTGTCTCTACGCTTTTTCCCTTTCATTTTTACTGATGTAAATATTTCAATAAATATAGAAATAAAGATAATGAACAAGGATCCGGAGTACCCGATTCATCCAACAAACGAACCCTTCACAACGAAGTTGATGTAGCTCTCCAGAAAAAAAGAAAAAAAAAATTTAGAGCCATACCACTCTGGGAAGGTGGTTGGCAAGCGAAGCTGTAACAACACCGACAATAATTTACCCAATGCGACGTGGCGCACACTCTTCATTTCCTCCGTGAAGCGTTCACAACTGCTTCATGATCAGAGTGATACACGCTCAGATTTTTCGTTATCGCTGTAGAGAGATTCTGAGCTAAAGTTAGATCAATGCACGATCCATGGTTGATTTACATCGGTGAAGCACATGAGTGCAAACTCTTTTATGACGAATTGGATGAACCACTTGTTTTGCGGTTTCGAAATGTCCACATTAAAGTCCCGGACAATAATTACCGGTGTGTCTTGATCAATTGACAGTGAGGAGAAGTGCGCTCGGATAAAGCACTCGATGTCAGATTTGATTGTATTCGGTGAGGTGTAGACCGTGAAAATTACGATTCCATGCATTGCTAGTCTTCACGGAGCCTACATCACCGAAGTCGAGTTGGTCATATTGGAGTTATACGGCTGGAAACAAGCTTCATCCGTTGCGTAAATTACTACGCCTGCCGCATTGTGGTCGTCTCACTTTGCACACACTATTCCGAAGTATCCAGTCACTTGGCATAACGAGTCGCACAAGGGATATGAATGACGTCAACCCCTTTCCAGCGCAGCTGCAACCGTAATCTGTACCGGCAAACGCATGCTCATGCTTCGCATTGTTCAAAGGCGCCTTATCATCCATGATGCGGTTTTGATGCTTGTTTTGTAATTTTTTTTTTAATTGGAAACGAATCCTGCGCTTTCTGCTGTATTTTGCTCTCGCCGCTCTGCGCCGCCGCCGAAGTCCCCAGAGCCAGCACGCCCCCGCCGCAACGATACGAAAGAAACCATGGCGGGGTAGAGGTAGACATCTTCGCTCTAAAAGCGTACCCACTTTTTCAAATTCAAACGACTCCTTTCTCTCTTCTCCTCGCTCTTTTATTTACACCCCCCCCCCCCCCCCCCCCCCGGTTCTTCTTCCGCGCCACGCCGCCGCCGTTCCGTTTACCTCCGCGCCGTTCACACGCCCCCACCGGAGGTGCAAACACTAGCGCGCGCCGCCGGCGATTTCTAACCGCCGCACAAGTCTAGTCCAGGGTTAGCGTTCTCTGATGCCATCTCATTGAGCACTATGGTTTTGTTATCTAAGAAGTGTTGCGGCGTGCCTCCTTCTCTCTGGCTCCTCGCCAGGTCTGCGCTTGACTTTGATGAAAACGAACGGACTCGTTTTGACGAAACCCCGGCGTCTGTCAGTTTGCCAGCGCCGGGAAAGAGGGAGAGGTTGACGCGTGCTGATGGGAGCGCTTCGGACCAATGGGAGTGTTGTACGCGTCACATTCAACCCTTTCCTCTCTCCCCGGCGCTCACTAAAGAAAGCTTTCAGCCTTGACACTCTGGTGAAGACGGAAGACTAGCGAAGCTGTACTATGGTGGGAATGAAGTAATGGCCGGCCGCAAGTCGGCAAGCCAGAGCGGAGTGCCTTGAAGGGTTGCGGCTATCTGTCAGCGACGGCGGCAACCAGACAACCGCCAGGCCGGTTGTCTGGATGCCGCCGTCGCTAATAAATGGCGGTAGCTGTTCAGAGTTTTCTGTCGAGATTTGTTGGCACACGGACACGATACTGGGGAAACTAGCCCTCAACAGCTCCGGTGTAAAAACAGACCGCAGGGTTTTTGTAAAGACGAGTGTTCTAATACTAACGCATAAAAGACCCTTTATGCTCCATTCACCCTTAAATGAACCATGAAATGACCTTTTTACCTTTTGCCAAATAACTTTTACATTAAACCTCCAATGTTCACTGAACGCCGAAAAGGCATCCTTTTTCGTTTCGGTTTCCTCTACACGAAACATTATTCAAATATCCAGTTTTCTTCCTCTCCAACTCAGCGCAAAACAAGCCGCAGCGTAATTTTGACGGTCGTGACGTGCTCCGTCACCGGAACCGGAAGTTCTCTTGGCAGTACGAGAATCGGAGTGTTAGCGGCAATCTGGTGGTGTGCCGGTAGGTTTTACCACAGGGTTTACTGTGCTAATGGCGCCGATGCCACCGAAATATTTTCTGGATCGGCGCCTCTCGTCACCACGATAGGCATGGTCACAACGCAGCTGCGCGAAATTCAATTGGATATGTTGCGCTACAGCGACAGCATGTGACTGGTCCCATACGCCGGTGCGCCTGTTGAAAAGTGCGGCGACTCTTTCAACGAAGACTTCAGTTCCTCGTCGGAATCGGAAGACAAGGAGTGGCGACTCCAATGTACGGAATGTTCCGAGCATACACGGATGACCTTAGACCTGGGATCCCTCAAACCGATGAGCATGCACCAAATCTTCGACGTGGTTCCTCGAATGGCAAGCGATGAAACTGCAGCCGTTTCTTTTTAAGGTCCGGACTGCACATACTGTAATTCGGGCACTTGCAACGAGCGCGTTAGCTGCGACTTCGTCCTTGGTCACCGGAGCAACCGGAACAACCGCTTTGCGCAGAGCGTACACACTCCTGGAACCACTGCAAGAAGGGCAGAAGGTCCTCAGCCGTTTCCGCGGTATCTAAAAAAAAGGGGACGCTCTGTCATTCACTGGCGAAGCAAAAAAAAAGTGTACAGAGTTTCCTATCGGCTCAAGCTTTATTAACTTTTATTTCGTCAAGATAGGCTCACAGGGCAGAGTGGAGGAAAAAAGAAAAAAGGAGCGGTTCGCCATCGGTGACGATCATAACTTTAAAACACGACTTTACTGATAGTACTAATCTCGCCACAAGCCTTTTCTACGATTGCAAAAGACGATGTAATCTTAGCAGAAATATAACATCGTAGAAATATGATTTCGTGATCACATATACGTTGCGATCGTTCAGGAATGCCAACACTAATCACTTTTCTCGGTTGGTAAAAACGCGTCGAAATTCGCATCCTTCATACACGCCTTTGAATACAATACACACCAGTATTACCTTGAACTTGAGCACACGCATGGAATGCGCAACATAAAAAATCCGGCCGATGTTCGAGGAGACAAATGCTAAGAAAGCACAATTGTAGTCGAAGTAAAGAAAGACGACGGCACGAGCGTTTCTGCTGTCTTGAGTGTGCCGCTCAACATCGCCGCACGAGTAGATACATCTCACCTTCTAGAACGTGCCGGGTTATCATCGCCGCATACGACGAGGATTCAGTCAAGGATAGTGCTCTACACGGAATGATGAGCTTCGACCACGCCGACCACGTCGACGGTCACCTCCGACGCCATGTTTTTCAGCAGAGCAGGAATCGCGTTCAGCGCAGGCACAGTCTTATCTTTCTCTTGCTTCGTTTACACGCGATAGATGGCGCATAGCTCCGAGCATTATAAAATTCTGCGATTTCCGTCACATCGGTAATTATTCAACAAAATGTGGATCAGAATATTCTTGAACAAAACTTCGGAGAAACATTCGCCGGCTATTTATTGTTCATGATCGCGTTACTGGTGGGGTAGGCTCTTACCAAATAGGCGATGTGAATTTGGCTGACGTGTATTGGCCCCGCGGATGCATCGCAGTGAAAAAGGCAGAGAGCTTTCGAATGGAAAAAGGCAAAAAGAGTCCGCTTTTCTTTTGAAAGTTGTATATCAAAAAATCTTTTGGCCTTATATTTTTCTATATTGGTTTTCTTTTCATACCTTTTACGACGTGCGGTGGATGAAATTCGATTTCAAAACCGTTTCATGGTCACTTTAAGCTGAGACTACGGTGCGAGCTACGTGCAAGCCGGACCATTGAGCCGCCTCCCTCTTATCACCTGACCATGGTCTCTGCGCGTGGGAATGGGTGAGAGCGTGATGACATGGCGAAAGAGAGGTGTATGACTGGTCTAACGAGGACGGAGCTTCCATTACAGTCTCGGCTTAGGGGTGAAGTGAGTATATTTTTCATCGTTCGCACAATCCACTTCTATTTTCAGGTACTAAATATAAGAAATTGCGTCAATTCAATTCAAAGAGCAGTAAAAGAAAATTTAGACTAACATACAAAACATCGCGTTTATACGAGTAAACATCAATTTGTTTACCTTAGTAACATGTATTTTATCTGAATCGAAAGGTAGTCACGAAGTCTTGTAGGTCACCTAAAGTACCCGTGATTGGTACAATTTTACATCGCAGTTTTAAAAGCTGAAGCGTAGTTGTGCTCGTAAAGAAAGAAATAATTACAGTAGATAAAATCACAAAATGGGCTTGTTGTTATTTGTATCATGAAATATAGTTTACCAAATACGCTTTAAAATATGGAGGGTGGGCCGTAAGGACCAACATATTGACACGCCTTCCAAGATTAAAATTCCAAACGTACGTGCCTGAAACGGGGCACGCGAACGTAGTTGTGCGAGAAGTTTGATGTAAACATTTCTTTTAGCGCTCAATTCTGAGGTAGGGAAGTATAAAGAATAAAGAAAAATCGGAGGCCGTGCACTCCTATATCCTAAACAAGGATGTGTGTCGCGTGTACACTGCTTAATGAGCTCGCTCCCGGTGGCTTTCTGAACGCAAAAACACTCAAACATAAAGGGAGGGGCTGGCGATGAGCAAGGTAATCGCGATAATTATGGTTAATTCAGGTGGTCATTTCCCGGCAAATTAGCTTGCCATATCTTCGGCAAGGGCGTTCGCGTGGTAAAAGGCTGGTGAGTGAGCACCTTTCAGGTGGTGCTTCGCAGGCGTGTGATGGAAATTTACCGGCACAATTTTCGCCCGTTGTTTTTGTTATGTTTTATACATTAATGGAAACTAGGAAATCCCCGTGCGAAAATATTATTCTCCCACGAAGAGAAAAGACTCGGATGGGCAGGGAAAAGAGGAGCTAAAAAGGAGAGGTGATGGGTGGGTGAGAAGATTTTGGCAATGCGTGAGAGAGGCTCCTAATAGCTAACTGCATTGGTTTGAGGAAATGTGTATTTTGTAGGGCTGCGTTAGATGTCGCCTGCCGGGTCTTTTTAACAATACGTCAGTGTAAGCACGAAGAAAAAAAAAATACCACACTCTTGTTAGCACAAAGTTCGTCAGGGAACTGTTTCACTGGTATCGTACATAGTAGATTGTCGTGCTACATCAAGTCACAATATGAGAGGTGCCAAGATCAGAGCCGTGTTGCGAGGTCACTCTCTTGAAGGAACTCTATAAGAGCTTTGTAAGTAAGTTAGGCGCGTCGCTTTCCTCAAGTCGGGTGGTACGTCGTAACCCTTGTCTTAGCAGTCTGTAGAGGGTTTTGAAGTGTGGCTCCGGCGCTGTAATATTTTGGACATGTCCGGGGTACGTGCTCCGCGTCCTCTGGAATCTTGCAAATGTCGCAGTGGGGATCTATTGTTCGTTAAATCTTGTGAAGGGACATAGAGCTTCTAAATGGCTAAGGATGCAAGAGTCTCTTCGGTGGAGCTTGGACCCAGGGACGAGAGTAGGGGGGATTACCTACAGCGACTCCGGTGTGGGGATTGTCGCATCCTCGCAATCATATGTGCGAGTCGTCTGGCCTCACTGAATCTTGGAATAAAATATCTTGGGACGTTGTGACGATGAGCGTCTGCCGCAAAAAAAAATCGGCTTCTTTGTTGCCTTCGATGCCGCAGTGGGAGGGAATCCACTGGAAGGCTAGACGCTATCCTTTCGCTTCGAGGTTGCGGGCTATATTGAACAGCCACTTGTGCCGGGGTTGGGGCGTTTTCCAAATTTTTCATGTGGCAATGGGCACTGCGAGAATCTAAGAATTACAGTTGCTCCAGGCTGTAGCTCGATTGATGCTTCAAGAGCCTTACAGATGGCTACCAACTCATGTGTCGTTAATGTATTCCAGCAGTTCAGCCTCACAGCGATGTAATAACAAAACCTCCTGTCAATGTCGCCGTCCTGGGGCTGGTTGACCCATCTGTAAAAACGTGCAACCAATTGTTATACATTGTGTTGATCTCGTCTACGGCGATCGATCGAGCCACGAAGGAGGATACCGATCTTTTTTTTTTTCTGTAGACATGGGAGTGTACCCGTGATGTTCAATGATGGGAGAGTAGTGTGTGGCGGCGGTGATGGGAAGTGTCGTTTAGGTTGTTCAATCTGGAACTTAAATTCAACTACGATCATTATAAGGTGGGATAGTGGCCGGGAACGAAGGTTCAGCATGTAGGATGCTGTTGAGGGGGCTTCATTCAGTCGTACAACGTGCCTCATTGCTCGTTCTTCTGCATGAAGCGTGATAGTATTTGCCCTTGCCTCCACATGTATAGTCACATTTTTAGAAAAACGTAAAAGACCCACACATATTCTGAGGGCACAGCGGTGGAATTTTTGCAGCTGTTGCATTTGAGGTCTCCCTATTTGCAAGAGTAGCACATAATATCAGTGGAAGGGTGAGCCCGCGGTGCAGTGCTAGGAGGCCTTGTGGAGAGGTTCCGGAGTTTGTCGAACGAAAGCATGGCCTGATATAAATGAGCTGATTACATTGCGTGAGGAGGCGGTCTGCTCCAGGCGCCAGGTTACATGGATGTCTAGCAGGACACCCAAATACGGGTAGGTCGCGACTTGCACTAAAGGTATGTTGTTGACTTTCGGTGCATTTGGCGCATTAGCAACGTGTCTGCTAGGGGCGCCGTTAGGACGAACCAAGAATGCTGTCTTTGAGACGAATAGAGTAAATTCAAGCGAATGTATGACCTCGAAAACTCTGTCAAGAACATTCTGAAGCTTCGAGCTAATGCTCTTGGCAGCTTTTGAGGGTCCCACACACCATAGCGCCGTGTCATCTGCATATATGTCGATGTGAACTGTTGAAGAACATTTAATGAATGACGTCAGATTTTCTTGGAGGGCGGCCATTGCAAGGTTGAAAAGAAAAGGGCTCAAAACAATGGCCCGCGAGACCCTTTGAATGACTGAACGACGAGTGCTAGTTGTGCCAGGAACTCTCACGGAAAACCATCTGATTTTAAGAAAGACAGATATGCAATTGTAAAGCCTACCGGCGATACCAAAATGCTGTAGCTGCCGGAGGATCGCTGCGTGCGGGATAGCGTCAAACGCCTTGTGTATGTCCAGGAATACATCGTACGCTCTCTGATGGGAGGCTTGAGCTTTGCCCCAATGTAGACGCGATGTCACCGATCGCGTCAGCGGAACCGCGTTTTGCGCGAAATCCAGAGAGCGCTGTGGGAAGTGCACGCAGAGCATCTAGATACGAAATGAGTCTACGTAAGCGAGAGCTTTCCAATATTTTCACAACAGAGCTGGTGAGAGATATTGGCCGGTAGGAGTCTGGTTGGCTTGTTGGTTTTCCTGCTTTGTGCATAGACACTGCCCTAGATGTGAGCCATGCCTCCGGCATCGCAGCTGTGCCTCAGATGTTGTTGAATGACTCTAGTAAATTATAATGCTGGGAGGCGTCAAGGTTTCTGAGTGCCTGAAACGTTATCCCGTCGGGTACCTGTGCGCTTTTCCTTCGGCAACGACGCAACGTGAATTTAATTTCGGATAATGTAAAATCTGAACCGATAAAAAGTGAAAGCCGTTTACAACTCCCTGTAACACCGAATTGGAGCGCAGCTCTTGAGGAGGAGGAGGGAAGGGTACTTAGGGGAGGGTATACCCCCCTCCTCCTCCTCCCCTCATTCTTCAATCTCCTTCGGGGGGGGGGTCACGTGACCTTGGGTTTCACGTGACCTTGGGTGGGGGGTCACGTGACCACGTGACCCCCCCCGCCCTCCCCTTCCCCGAGGTCACGTGACCCCGGGGGGGGGGGGCTCGCGCGGTGCATTATGGGACATTTCCCATAATGCACCGCGCGGTTACGGCGACGGCGACGGCGACGCCGCTCAAGCCGGAAACGGGCGCCTAAGAGCTGCGCTCTAAAAGAGGAAGCCAGCACCAGGCGTTGGTTGTGATATTCTGGTTGCTTTGGTCGCCTGAAGGAAGTGGTGTCAGAGCTGAGAGTGTGTCTGCCATCAGTTCAGCCGTCTCCTGCATGGAAAGTCCAAGAGCGACTGCCAGGCCCGAAAATGAGTGAGCTAGCTTCTTTGGAGATGAAAGTGTTTGGGCCATTTTCCATGTGCGTGAGATGCCTGAAGGAGATTCGAACGAGTGGACATCAGCCGCCTCCTGTCCTGGGTGGAATATATTTTTGCTGTATTGAACGGCGAGGAAATCCTCAGCACCCTCGACCTTAGGAAGGCCCACACACTCTTGAAAAAAAGGGTGCGTAAAGGGACCAATCGCCATCTTTCCTCCCCACGACCCTAGCGACCTCTATTCAAAAGTGGTAACTTGAGCAGTTCGTCCCGCAGGCATTTCGTTGCTCCCACTGGAGTTGCTCCCCTAATGAATACTTTAGTCCTCTCGTCTATAATGGCTGCCGCAAGCCTTCGATGAAGTGGACGAAGCGTCACTCGAGTAGCTTTTCTGGAAAGAAGCCTTGGCAAAACAAGATTTTGGCCCCAAGATTTAGAAATTGTGACTACACGCGCGTATTTAGTGAATGTCTCCCTCCGCGAAAAACATCCGAGCGACGCGGAGGCGCTGGTAACGAGGCTACCTACTCTCCAACTGCCGCTCACACGCCCGAGTTTGACCTGGGCCGGTGCGGTGGACGCCTCGTCAGATGCAGTCGGAGTGGCGACCGATTGAACGGTGAGTTTTGATTGCTTTGGCTACTTGTAGAGCAGCGGAAATGTTATAGGCATTTCAGAACGTACTTCATAAAGTCGCAGGATCGCCCTGTACGATAGGCGCTCGCTCTCTGACGCGGTCCGGCGCCTACTCGTCCATGTTAGCTTGCAAACGAGGCCTAGCGTTTCAAAACTATGCCCGGCGGCAATCAGTTCATCAAACAAATGATGTTACACCGGCAGATCGTTTCGTCGGCGCAGCAGCGTTTTAATGCGACTTAGGTTCATTGAAAAGTTCCCGTGTTCGTTTCATCGACCAACCTTGCGATGCTTCATCGAAAGCGTCTTTCTGCACATATTGCCTCGGTCGTCGGCGTGAAGGTACCGGCGGCCAAGGCTTGTATTTGCTTTGTGTTCTGAGCATTTTCAAACAGTCTGGTTAGGACACGCGTGTCAAAAAAAAAAAAAAAAATTTTACGCGAATAAAAAAAGTTTTTAGAGCAATATTTATTTATTTATTTATTTATTGAAAGTACCCTCAGGGCCCGAAGGCATTACAGAGGGGGAGAGGCACATATTTAAAATATAGTAATTTTGTAACAAGTCAACAATATTAAATATGCAACAAACAAAGAAAAACAACAGGTCATGGGTCACTGACTCACTGCTAAAATAGTTAGTGATTGCGCGAGACGCGATTTAGTCGGTAGTCACGTCCTTTCCACTTGTTTTCTCTCGGCATTTCGGGTGCGGGGAGGAGAGGTGGATCGCCTTGGCCATCGCGTTGAGGTGGAGAAAGGCCATGACCATCTTATTGAGGTGGAAACTGCGTATTACCATTCCGTGAAGTCATGGACTTTGCGCGCAGAATTTGAAATTAATCTCGCGCCGTCAATATTGCTAAAAAAAAATATATATATATATATGTTTTTGCGTACAGTAAATTTTTTGACACTTGTGTCCCTTACAAATTGTATAAAAAACTTTTTTTTTTTTCAGGGGTCCTTTAAGGTGCAATTTTCTCGTCTTGAGTGTCATTCAATTTCGCATTGATGAATTCTGGTTATGACAGACAGTTTGCTTTATGACAGTATCTTACCTAAAGCACAGGGTTATACCACATAGCATCGCCATTTTGGAACAGAAGTAGCCGCACACATAAATAAAAACAAGTCACGTAAAAATAAATTTGCACGTGCTATGAAGAGTTGGCATCACGACGCAAAATGTTGCTATAGCTTCATTTAAAGGACACTTTAATTTTGGGTCGGCCTAACAACTCATAAATACCAATACCTTAGCACTTGATTTTCTTTGTCGATTATCATATTTCAGTGCAGGGTACAAAGTGGACAGTGCTGTGTTAGCATTGGCCTAGAACTTCTGTTCAGTTGGTGAGAATACGTGTTCCAGCTGAATGCTAATGCGCACTTTTTCCAGTCTGCCTTGCGATGCACTGAGAGGGGGCAGAATCCAGCAACACTAAGGCCTTGCGATCTAGGAGGTCAGGGATTTCCCCAGACCCCCCCTAGGGGGGTATACACCCCCCCTAGTTTTCCTGAACACCCCCCCTTGAATCTAAAAAAAAAATTTTTAGGATTAAGTAGAAAACACCACGTCTCAGGTGTATATATAGGGAAAGGGAAACATACATTACGGGTATGAGCATTTGGTTAATAGACGTCTGTAATTTAGCTAGTGGACTAAAAAAGAAACAGTTTTATATTTTATCTATCTTCGCCTCGCAAGGGGACGCAAGGACGGACAGACACGAAACTCCAAACTTTTTTGGAGTTTCGTTTCTGTCCGTCCTTACCTCCCCTTGCTCCAGGGTTACTGTGACGAACGGGGCATGTCTTTAGACGGACCACGTGGGCGCTGTAGCGTCCGGCCATCCACGCTCTTCGAAAAGCCTCCGGCGAGCCCCGGAAACCGAGCGGCCCCGACGAGAGCTGCGCCGAACAACGAAAGAGCAAGGAAAGAAACCGTAAACAAAACAAGAGCGGCGACTGGCGCTTTCTCAAATGCTCCAGAAAGTTTGTGCGTCCCAACGAACTCTCGCCGACAAGCTGTGACCTTGGTCCCGGAGGCAGAAAACAGTTCACAAACAAAACCAGTCGGGAGGACTCAACGGCCTAGAATCTTCTCGGCGATTCCCGCTCTCCAGCCACCGCGGATGAAGCAATGAAGCGTAGTAAACACACATATAATTTACTTTCTTCATTGATTCGGGGCTGTTCTTTGTTTACAACTCTGGTCTTTGAAGAAGCTCTTTCAACATATACATTTAAAATTGAAAGTTCCCAAAAGACAGACGTCAAAAGACAGTAAGTGCCTGCTTTATAAGTGCTGCATAATTCGAGTACTCCCTAAACATTGTTTGAAAACTTTAAATCTCTTCATTGTTCCTGGCAACAAGTTTGAAAATGTCATATACGTTGAAAATTGATGAGACATTTAAAAACTGAATACTTACCTTTTTCAGTAAAAACTTCATTTCTAAAAAAATAAAATTCTTTTTTTCAGATTAAGTAGAAAATGCCACCTCTCAGGTGTATACTATATAGAGAAAGGGAAACATACATTACGGGTATGAGCATTTGGTTAATAGACGTCCGAAATGTAGCTAGTGGACTAAAAAAAGAAACAGTTTTATATTTTATCTAGCCTCGCCTCGCATCGCCTCCCCCCCCCCCCCCCCGAGCCATTGGGACACCCCCCCTTGATTAGAATCCTGGGGAAACCCCTGTAGGAGGTGTTGAACGAACTGAATAATATAGTAGGCTCCTTTGTCTCTTGAATGTTATCAGAGAAATACTTGTTGTGTAGAAAACATATTCGACCCCAGGTGGAGAGCAGACATATTGAAAAGGGTTTATTTATGAACAGAAGTTTAGGGCGAAAACGAGCTGGTGCCAGTTATTTAAGACTGTGTCTTCCTGTCCTTTCTTTTTCGCAATCCCGGAGTGTTTTTACTATGTTCAAGGTTGGTTTACTTCGTTCCTTCTAATTTTCGGAAGCTGCAAGCATCCTCGCCCACGACTGAAGATTGAAATTTCATAGCCGGCCACATGGACACAATGAGAAGAGAAAGGAAGGAAACGGCTACGTATATGGAGCTGGTGAAAGATGCCATGGAGAGGACTTTTTGGGCAAAGAGAGTACATCAGCATACACCCAACAATCTCCAACGTCGTAGACGACTATCCAGCCCTAAAGCTCACAGACCAGGCAATATGTTGCTTACTAACAACGTTGCTCATGCTTTTAGGACCAGGAGGGTAAGTACCCTGCTAGCGAATGGGAGCTCCCGCCGGAAGATCCCATTGGCTCGGTGACGCGGTTGGGGAAAATGTTCCCCAACGCGCAGATCTGCTTTGCGGTGCGGCTCCAGTCCTGGCATAAACGCGCCGTTAGTCCTGCCATGGTGAAGCCTGGCACCATGATGGGTGTCCTTTTTTATCCCACTGACATTACTTACGATGTTGTTACAACTAATAAATCATGATTTTTTTCACATTTTCTTTTAAAAAGAGCAGTTTACAAATATCTTCAAGTAGACTGCAGATGTAAAAATATTTTTTCTTGCAGATGTTGCCTCAGAAAACCTGCCAACTGTTCTCATGGTGACTGAGGGAAAACCAAAACCGGCCCTGTTCTGCGAGATCATCGTAAGACTTCATGATGCAGAAGATATAGAAGAAGAAAAAGGTGTACTTTACCCTTTGTTGTATTACACCTCTCTTTTTCAGTACATTTGCAGTAAATGAAGCCGTTGTTCTCCTTTTGCTATTACTTTCCTTCCAAAAGCTCAGCTTGGGTGGCAGAAACTATGGGCTCTCTCGACAAGTATTTCATTACCTGACCCTGTCCTCATGCACATGAGTATGTGCAGAAAGCATGGTCACCAGTTTTATGATCGACAGCTGGCTGGATCTGAGAGAGCATACCAAATGTGATAACAAGGTTTAAAATGGCACTGCCCTGCCAACCTGTTGGAAGTTTTCAACTTAACAAGAGAGCAAGCATACTCTCCTTGCCCTGTTGCTCAATTCATTGGGAATTATTCAAGTTCAACATGCCTTAAAAAAATTCTCTTCATAGGACAGTTCTTGCTTGTCCTTTTTATAGCAGCATTTTAAGAAAATACTTGAGCTTTAGTTATATTTTTGCAGGGCTAGAAAGCCGAGCAAATGGCTTTATATTTTGGGAGGTTCCTCCTGCTGAGCGAGATTTGGTGCAGCTGAGATGCATCTGATCGAAACTGGCCACCCAAAAACACTACGCATTCTGCATTAGTTGGCTTATGTGGAGAATTGAGGTTCTTCATACTTGTTTTTACTTTTTTTTGTTTATTTTAAAATAAGTATTAACAGCATTTGTCAAAGCAGAAGTCTAAATGTCATCACAAGCATAATGAAATGTGCTTGGAACAAATTACTTTAAGAAAGCTGATAACAATACTATAGTCTTATTAACTGGCACTTCCTCCATGGCAAAAGCAAGCACCACGAGTTTTCTTTTATCCCACTGACATCTTTGCAATTACGATTCAGTTTCTCATAATAAAATGGGAATCTTTTTTTCTTGCCTCCTGCTTTTATACAGGGTAGTTTACGATTTATAGGTTGACTAAATATCAACTGTTTTTATTTCAGATTTTTGCTGAGTTTCATCGCATCACAAGCATTGATGCCAAGCAACGCTTTTTTGAAATCGCCTCACAAAACCTGGCGACCGTCCTTGAATTGACAGAGGGCAAGCCAAAGCCGGACATTTTCTACCAGACTGTTGAAAGGATGGATGATGCTAAAGATTCGGAGAAACAAGGTTTGCCTGCTTTAGAATTTATCCTTCATTGACTGTTGGCGGAAGTTTCAATTAAGGTAGCTTTCTATTGCAACCAAATCGGTGCCGACTGAGTTCATGTGATAGGTGGGTGCAAACTATGTAAATTAAATTTGAGATATCTAACAGTGAGCTGTACGGCATCTGGAATTCCAAATGCTTCTGTACATTCATTTTTAATTGTGAGTGACCGTCTGGTCATGAGTGACGTTAAAAAACATTGGTGAATGGCTGCAGTTAAAAAGAAATATATAAATTTGCATTACTGATGTGATGCTTAAATACAGCCTTCATATTTTGTGTTGCATTGCCGTGACACTTAGCACTGAGCACAATTGAATGGATTAGTTTAAAAGAATCTACTAGCATGAGTGATCTGTTCATTAAGTGTGTGCATATGAGGAAACAAAATCGGGCCCTTATTTCCCACCTGGTAGGATTTGGCTGCATGGTATTACTGCTTCACCCTATGTCCGGATGCAGCGGATGCTAAGAGCAATCCCAGCCAATCGTGCTCTTTGATCATAGCACATAACGTGTCGCTGCACCCGTTCTCTAAGGACACTCGACACTCGCACGGCTTTGGATTTGCTTTGATGGCTCGTAGCATCCGCTGCGCCCTGACTAAGGTGAAATGAAGTATAGTGTAGACGGTGGTTGGACACAAATATCCTGAAATGTCTGTGCTATATGGTGTGGAAATATTTTAAAGGGATACTTCAACAGAATTTGAAATATATCCGTTGAGTTCAGAAATAGGCTGAATATGATCAACAATACCCGTAAATGACAATCTCACGTTTGTATTTTGAGCCTCAAGGCTGAATTTTTCGTTATAAACGAAATACCTTTCTGGCTTTAATGAAAGGCATTAGATGCATCCGTGTTCAGAGCCTTCGCACATACAGCAACCGCATCTAGGAGTTTTAGATATCGCAGTGCCCCCAAAACTTAATGTTGCCCGGAGATGGTCCATTTTTTGCGTTGCTTGTGCTACTCCTTGGCTTACCAGTCGAACCACGTGGTGAAGTTTGGGTACCCAATGATGACCTAGCCTGGAGAAGATATTACAGCTGCTCCAATGAGCCAATTAAGCTTTGATTTGCCAAGAACACTATTTGGGTAGATGGTTTGGGGTGTTAGGTTTAGGGAGTATGTACTGTACCTGTTTTAGCCAGTCTATTATCAGTTACCTGCATCTGCCCTAAGGGTAGGCCTCTTTTTTTTTTGTTAGAAAGACTTCTATTTTATGATTTGTCTTGATTCCCAACCTTTGTTTCAGACGTGCCTCGAAGTCTATTCCATCGCAGTGTGTCCCAGGACATCAACAGAGCGCTGCAGTGTGCTTTTTGTAAATCAGCCCTATGAGACAGGGTGCCCTCTAGAGGCTGTTGCATTTGTTTCTGCCTGGCATGAGTTTTTGACCTTCAGTACTTCGTCAAATATCTTCGCACATTTGTTTGTCTTGAGAGACTTGTAGGTCTCAAACGTTCAAAGTTGTGCTGCATGGGCACAAGGCTTCTGACCAGCCTGAAGTTAAAAAAAAAACAAATACAAAAAAAAAGTTTCTTTTCCCGCACATGCTGTTTAAAGAAGGTGTTTCTGCGCTTGTGTAATGCATTGAAGAAATGCACTCGCATTTAAGTGAACATTATTGTTACTTTCTTGAGGACATAATCCTGAAGGTCAAAAACCCATGCCAGGTTTTTTTTTTAATTTATAAATATAAATTGACCCAAGTCACCAGGCTCGATCTAAAATCGACCGTAAAAATCGTCGCCTTCACGTCGTAGACCGTGGCAAGTTTCTTGGCCCTATTTTTTGCAGACAGAAAGCTACGCTTTGTAATAAAAAAAGAATGACCTGTGAAATACACCTTTGACGAAAAGTTTAGATTGCTACGTACAGGCGTCAATTTTTACGGTCCATTTTAGATCGAGCCTGGCGACTTGGGTCATCCTATATACTAGTGATTTTTTCAGCAGATATATTCCTGAAGATCAAAAACCCACGCCAGGTTTTTTTTAATTTATAAATATACTAGTAAGTTTACTACCTCTTTTTTAGTAGGGTGTTTGATTTTTTATAGTCATCTCCATTAGACAAGGAAAGAAAGGACATTGGAAAGAGCTGTCTCTTGGTAGCTTTTTTTTTCTCCAAGTTTTCTTATTCTTGAATTGATATATAGGGTGTCATCAGTATGTTTTAGTGCTGTGAAACGAGCCAGAAAAATCACATCCTGCATGTAGAAAGCCCAATTAAGATTTAACCAAATGTGAATTTTTCCTTCAAGAAATTTCAAAGCTTAGCTCCCTTCTCGATGGTTGTAACTCCCGATAGTCACAACGAGCAGATGAAAGATCTCCTTCTGCTTGCTGTGCTAGAACAAAATGACGTCACATTTTACAAGCATTGCTAACTCTGCAAGCACGTCCACCGTAGGCCCTGGCAAGTTGGTCTCATTTTTCACAGAAAGGAAGCGAAATTTCGTACAATTTTAACAGGTAACTTGCACACTCAGTGAATGCTTAAACTTTTCATGTGCAGGGGCCAATTTTTCGGGCTCTTTCGGCAGCACTAAGAACCATTGTAGGTGCCTATATATTTGCTAGTCATGTTAAATTTCGGCAAGTCCTTCAGTGCCAAGATGGCAGTATTTTCTTGTATACTTTCTTGTGATGTGCCATTCTTTTCATTTTCAGTGCTGTGTAGTTCTAGAATGAATATATTTCCACAATGAAAGTGCTAATTTTTTTCAACAGATTGCTGGTGCAACGTGTTTCGTAAAATGGTGATGTTGGCTGCTAAAGCCTGCATGAAAGTTCTACGAGTGTTGTTCGCATATCCAGTCTTCGCAGGCATCATTACCATTTAGATTAGGGTAGGACATGATGCTGCTTGTTTAACAACAAAGGCTTGCTTTTTCCAAATAAAGGTGTGCGACTTTTCAGATGTACTGCATTGTTTCCATTTTTCAGCCGTGAATGGGAGTGAAAGGTCTGCGGTATTAAATACCTCCCTGTTCTGAAAAGACACTTTGTGCAACTTTTGAGAAAAGATACCTCTTCAAACAAGTTGCACAATCTACCTTTTCTGAATAGGAAGCTGTTCAATGCCGCAAACCTTTCACTCCTATTTACAGCTGAAAGGTCTCATTACTAGTAAATTCGTCTGAAAAAGTGGCAAAATTCGTCCACTAAAGGACGAAAGTTACTCCCTTATTACTATAAAATTCATCTCTAAATGGGTCAAAATTGACCCTCAAATGGACGAAATTTACTCCCTCAATACTGTAAAATTCATCAATAAAATAGTTAAAATTGATCCTCAAAAGGACGAAAGTTACTCCCCCGTCACTATAAATATCATCTCTTTAAGTGAAAAAATTAATCCCACAAGGGACGAAATTTAGTCCCCAATAAAAAAAAGTATGTCCCCAATCACCACTGTTCATCCTCAAAGAGATCAAAGTTACTCCCCCAAATATAGACGCGAAGGCGCTCAAGGGACCATAATTAATCACCTGAAGAGTTAAACTTAGTCCCTGATGGCGTGCTGTAGGGATCAAATACACTCCTTTTAACATATCAAAACTTTGACCTCAAGGGATGAAAGGAAAGGGACTAAAAGAAAAGGAGGGGACTAAACCGGGGTTTCGCCTTTTTTTGGGGGATCACTCTCAGTGACATCGTTTTAGTCCCCAAAAAGGACGAATCACTACACCTTTTTTTTAAAGTGTACAATCAGCTGGTCGTGGACGAAGAATTTCGCAAGAGGACGGTTCTCAACATCTACAAAGATATGTTTTGCTTCAATAGGCATCCAATTCGTATTACCCCCGCGCCTGATCTACTTCAGCGACGTATTAAATCCCTCTTGAATGACCTAGAGGGAGCACAAGTGTATCAGGACGATATAATTGTCGCAGAAATCAAAAATAATGAGACTGCCCCGCGCTGAGTGCTTCAGCGATTGTGAGACAGTGAACTGAAAATCAACCGAGAGAACTGCAAGTTTCGACAAGAGGAGGTGATATTTCTAGGCCATAAAATTTATGTCAGAGGTCTGCACCTTAAAGGAAACTACCTGTCAGCAGTTCCGCAGGCGCCGATGCCAACTTCTGTGACCGAGATAGGGTGTTTCCTTGGCCTGATTAATTTCAGCGGCGAATTTCTGCCTAACACGTCCACGAAGTTGGCGCATCTGAATCAGCTGCTAGCAAACGCCCCAAAATTGCAGTGGGGAAAAGAACAGGAAGAATCTTTCACAGGAAAAAGAAGGCGTTGTAGACTGCCGGGTTCCTAGTGCATTTCGATCCAAACAAGCCCTTGAAGTTGGAGTGCGATGCCTCTCGCAAAAGTGTAGTGGCAGTGTTATCACAAGGCACGAATGTCATAGATCAGCGGTTGGCAACCCACGGCCCGCGGGCCGGATGAGGCCCCCGGCATGATCCCAGAAAAGAACCCCACCCCCCTCCCTGGCAGCTTCCTCACCGACCCAAGTACTGCACGGAAGTTAGGACCACAAATGGTGTTAGATAGGAACAACGAGATCCTCCGATTGGCATTGTTCGGCGCCCCCCTACTTGGGCAGAGAACCTCTTCACTTCGTTTTTGTCTTTTTTCTTCCTTTTTCGTCTGCCCCCCCCCCCCTCCCCTCCGCTTCGCGACTTGCCGTCCGCCCCCCCCCCCCCCCCATGTCGAATTCGTGACGACTCGGCCCGCCGCTGCAAAAGGCTGTCGAACCCTGGCATAGATTATCCAATCGGTTTCCCGTCCACGACGCTTACGCCGGCCGAACAGAACTTTTCGCAGCTAGAGAGAAGGGCCCTTCTCTAGCCTTTGAAGTGTCACGGTTCCGAGTTTATTTGTATCGACAGAAGTGCAGGCTTGTCACAGACCAAAAACCTTTGACAGTTTTATTTCACCCAGGCAAGGCAACTACACAAATGGCTGCGGCACGAATCCAGCGTTGGACCTTCCTCTTCGGGTAATTCTCACACGATCTGCTGTATTGCCTGGGGAGGACAATCTCAACGCAGATCCACTTAGTCGGCTGCCAGTTTCTGACGAGACGCCGTGTCGCAACGATGGCGAGCCTGCGTAGCATGTTGTACACCCAGAGTCTGAATGTTGATGTTTTAACGGTTAAGCAGTTAGCAGACTTGACAGAGCAAGAACTGTCGCTTCGTCAAGTGAAGATCTGGATTGAGCAAGGGTGGCCATGGCACTTTGCGTGGACGGAGCAGAGGTTCCAGCAATATTTCAGCAAAAGAAATGAACTGACTGTAAGTCACGGCCTCGCCTACTTGGAACATGGAGTGGTTCTGCCCCAAGCCGTTTGCTTACGGATGTTATAGGCCCTCCTAACACCCATCCACGAATGTCAGACATAAAACGTATGGCTCGAACCGTCTTCTGGCACCCTGGAGTCGCTCGATACATTGTATATCTCGTAAGAAGGTGCAAGACTTGCATTCAGATATCTTTAATGCCCTCAGTTGAATTTCCCATCAGTTGGCCGGACACCAACCACGCGTGGTCACGCCTTCGTGTAGACTATGCTGGTCCGCTGAAGGGTCAGATAATACTAATTGTTGTCAATTCAAACACCAGGTGGATAGAGGCAGTTCCAATGAAGATGGCAACGGCCGGGACCACAGTAGAAGCACAGCACGTTATTTTTATGCGATTTGGGCTGCCAAGAACTTTGGTGTCAGACAACTGACCACATTTTACCAGTGGTGTTTTTAAACAGTTTTTGCGAGATAACCACGTGCAGAACCTGACTACAGCTTTATATCATCTGCAGTCAAACGAATTAGCCGAGCGTGCGGTGAGCAAAGTTAAGGAGGGCATTCACAAAGTATTGCCCGCAATCTTAGAACAAGGCTTGCCAGATTTTTCTTCCGCTACCGGAGGACCCCCACAAAGAAATGGAAAGTGTCCATCCGAGCTGTTTTTCAGCTGCCGCATTCGGTCCCGGATTTACTGCTGCCTACCAGAGCACTTGATCTCAGCCCTGTCCGAGAGCGGCAGCCGTCCAGTATTCGCGGGCAGGAAGTGCAGTCACGCAATTTTGCGGTAAGACATCGCTGGGTTCCTGGAGTCATCGGGTCAACCGAGGGTTCTCGGATGGCAACGGTGGATACTTCACAAGCGGAACAGCGGCGGCATGCTGACCAGTTCCGGACGCTAGTTCTACGCCAACGGGCCAGCCTGCGACAGGTCTTAAGCTTGCTACGCGTTGAAGTGCAGCGGACGACCTAGAAACCTCCTCACCAGTGCCGGTTTCAGAAGATCGACCAGACAACGACGACCTACTGAGCGTTAGATTTTAAGGATGACACATGCGGATATATCCGCGAAGCCGCACTATAAAAACAGGGAAGTAGAAAGTAGCAACGGCGCGTTTTCCTCCCTTCTACCGACGCGACCCCAAGCAAACACGATATGATCGGAGGAACGAGACTTTTTTACAGCGAAGCTGTTATACGCTAGTGCCTGGGAAAAATTGTGTCCTCACATGTCGACGAAATACTCCCCATTGCTCGTGGCAAGTATGAAAAAATAAAAACAAAAAGAGGTGACAACTATTTGGGTTTCTTTATGGAGGTCCCTCTACTAATAATGGCCGCCCGATCGGTATGCGCTCCGCTCGTTACCCATGGAGTGACATAACACAACGAGAAGACAGCGAATGTGTTACTGTACCTCCCGGCTGCCCGTCGTCGAGAGCCGGCAGTCCGGGCCCGACGACCCTTTTTGTCGCCCGTCGATCAGAACTCGCAGTCGGAGTCCGTGTCCAGGCCTGCGGATCGTCTTTCCCACGCCAGCGCTGCGTAGGCTGGCTGTCCCGGGCTATCACTGCCCGATACTCACTGCGGAACCACCCCGGGATCGTCGTGGCCGAGGCCAGATGGCCAGAACTCGCCGTTTTCACAGGTCCGTCTCCAAACCTCGCTGGTGGACCGCTCCGAGGTTCGCCATGGACCAGGCCAGGCAGCACGGTTCCGACGTTCCTGCCCAGGTCCAGCCTCGCGGAGCACGCACTGTCTCGCCCCAGCTTGTGACTTTTCCGCCGACCGCCTGTCACGTGCCCTCTGCCTCGTCTTTCACCCTCGGCTCCCACAAGTATTAATAAATAAAAACAAAAAGAGGGGGCAACCAGCGTGAGCCAGTCTTCCCTGGCATTATCAGGAAGTGAGGTCCTGGTTCCTTGTTATCGTCTCTAGGCATCGTCCTCGATGTCGTCCAAAAGTCGTCCTCGATGTCGTCCAAAAGTCGTCCTCGATGTCGTCCAAAAGTCGTCCTTGAGGGCGTCCGAGAGGTCGTCTTAGGCGTCGTCCTCGAGGTCGTCCTTGTTGTCATCCTAGACGTTGTCCTCGAGGTCGTCCTCGAGGTCGTCCTAGAAGTCGCTCTTGAGGTGGTCAGCGAGGCCGCCCTCTAGGTGTCTTCCAAGAAGTTGTCCTTGAGGTCGTCCTAGAAGTCGTCCTCGAGGTTGTCCTAGAAGTCGTCGTTGAGGGCGACAGAGAAATTGTCCTAGGCGTCGTCCTCGAGGTCATCCTGGTAGTCGTCCTTGAGGTCGGCCTTGACATCGCCCTCGAGGTCGTCCTAAAAGTCGACCTAGACGTTGTCCTCGAGGTCGTCGTAGAAGTCGTCCTTCAGGTCGTCCTAAGAGTCGTCCTTGAGGTCGTCCTAGACTTCGCCTTCTAGGCATCGTCCTAGACGTCGTAAAGATTACAGCTTCGCTGGTCCTTTATTTTCACGTGAAGTGTAAGGGCTCTACAATTGTTTCTCCTCCAGGCAGGCGGGAGAAAGGTTCCGCCTTCCCGCCTCATATTCTTTCGGTTTCGTTTTTCGAGCACGTCGCGCGCGTTGTTTACTAAATGTTGTCGAGTTGACTGAACTTCAGCGGCAGCGAATGCTGCCTGTAATCCGTCTCCCAGTCCAAACGTGCAAACGATTTTGGTTGCATTGATGTTTTTATCACTAATTTTATCATACGAGCAAATAAAGCCGTTAGAAACAGCGGAGTTCCCGAGGTGTGGCAGCAGGCTACGTACACTGGGCTAAGATGGCCGTCTCCGGATTGCGGAGCGACGTGTTCGCGTTGACGACGTTATGGAAACCGCAGAAGTTGCGTCCAAGACAGTCAGGTTTTGCTGCCGGTGACTGGGTGCCTTCTGTGGCGATTTCGTTTCTGTTTTTTGATACCCAATGCAAACCGGCAATCAACGTGGTTCTGGATTTCTTCTTGTCAGCAACATAGGAGCAACATCGCAATGGCAGTGTTGTGCGTGTGAACAGGAGGCTGAGGTTATCGCCGATGTGACCGGGTGTTCGGATATCTTTGGTGTTACAACAAGATGAGATGACGTCGTAAACTGTCGGGCATTGATGCCGTTAGTCAGGCCGTGATCGGAGGGGGCGGGGTATCGCAGGTTGACATTCCACTTTACATTAAAGAGTTTTAAGACCACTTGAGTGATTACGGTGCAATTAATCGACCTGTGGATAGTCATGTTGGAACACTGGTCTGAACCGTAGGTCCTCTCGTACAGTGGCCAATGGGACAGCCGTCTGCTATGTCCTGCTGTGCCCAACCCGGGAGCGATTGCGCTCTGGGGGAAGGACTGAACAGCATGGAAATGTAACGGACAGTAAGTATATTTACAATTTGGAATTTTCGCATTAAGGGAGGAAAATAGGTGAAATCGACGAAAATTAAGCTATCTTTTATTTTGCTGTTTAGACATCCTGCGTCTCCTGGAGAAACTGTCCTCCCTGTGGCGTGCTGAAATGAGTGCTAGAAGTTTTCGAGCTCACCACGGCGTAGCTCCGTACACTTATCACCTGCCGCTAAGGTCACTCTATGGGAAGGTAGCGCCAAGCCTCCTTTCCCTCACGAAATCCTCACCCTTTCATCCTCTCCACTACACTCCTGCTCTTCAGTTTCGACGCTAGAGCCACCCATAGGGCACCCTTTCTGTTGGACAGCTCGGCTATTTGCGGCTGGAAATGCTGCAAGAATGCGTGTTTCTCGATTGATTTTAGCTTGCAGGGTTCTGTTTTCTCAAGAAATTGAGTTTGCTATTTCGACGCTATATATACCTCTGGGAATGTCTTTTTGTTGCCTCACGTTTAGCGCGAGCACGTCAGTTTTGTTTATGCTTTGGGTGCGCGTTAGATTACGCTGCTAGTCTTGCGTATGCTCGGATCGTTTAGTTGTGCGGGCTCGTATGCTATGTTTCGCTGTATGAACATTTATTCAACAAATCTGAACTTCTTAACAGATACACATAACATTATTCCTCCATGGTCAGACATTCGAGCGATAAGGTGAAGCGGATAAGAGGCAATTAGTGCGCGCTCCTCGAGTTGGAATGCGAGGTTCATTCCAACTAGCGCGTGATTTTAAAGCCGCGTTCTCGCGCTGTGAACAGAGAATGGCCCTGTTGCTGATTGTTTATAGTATACGTTTCACGTTAGGGACGAGCGAAATGAGAGCTTGCCGCGCTCTGTGCCTCCTTGGTTCGCATGCGAGCTGGTGCAGTGCGGGCCCCGTTTTTTCAGGCTGCGTGCTCGCGCTCGTAGCTTTTGACTCGTGCACAAGTACGGCGAAACCAAGTATAGTTGTCCAGAAATAGCCTGCAGAATTTATTAGAGCACTGAAACGCCTGCAGCAACCCCCATTCCGCACCGTAACAAAACGCAAAATACAGATTTTGTAAACATGCGTGTGTAGGGTACTGAAAGCAAGGAATGTATGGAATAAATTTGTCCTATGTGACTTCAGCTCTCTAATAATTGCATAATTATACATACTTCAGGGTTTATGATGATTTTTAAGCATCAGTATTTTCATAAATGAATTTTCCAGCATACTGGCGAATGGTGTGAGCGCAAACCTTTGGGACAAAATTTGATCTTTCACTTGTTATTGATGGAACTAGTCTCCGATTGGAAGATTAGCATAGCTTTAGATAGGTTATACATGTAACCAATACAGTGCAATATTGCACATGCTATAGGGCAAACATTGAAGCAGTCCATCGAAAAATTCAATGCAAACCACCAGTCATTTATTAGCACTATATAAATTTCGACAGAATACAAAACGAAGAATACATCTAACACAAACAATATTCTAGCACCTGCTTTGGCTCGCCGCCGCTAGCATACCGACACTTCTGCTCCAACATTTCTGACTATTCATGCGAAAAATCGGCCTATAGTTTCCGTTCTTTATTTATTTTTAAGACACCAGTGTATTTGGTTAATTGTCTCGCGCCAAAGCTAGAAGTGGCTACAATAGGAGAAAGAAACTACGAACAGACAACAATCCAAACACAAAAGAGTTCGAATTCTATATATTATGCACGCGCGCATACTCGCGACATGAAAGCGGCCTTCAAAACAAACTCGAACGTATGATAAAACAGTGAGTAGTACTGGGATATAAAGTAAACAATACTCTCTTAGGAGCTGCAACTTACGTGACACAGCCTGGACGTGGGTTGGAATACGAAATCCTACCTTCAGATTCGCGACAACCAAATCTTTCTTCTCTTCTTGTTTCTTTCCCCACGTGGAACCCCGAAAAGCTTTTTCACCGGTCTTTGCTTGTTCCAGCAGCCCACAACACGTCATGTCGGCTGTCACATATTGTTATCATAAAAAAACGATCTTCCTAACGCGTAAACGTAAACTATGCAAAGAACTTGTTGCGTCACATTCGCCAATGGTAGAGCCAGCCTCTAAGTCCGCGAGACGGAGGGCACGAATGCCGGACGGAAGTCGCAACCCGAAACCCATGGGCCGCTCGGCCAATGAGACATAGTGGAGAGGAAGATTTTTTCTGGGGGCGGGGGGGGGGGGGATTTGTAGAGGGCGAGAAGCAGTGGCGTCACAAGGGGGGGCGGGGGGGCGCGGACCGCCCCGGGTGCAGGGCTCAGGGGGGTCTCGCGGCGAGCCACGAGAGCGGGGGGGGGGGGGGGGGGGGGAGTCACGGTGGGTCACGCGAGAGCGGGGAGGGGGGGGGGTGTCGAGGTGGGCTACCGCCCCGGGTGCCGCTGACCCTCGTGACGCCACTGGCGAGAAGGTTTCGGTGCAGGAATTTCGAACAATGAATGGCGTTACCTTCCCAGTATAAAGTGACCTTACCTGCCGCAAGTCGCGACTTTGACTGTATTTCAGTTGATTAAAAAGCGATTTCTTTGCCCGTGAAGCATCGCTTCCAACTGATTGCACTCTACAGAGATTAATTCAAGACGACAGTTGCAGCCGCACGCGAACATCACAAATAGAAAGCAAATACTGCAACAGAAGCACACGCTACGACGTGCCGTGCGTGGAAGCGAACACATTACTTGGAACAACAGTGGAGTGGCTTGTTTTAATGGCTTTCAAATAATTACGACATGGGAGTTTACTTTTTACTAAAGGATTAATCTCGGAGCTGTTCAAAATACTTTCAGAGATATGACATTACTTGAATTATGACATTACATGAGTTATGACGAAAGACCGACGTGTGGAGGACGGCCGATCGGCCGTCCTCCACACGTCGGTCTTTCGTGGCGCTGCTGGTTCTGGGTGGGCGTGCGCCCGATCTTCCTGGCGTCGGGAAAACTGCGGCGCTGGAGGTTCCCGACGGGGTGGCACCGTATACGGGTGAGCAGGGGGCGGTGGTCGTCGGGTAGTTGCGGCGTAGCTCAGCGTCGGTGGTTCGGCAGCGGCGCTGATAAGAACTTGTGGCTGCAGCGCCTGCTGAACGTCTGCCCGGACAACCTCGGCGATTGAGGGCAAATCCGGGCTTGCGGCAGCAGGAAGAAGCTTCCTGATTTCCTCCCGCACGACGTCCCGGATGATCTCGCGGAGGTCCGGGCCGTTGCAGCTGGAAGTCGAGAGGGCAGCGACGCCGGGAAGTCGCTGGTAATGGGAGGCCCGTGCTTGAAGCGCACGTTCGATGTTTGTGGCTTCCTTGACGAAATCTTCGACGGTGGCTGGGGGGTTGCGGACAAGGCCACCGGAAATGTCGTCTTTTACGCCTCGCATCAGGATCCGAAGCTTCTATTCGTCGGTGGCTAGAGGGTCGGCGCGAGCGACCAGGCGCAGAACATCTTTTACAAAGCTGGTGATCGTTTCGCTTGTGCCCTGGGTCCTCATTTGAAGGAGGTCCTCGGCCCTCTCCCGTCGGTACTGGTTGGTGAAAGTCCGTCTCAGCGCGTCCTCGCAGGAGGTCCACAAGGTCAGGGAAGTTTCGCGATTCTCGAACCAGTGCCGGGCGGTTCCTTCGAGTGCGAAGTAAAGACTTTATAGGCGCTGTTCTTCCGTCCATTGGTTGTGCTGGGCCACTCGCTCGTACTGCTGTAGCCAGTCCTCGACGTCTTCATAGGGCTCACCGTGGAAAGACACGGGCGTACGGGCGGCGACGGGTAGGACAATGACGAATGGCGTGGTCATCGTCGCGGTCTTCTTCCTTGGTTTCGGTGGCAAGGGTCCAAATTCCGGGGATTGGCATTTGGTACGGCGGCTTGATCGAGTTTTGGCGTGTTCTGCGAAGGGTAACCTCCCGGGGCTGAGCACGACCCTTGGCGGGCGTGTTTTCGGAGGGGTACGCTTGCCGGGCATAGAATGCGATACCCAGCACCTCCACCAAAATGTCACTAATGACAAGTGATGAGGCGATAATAACTGAGTAAATTGAACGTTGAATGGGGCGAACTTGTGCCCAAAAATAAAAGGGAAAAGAAAGATAACAAGAGAGCGTCGCGGGCGTCGAAAGCGGCGAAGCAGCAAGATCGAACGCTGAGGCGAAACTGACTTTGGCTCGCCACGCGAAATTCCTTATGTACACGCGTGGGCTTCTGGAATAATCGGCGTAGAAGATTCGACGCGTAGAACATTCGGACCTCGAACAAGCAACGGTATTCTCGAATTTTCCAGAACACTAAATTGCAGGGATAAACAAAATAGACGTCGCTCCCAGGAATCGAACCCTGGCTTTTCGCGTGGGAGGCAGGCACGATAACCGATAGGCCACGAGCGCGCTGCCTGCTTGGTCAGCTGCGCTCGCGGCATTACTCTCCCCTTTAAAAGGTGCATCGCCCCGATGCAACACAACACAAAACAAAGCAAATAAAAAAAGGACGGTAAACTAAAGAGTCCTTTAGAGCGTAACGTCCACAGTCCTATCGAGCGTAGTACGGCTTCAGGCGCACGACGTGGACGACTTCAGGCCGTGGTGGGTGGCGTGACGACGTTCTTGTTCCGTCGGGCATCACCTCGTAGTTCAGATCTCCAAGTCGACGAAGTATCTTGTAGGGTCCGAAGTACCGTTTTAGGAGTTTCTCGCTGAGACCACGGCGGCGAATCGGTGTCCAGACCCATACCCTGTCTCCGGGCTGGAAGTGGACGTCCCGACGACAAAGGTTGTACAGGGTAGAGTCGACACGTTGTTGATCTTGAATTCGGAGTCGGGCGAGCTGGCGAACTTCCTCGGCTCGTTGAGCAACCACCTGGGCGTCAGGGCTCCCATCGTCGGCTGGTTCATGGGGTAGCATCGCGTCGAGCATGGTTGTTACTTTCCTGCCATGCAGCAGCTGGAACGGGGTTACTTTTGTGGTCTCTTGCACTGCCGTGTTGTAGGCAAATGTAACGTAAGGCAACACCTCGTCCCATGTTTTGTGCTCCACGTCGACGTACATGGAGATCATGTCGGCGATGGTTTTGTTGAGTCTCTCTGTCAGCCCGTTGGTCTGCGGGTGGTACGCCATGGTACGCCTATGGCTGGTGTGGCTGAGACGAAGGATTTCTTGCGTCAGCTGGGCCATGAACGATGATCCACGGTCGGTAATGAGGATTTCGGGGGCGCCGTGCCGGAGGACAATGGACTCGATGAAAAACTTGGCAACTTCCACAGCCGTACCTGATGGAAGGACTTTCGTCTCGGCGTACCGTGTGAGATAATCTGTGGCGACGATTATCCAGCGGTTTCCCGACGTTGACGGCGGGAAAGGGCCAAGTAAATCCATTCCGATCTGCTGGAACGGCGCAGATGGGGGAGCAATCGGATGCAGATGTCCTTATGGCTTCGTCGGCGGTTTTTTGCGTCGCTGACACTCGTGGCATAATCGTGTGTAGAGATGAACGTTCTTCGGTAGCCTTGGCCAGTAGTATTTTTCTCGAATCCTGCCGAGCGTCCTGCTGTAGCCAAGGTGCCCAGCCGTTGGGTCGTCGTGACATTGGATTGGATTGAGCTTTTATGGCGCAAGTGCTGCTAAGGCCAAAGAGCGCCAAAGAAGGAAATTATTGCATTGAGGGTAAGCGAGAAGAAAGGACTCTAGTGGTCAGGGTTAAAAATAAAGGAATGAGACATGAACCGGATAATGTCACGAACAAAAATGGGCATGGATGAAAAGCTTTGAAGTTCACAGTCGATGAAGAAGACCAATAGCATCTAAGAACTTAAAGACTTGATTGTAGGTCACGAATGGTTCATCACCCAATAACAACATTGGGTGTAAGGGAATGTGCTTCCTGTATAACTGTGCGAAGTGAGATTGGCGTTCCCTTTCATAGAAAGGGCACTCAATTAGAAAATGGAGAACACTTAGAGGTTGGTCACACTGTTCACAGAAAGGGGCATCCTCCCCACGGAGCAGGTAGCCATGGGTCAGATGCGTGTGGCCAATGCGCAACCGACACAGTATTACTTCATAAAATCGTTCCTGTCGCCGGGCGCTCGCCCATTCACCCAGGTTTGGCTTAATGAGATGCAGCTTGTTGTAGATCGCCTCATTCCACTCGGCTTGCCATTGTGCTCGTAAGCGAGACCTCACAGAAGGGCGATAGTCCATGTAAGGGATCCTTTTAATATCTGCCTCTATGCTGATGCATGTGCGGGCGGCACGGTCGGCCGCCTCATTGCCTGGAATACCAACATGGCTGGGAATCCAACAAAAGACAATGGTGCAATGCTTCCTGGCTGCCACAATAATTTTCTTCTGAACTTCAACAACAAGGGAGTTCCTTGTAGGCAGCAGTGAAGAGATGGCTCGCAAAGCACTGAGAGAGTCAGTGAAAACCACTGCCACGGGTATCCTGTGGCGGGCTATCTGTTCCGTAGCCAACAGGAGGCCATACAGCTCTGCTGTGAGAATGGTAGCAGCAGTATTTATCCGCCTTACAACTTCCACTGAAGAGCGAATGCCAGAGCAACCAACAAAGGTCTCAGATTTTATTCCATCTTTATAAAACTTTGAATAATCTTCATACAATTGAGCGAGTTCATGAAAGTCCTGAAGAAGCACAGCACTTGGAGTGTTTTTCTTGTTATACTGTGCAAGAGACAGGTTGCAGTGTATGTCAGGGTGCTCCCAGGGTGCTATGATGCCAGGAAATTCGAATACCTGGGATGCCACATCTAATCCGACAGACTCGGCCAAGGTCTTCAATCGCATACTGAATGGAGGGATCACGCTATGTTTTGCTAGAAAGAGTCGTTCTGAGCGTGTTTCTTGAACAACTTCTCGAGTGGGGTGCTGGAGGACAGATCGGATGCGGAGAGAGTAAATCTTGCCCAATGCGAATCTACGTCTTTCGAGGCAACACTCATTAGCCTCTGCATATAAACTGGGCACAGGGGATGTGCGAAATGCACCTGTAGCCAAACGAACCCCAAGGTGATGAATGGGATCCAACATCTTGAGCACAGACTGTCTGGCAGACCCATAAACAAAGCAACCATAGTCTAGTCGGGAGCGTACCAAAGAGCGATAGATCCGCAAAAGGCACAATCGATCCGAGCCCCAAGACCGGTGAGAGAGAACTTTAAGGATATTAAGAGACTTGTGAGCTTTCAGTTTCAGACTTTTTACATGAGCATTAAAATTCAGCTTACTATCAAACGTAAGACCCAAAAATTTGTGCTGAGGTTGGACCCTAACATTACTATTGCAGATTGTAAGGGATGGCTCAAGAAGGATTCCACGTTTGCGGATGAAGCAAACACATGCGGTCTTTTCAGGAGAGAACTTAAACCCATTACTGTCAGCCCACTCAGTAAGCTTGTTTATGCCTAGCTGAACCCTGCGTTCACAGACTGAGAGGTTACAGGAGGAAACTGAAATTTGTAAATCATCGACGTAAAGTGAATACTGAACCGACGAAGGGATTACAGAAGCAATGGAGTTCATTTTGACTATAAACAAGGTGACACTTAGCACTCCCCCCTGCGGCACTCCATTTTCCTGCAGAAATTCACGGGAGAGTGTGTTTCCCAGCTGGACTCGAAAGGTGCGCCTGTCTAAGTAGCTCTGAATTGCACGAAGCATGCGACCACGTAGTCCGAGGTCAAACAGGTCCCTCAAAATGCCAAAGCGCCAAGCCGTGTCGTACGCTTTCTCGAGATCAAAGAACACTGAGAGGCAGTGCTGTCCGTGTGCATAGGCCTCACGCACAACAGTTTCGAGACAGACCAAGTGGTCGACTGTAGACCTTGATGAAGGATAGCCACACTGAAATTTGTCGAGCAGCTTACCATTCTCCAGATAGTACATTAGTCTACGATTAATCATTCGCTCCAGTGTCTTACAGAGACAGTTGGTAAGAGCAATGGGCCTATAACTGGAAACACAAGAAGCATCCTTACCAGCCTTCAAAAGTGGAAGGACATGTGCTACCTTCCAAGATGAAGGGAAACAGCCCTCCTGCCTAATGCGGTTATAAAGATATAAAATGACGTCGAGTGTAGAAGGATGAAGATGCTGTAGCATTGAATAATGTAAACCCTCTGGTCCAGGAGCTGAGGGCTTTGTGTTATGAAGAACTGCAAGGAGCTCGTACAAGCTGAATGTAGCATTATATCCCACCTGTTCACCTCCCGAGGTTTTCAATGGATTGCTCTCAGCCTTCAGTTTGTGTTGAAGGAAAGTAGATGAATAATGATGTGAACTGGATATACATTCAAAATGTTCTCCAAAAATATCAGCCTGTTCCTCGAGTGTGTCTGGGCATGTTCCATTCCTAAAAAGCAGGGGGATTTTAAATGCATGATAGGAACCATTGATCTTGTGTATTCGATCCCAGACCTCCTTAGGTGAGGTACTGCTATTTATAGTAGAAGCATAGCCTTGCCAACTTTCCCGTTTGGCTTTTCTTCGGACGTAGCGTGCACGGGCCTTCATTTTCCGAAAGGATATGAGGTTGTCTCTAGTGGGGTATCGTCTCAGAAGACTCCAAGCCCGATTTTGTTTCTTGCGTGTAACTTCACATTCCGAATTCCACCAAGGCTTTGGCCTCCTAGGAAGAAATTGAGATGTCTGCGGGATGGACAACTTGGCTGCTGTGATGATGCGCTCGGTTAAAAGATGATTGAGTTCGTCAATTGTGAGACTATCGAGACGAGAATATGCTAAAAGCGATGCCTGCTTGAAAAGGCCCCAATCAGCCTTGTCAAGCTTCCAACGAGGAGGGCGTGTATGAATTAAAGGGGGGGCTACGCTACAGGTTAAAATAATGGGAAAATGATCGCTTCCACATGGATTGGAATCCACACTCCAGGAAAAATCTGGAAGTAAAGTAGCAGAACCAATTGAAAGGTCGATGGAAGTTGATGACAAAGACGATGGACTGAAATAGGTTGGCTGGCCCGTATTAAAAATACAAAGACTCCGTGTGGTTAAAACTGACTCAACAATTTTTCCTCTGACATCCTGACGTGTGCTCCCCCATAAAGGGTTGTGACAATTAAAATCGCCCATCAAAAGGAAAGGCTCAGGTAGCTGGTCTAACAGTGAGTTAAAATCTGAACATGTCAAGGTGAAAGAGGGTGGCAGGTATAAAGAGCATACTGTCAGAGCTTTATGGTGCATGAACCGAACTGCCACTGCTTCAAGTGGTGTGGACAGCGGAACCTCTGTGCAGGGAACGTCTCTCGGGAGGACCACCGCAACTCCACCAGAGGAACTGCCAGAGCTCGGACGATCCTTCCGGAAAACCTGGTAACGTCTGAGAAAATTAGTGCGACTGGGACTCAAATGAGTCTCTTGCAAGCACAGCGCTCGTGGCTTGTACTCCTCCAGAAGATGCTCTACATCGTCCAGGTTTCTTAGAAGGCCCCGACAGTTTCAAGGTATGAGTACTGAAGCCAGCTTAGGGACAAAAACCGGAGCACATGAAAAAGTGAGTCAGTTGCCTCACTTCGGAGGAGTTACGAGTTTTTTGATTTTTGTTTCTTTGTAGTCTGCCACTCCATCTCGTCCTGGTCAGAACCCGGAGTCGACGAGGGGGCAGACAAGGCAGCGCCAGTGTTCTCCTGAGCCCCACAGGCAGAATTGCCTGCTGGTCCAGGATGGTCTGTGCCGCGGGGTCCCAATCCGCGCACACGACCAGAACTAGGTGGAAAGGTGGTTAATGCACTGGGGAGGGGCTCTACCCCGTCCATCTGTTCCACCTCTTTTCCCGAGAGGGAACCTGCATGCGAGCCACGCAGCTCCTTGGTTGCTGGCTGCCTCTCCAGGGACTGAGGCCGAGGGCCTCGCTTCTTCTCCGCCTTAGGAGAGCGGCCAGAGTTGACAGGTCCAGCCGGTGCTGGCCTGTTCTGGGCAGAGGAAGCAGCTAAAGCCCCCTCTTTGCGAGAAGAGGAAGCCTGCTGACCCTGCACCACAGTCTTGAAGGGCAGGGTGGGCACGGCTATTGCCGGCCCACCCTTGCCCAGGGGAGCAGAATGCTGCTCCTGTTGAGGGAATGGGGCCTTTAGGTCAGCCGCCAAGATCTCGGGAGTGACCTGGGTGGCCCTAGTTTCCAAGCGTGGTGCAGGGCCCCTGCGCACCACCTCGGCGTAACCTCTCTTTGACAGGAAGGACAGCTTCTTGTTAGCCTCCAAGTAGGTGATATTCTCCTTCGCCTTTAGGGAAAGAATTTCCTTTTCTTGATGCCAGAGGGGACAGGTGCGGGAGTAAGCTGGGTGGGGCCCACTACAGTTAATACAGCGGGCCGCCGCCTCGCAGATGTCAACAACATGTTCCTGGCTTCCACATTTCGCACAAGTTTCTTTTCCTCGGCAACTGCGTGACCCATGCCCAAAGCGCTGGCAGCTGAAGCACCGTTGCGGGTTGGGAACATAGGGACGGATGCGACACTGGAGATAACCCGCCTTCACAGTTTCAGGGAGGGTGTGTCTCGCAAAGGTCAAGATTACATGCTTAGATGGGGTTTCCTTGCCATCCTTCCGGAACATAATACGCTTGACAGCGACAACACCAGCATCTTTTAGTCCTTCCAGAATTTCTTCCTCGCTAGCATCGAGGAAGTCTTCTTCAGAGAGGACTCCACGGATTGTGTTGAGCGTCCGGTGAGGACTCGCAGACACTTCGACGTCGACTATGCTAGTCATCTTGGAGAGTGCCTCACTTTGAACTTTCGTATTTACTTCAACGAAAAGGTCGCCGGAGTGGAGTTTTTTCACTTTGTATGAGAACCCAATGAGGTTTTCTAGCACCTTGGCTACCACAAAGGGGGACAATTTCGACACTGGTTTGTCTTCGAGGTTCGAGTGAATGACAAAAAACTTTGCAAATGTTCCCATTTCAGGGGCTTTTTCAGTGACTCGGGGCTCAGGGCGAGGCCTCTTAGAAGCCTGCCTTGAACCTGGGTTTAGAGAGGAGGGGCGCCATATGAAGGGCAGGAACTTCGGCATCTAGCACACCACCCACCACGGAGTCCAACGAGGGGATAGGTAACATCTCATAACAGGTCTGGCTTGTCTGAGTATGTTACTGTACCAGTGCTACTGAGATGCTATAACCAAGTGTGGGTCAAGAGAGAGTTCTGTCGCCACCCAAGGTTAGCCCTTGCCGCCAAAGAAGGTGAAATAAGAAGGAAGAGGAGAAGGAGAAGAAAGGTATAGAAAGGAGAGGTGGAGAAAGGCGACTGACTGAATCATCCTGGTCGGGCCAAGCCAGGACACCCGTCAACGAGAAGCAGGGGCCGAAGCGGTGTATTGCCTCGCCCGGGGGGCCCCGAAGGGTCCAAACATACCCCGGGCTCAGCTAAACCACCAGGGTCCCCTTTTCCCCGGACACGGGTTAAGCCACGCACAGCCAGACGTGGGTGGGCGAACCCACATGGCTCGGGGTTCGTAGTGACGCCACTCACCAAGTACCTACTAAAGTAGGTACCCCCTGCGTGCGGGTATGATGGCCCACGTGGCTGGGGTCCGTGGTGACGCTACTCACCAAGCACCTAGCACCTAAGGTGCAGGCGCCCCCTGCGGGGCTCAAGGTCCGTGGAGACGCCACTCTCCAAACACCTGCTTTCACAGGTGCCCCCTGCGGGGGGTCGTCGTGACAGGCTTGGAAGATCTCCTCTCTAAGGTCGGCAGGGATTACCAGCAGCCATGGCGAGCTGTTGTCTCCGAAGTTTTCCTTGTAAAGCACACCTTGTCGGAGGACGAAGGTGGGCAGGGCTCTCAAACAGACACGGGGGATAGTACCCCCTCGTCCTTCGAGGTGCTCGATTAGGGCGCGCAACTCAGGATCATCTCTTTGACGTCGCGCCATGTCGTTGGTGTTCACCGCGCCTAGGAAGCACTCGTCGTCATCATCGTCGCTGCTACCGGAGGATGTCGCGACAGGGGCTCTGGACAGGCAATCGGCGTCGCTGTGCTTGCGGCCTGACTTGTAGACCACAGTCATGTTGAACTCCTGCAGTCGGAGGCTCCATCGAGCGAGACGTCCTGAAGTGTCCTTTAGGTTCGCAAGCCAGCAGAGCGAGTGGTGGTTCATGACAACGCGAAAAGGGCTCCCGTATAAGTACGGGCGAAACTTCATGATGACCCAGACGACCGCCACACATTCTTTTTCCGTCGTGGAGTAATTTCTCTCCGCTCTGGACAGTGTCCGACTGGCGTAGGCGATGACTCGCTCGATGCCTTCTTGCACTTGAACCAGTACCGCGCCAAGGCCTTCGTTACTTGCGTCCGTATGAATCTTGGTTTCCGCATCTTGATCGAAGTGTCCAAGAACAGGAGGAGTCTGGAATCGTTGCTACAGCTCGTCGAATGCGTGCTGTTGCTCCTCGGCCCATTCGAACTTCTTGGTGTCCTTCGTAAGTTTTGTGAGCGGTGCGGAAATTCTTGCGAAATCCCGAACGAAGCGTCGATAGTAGGCACAAAGTCCTAGGAATCTTCGCACGGTCTTGTCTGAAGGCGCTGGAAATGCCGCAACGGCGCGAGTCTTCTCGGGGTCTGGGCGGACGCCGTCATTACTAACCACGTGGCCTAGGAACTTCAGTTCGTCATAGGCGAACCGGCACTTGGACGGCTTAAGGGTGAGTCGTACGGTCTGTATGGCTTGGAGGACCGCTCGGAGTCGTCGCAAGTGCTCGTCAAAGTCACTTGAAAACATAACGACGTCGTCAAGGTACACAAGACAGCTCTGCCACTTCAGTCCTGCCAGTACGGTGTTCTTGACACGCTGGAAAGTTGCTGGCGCCGTGCATAGTCCGAAGGGCATCACCTTGAACTCGTACAGTCGATCCGGCGTGACGAAAGCTGTCTTCTCTCGGTCCCGTTCGTCGACTTCGATCTGCCAGTAACCACTCTTCAGATCCAACGATGAAAAGTACCGGGAGTGGCGCAGCCGGTCTAGTGTGTCATCGATGCGGGGGAGTGGATAGACGTCTTTTTTGGCTACCGCGCTCAGCTGTCGGTAGTCTACGCAGAACCTAAGCGTTCCGTCCTTCTTCGTGACAAGCACGACTGGAGAGGCCCACGGACTGCTTGAAGGCTAAATGATGTCGTCGTTCAGCATTTCTTGCACTTGCTCTTGAATGACCTCCCTTTCGTTTACGGAGACTCTGTACGGCGATCGGTGCACAGGGAGCGCGTCGTCCTCGGTAACGATGCGATGCTTTGCAACGGCGGTTTGGCGCACCTACGACGACTTCGCGAAGCAGTCACTGTATTCGGCGAGGAGGTCAATCAGCTGTCGTCGTTTCGGGACTGGAAGCTTCGGGTCGATGTCGAGCTGCGCTGGCGGCGCAATGTCTTGCTGAGGTGGTGATGATTCGTCAGCGATCACGGCGATTGCGGCGGAGTTTCGAAGTTCGTCGACGTGGCCCACAGCGGCACCTTTCGTGAGGTGTTGCGTTTCTTGTCGGAAGTTCGTCACGAGGACAACGGTGCGCCCATCCTGAAGTTCAGCCACTCCTCTTGCAACGCCGATTCCTCTCCCCAGGAGCAATTGGAGGTTGCCTTCCAAGACCACTTCGCCGCAGGTAGCTGTATCGGTCACGACGGGTACGACAACACATGATCGCGGCGGCAGGTTCGCGTGGTCGGAGACGACTAGGACGGCGGCTGACGCTGTTTGGGGTTTCTCTAAAGGCGGAACAGGCTTCCTCAGCGTCAATCTGTTCTCCCCCAGGTCGATGACGGCGCCGTATTCACAGAGAAAATCCATGCCGAGAATGACATCTCTAGAACAGTCTTGTAGAACGACGAATTTTACAGGGCACGTTTTGCCGTGAATTTCGACGCGAGCAGTGCAACTTCCTACTGATGTGATGAGGTGCCCACCGGCGGTTTGTACTTGAGGTCCATCCCACGGCGTTGTCACTTTTCGCAGTCGGCGAGAGAGCCTCCCACTCAAGACTGAGTAGTCTGCTCAGGTGTCCACGAGTGCCGATGCGTCGAGGCCGTCGATAACAACGTTTAGGTTGTGTGACACCGTTGCAGGCGCGTCGGTGCGATGCGGGGTGTTGGGAGAGTGGGAGCGCTCCGGCGTTTTTGGAGGCTGTTTGCTTCCGTCGTCTCCGGCAACGTCACCTCCAGGCGTTGCCGCACTTAGTTTTCCCGGCGACGCAGGGGAGACAGGCTCTCTCGGCGAGGTCGTGGCGCTGGGGACGCTGAACGTCGTGGCGATGGGGAGCGGGCTTCACGGCGGAGAGACGACACTGGGGAGGGCGAACGTCGGAGGTACTCCTCGATGTCGCGAGGGCGCTCGTCGTACCTTGGGCGCGGGTCGTTCGGGTGAAACCCGCGCAGCCCCATTTGTCTGTAGGGACATCGGCGGTAAATGTGGCCGGCTTCACCGCAGTGATAGCACAACGGGCGCCGATCGGCCGTCCTCCACACGTCGGTCTTTCGTGGCGCTGCTGGTTCTGGGTGGGCGTGCGCCCGATCTTCCAGGCGTCGGGAAAACTGCGGCGCTGGAGGTTCCCGTCGGGGTGGCGCCGTATACGGGTGAGCAGGGGGCGGTGGTCGTCGGGTAGCTGCGGCGAAGCTCAGTGTCGGTGGTTCGGGAGCGGCGCTGACAAGAACTTGTGGCTGCAGCGCCTGCTGAACTCCTGCCCGGACAACCTCGGCGATTGAGGGCGAATCCGGGCCTGCGGCAGCAGGAAGAAGCTTCCTGATTTCCTCCCGCACGACGTCCCGGATGATCTCGCGGAGGTCCAGGCCGTTGCAGCTGGAAGTCGAGAGGGCAGCGACGCCGGGAAGTCGCTGGTAATGGGAGGCCCGTGCTTGAAGCGCACGTTCAATGTTTGTGGCTTCCCTGACGAAATCTTCGACGGTGGCTGGGGGGTTGCGCAAAGGCCACCGAAAATGTCGTCTTTTACGCCTCGCATCAGGATCCGAAGGTTCTTTTCGTCGGTGGCTAGAGGATCGGCGCGAGCGACCAGGCGCAGAACATCTTCTACGAAGCTGGTGATCGTCTCGCTTGTGCCCTGGGTCCTCATTCGAAGGAGGTCCTCGGCCCTCTCCCGTCGGTACTGGTTGGTGAAAGTCCGTCTCAGCGCGTCCTTGCAGGCGGTCCACGAGGTCAGGGAAGTTTCGCGATTCTCGAACCAGTGCCGGGCGGTTCCTTCGAGTGCGAAGTAAAAACTTTGTAGGCGCTGTTCTTCCGTCCATCGGTTGTGCTGGGCCACTCGCTCGTACTGTTGTGGCCAGTCCTCGACGTCTTCATAGGGCTCACCATGGAAGGACACGGGCGTACGGGCGGCGACGGGTAGGACAACGACGGGTGGCGTGGTCATCGTCGCGGTCTTCTTCCTTGGTTTCGGTGGCAAGGGTCCAAATTCCGGGGATTGGCCTTTGGTACGGCGGCTTGATCGGGCTTTGGCGTCTTCTGCGAAGGGTAACCTCCCGGGGCTGAGCAAGTCCCTTGGCGGGCGTGTTTTCGCAGGGGTACGCTCCACGGGCATAGAATGCGATACCCAGCACCTCCACCAAAATGTCACGAATGACAAGTGATGAGGTGATAATAACTGAGTAAACTGAACGTTTAATGGGGCGAACTTGTGCCCAAAAATAAAAGGGAAAAGAAAGATAACAAGAGAGCGTCGCGGGCGTCGAAAGCGGCGGAGCAGCAAGATCGAACGCTGAGGCGAAACTGACTTTGGCTCGCCACGCGAAATTCCTTATGTACACGCGTGGGCTTCTGGAATAATCGGCGTAGAAGGTTCGACGCGTAGAACATTCGGACCTCGAACAAGCAACAGGATTCTCGAATTTGCCAGAACACTAAATTGCAGGGATAAACAAAATAGACGTCGCTCCCAGGAATCGACCCCTGGCCTTTCGCGTGGGAGGCAGGCACGATAACCGATAGGCCACGAGCGCGCTGCCTGCTTGGTCAGCTGCGCTCGCGGCAATATTAGAGTTAGTGTGCTGTCCTAGTGATGTCTGTATGTAGAGTGTTTGTGTATGTGCTCCATGTATATGTTAAGCTGATGCTTGTATGCTTAATGTATCTGCATGTGTGTATAAGATGGTGCCCGGAGTGCAATGATTGCATGAGCAAATAACAATGTATTTTGTAGCGCATGAATTTTGCGGTACTTGGCGCCACCTAGCCTAATAGTTCCTTGCCAATATTCTGCTTGACCCTGCCATCTGGTGGCAAGCGATTTAACATTGTTTCACGCTTCGCGATAATTTCTGGTTGCAGTGCAACAATGAGCCGAATAGGCTGCTTCCTATTTGCTCTTTTGAGAACGGCTTTTGGTTTCGCGAATGGTTTACCACTCCTCCGTGATGTGCGGTTGGCTAAATAATTGTGGCTTGAGGAATAGCAAGGGTAAGACTTAATTTGCGCAAAGTAAGTGGGTATCGGTTGTCTCCGCTTAACATCGCACTGCTGACGCAGAAAAGACTGAGTTAATGCTTTCGAAAGGCAAGTTTCTTTACCTACGTGAAAAAGCTGGCTTCGGAAATAAATACAGTTGGCGGGAAGCTCGTGTTTCGCTTTTATTTGCTACTCCTCTCACCCCGTACAATAGATGTAGCGTCCTCGTTAAGGATTACTGAGCTCGATTTGCTCGATTCGTGGCCGACATAATGAGATGCAGGTGACGGAGGAACTTTTGTACCCTGCTTTCAGGACGAAGGTTTCTCCATTTCTGAAGGAACATAGGTTACAAGAGCGTTCCTCTTTTTAGGGAGGACTATAGAGACCCTTTTTTCTAAGAGTGAGTCTAATTATAATCAAACAGGATAACGGGGCGAGTTAATATGTATTAATAATGGAACAGCGCGAATTTTACACGGACAGAGGAAGGAACTGGACAGGACGTTTATTATCAGGAAACCACGAAGAAAACATACAACAACACGACTCTCTAATCACGCTGGAAATGCGCGTGCGCCTCTGATAATAAACCTTTCAGTTGTTAGTCAGGGATCGTCCTCTCCAGTTCCTTCCTCTGTCCTTGTAATATTCGCGCTGTTCCATTATGTAATCATATCAACAGACTCGGGGGGGGGGGGGGGGGGGGAAGGGAGGGGAAATCTTGTGGTGTTGTCTCAAGGAGCCATCTCTAAAACGCCACCCTGCTATGTTCTTAAAGTGCTCTTTGGATTATGTATCTTAGCCGGCGTCACTTTGGCAGAGATGTAACAAAATGACTTTAGGGAGCCTGCACTAATAGTCGATTTCGGCGTGCGCACTTGGCTACTGAATGACGAAGCGCATCTTCCCACGTGGTTAAAACGCCACAGGTTCTGAATACATTTAGACATGTGTTAATAATTCTGGAAACGCGGGGAGTACATTATTGTGTCGTGCGTGCCGCATCCAAAGCCACCCAAAGCATTTCGTAATCAATCATTGCAAATCCTAGCGCACGTAAAATGCATGCACGACACAATGCTTAAGTTTATAAAAATGATCAAAGCAGGCTTACATTTTTGCTTCTCTCACTCGCGAAGAGCCGCGTTAGCGAACTCGAAATTGATATCAGTCCGCACCGGCGGCGCTTTCACGGTGCGACATTCTGTTATTTCTTTTTCGGCTCATCTGCAGTGCCGTACCCTCATATGCGGGGCGATAGCAGTGTCCACGGTTATCACGCGACCACAGACTTGTTTATCAACAGAGCTTGTGTGTAGAAGAATGAAGAGTCAAATTCTTTATATTAAATTTAGAGCAGGGAAATCGCTGGCTTACATCCTAGTGACATTTTTAATTCAGACATCATGATCTAGATAAATTAAAATGATTTTTAACCGACAGGCCCACCCCCTCCCAATCCCAAAATTTTGTCCTTCGATCGTTTGTGAATTTCCCGTTAACTTCGGGAAATTGACGTCACGTGACGTACACACCAATTCAGTTTTCCTGCTAAATTTAACGGGAAAATTTGATGCAGTGATATGATTGCTGATCCGAACTGCGCCAAAGTTCTTATCCTGCAACATTTTGCTAATATTTGAGGAATTGGCGCCAACATTGCGCCAAAGTCGGGTATCACTTAAAATACTTAAGCTACAAAAACTCAAGCCCCACTACACGGCCATACAGGTACGGTAAGCTTCTGCACATTTTCAGTACATTTTATTCTAGCTCGCACTGTTTGATTTCATCTCTATTAAACACTGACAGTACTTTCGAATTGTACAGTCTTTCTTTATATTCGAGGTCTGTTCTGGCAAATTAATGCCTGTCCAAATAGAATTCTTCAAACATCATAAGGCGACACGACCCCGAAAAAGGTCATGTGGCGGTCCGCTTCCGTTTTTTTTTTTTTTCTTTGGCCGGGGGAAACGTTCCTCCATCAAATTTCGCCCCTGTCCAGCACAGGGGCCTTCACCATGCTTATCGCATGAGTTCGGACAGTCACTAACAAGCTTTGTTGGCTGTCGGTCAATCGCTCAAGGCCTCAGCTGCTCTCCGTGTCCCCAAAACAGGAAAGGGAAGGGCTGTGTTCGAAATCTTGCCCAAATAGATTCGAGCTACTCCGGAGGGTCATGTTACTCGATAACACAGAACGAGCGGCACTGAACGCGGGTAGGTTTTCGAACGCAAAGTTAGAAAACCCTTACCGTGGAGTACGAGCGAGTAAATTTTGGAAGACGTCCAAGGATACGAGGCCCCGGCAGAACAGATATACAGCATTAGCAGGTGACGTGTGACGTCAAGTCTGACGAGCACAGAGGTCACCAAAAAGCGGAGGAAGCACGAAGGAAAATCTGGATGTTGGCTTGGTGTTGTTGAAACAGACACCGAACTGCCGGACTGCCGGACTTCTGGACGCTTCAACTTCCACAATTTTTGCCCGAGTCGTGAAAATAAAATAAATGAAAAAAAAAACTGGCGTTTTCTTAAGTTTTTTTTTTTTTCGGCAACTTATGTGTAGCAGACTGAAAAGCCATAATAAGCCTCCAAAGCTCAGTTGAATAACTAGCTAAAGTGTAAAGCATTTTTTCTTTTTAAGCGGCTGTTGCTTTTCAATTGAAAAGCTGTAGCTTCGCATTTGAAAAGCTATAGAAACAGCATATTGGAGGCGACAGAATATCTTTTGACTTTGTATTGAAAATTGGGCAATTATTTAAAAGGAAATCACCAGAAAAGGTAGATAAAGTCACACGAAATGCAGTTTACATTTGATAACCTCTGTTGACTTTTTTCAGCAGTCTTTCAACGGAAAAGCACCACAGTTTTTCGTAAGTGCGCCGAAGGCCTAAACTGGCTTATTCTTTGCCTGTCGGGGATCGCATGTTTCACCTTCTTCTCTTTTCTTCTTATCTTAGCTACTGCACTTGTACGTTTTTAAGAAACTACGTCCAAACTGCTTGGATTTTTAATAAAACAAGACGAGAGCAAACACACTGTCGTTGCCGTGTCGCTAAAGTATCGCTTGTTAATCAACTTGAGCATGTTTAAAAAAAAAGTAATTGTATACGTGCTGTGCCGTGTGGCCGAAGGGGGCCTAAACTTCTCAGGAGGGAGGTAGGGGGGAGGGGGGATGTCGAAGTCAGACAGACGGTCGCTTTTCCATATGAAAACAATCAGCGACAAAACGTCTTAGTTTGTAAAAAACCTACAAATGGCCAACCCATTATGTGCCTTCTTTGATTGACCTTTTATCCAGCAATGTTCGCATATGTCGCACCACACAGAGTTCGCACGGTAATACATAATTGTGCAAATATTTTTACGGAACTAAATCACTTCTGGAGTTCATTTCGCATAGTTCACTTTGCTCTTGCAACCGAGGCGTAGTGTACAAGGAAATACACAGTCAGGCCAGGGGACACTTGCTTGTGTACAAAAAAAAATATGGTTTATGTGTGTGTGTGTCACCTAAACTTGGTAAATCACAGCGTTCCTATTTCGAGTCGATGTCTTGAAAGTACCTTGAGCCGCCTCAAAGAGTTTATTTATTTTATTTCAAAATACTGCCGGCCAACTTTCGAGCGCCAAGTCATAATAGACAAAATCAAAAACCATCAATGAGTCGAATGAATAAACAACAATTAACAAGTAGCTTAGTCATTGGTGACAGTTAAACTTTCATCAACTGCACTCGCAAATAAAGCAGTAGAAGCAATCGCCGTCACACTTGGTGGCAACTCATTCCACTCACAAACAGAACGAGGAAAAAAGGAGTACATTTCAAAACATATTTTTTACAGCGGAGCTCAAGGAGCAAATTCTCGTGCTTCTGCCTTGTATCATGACTCGCGTTATACTGAAGATAATCATAAAAATTTGAACCAGCTTTATTATGAATAATATTGGGCAAAAAGTTTAAACGCTTCGACATGATAATATAAAAACTCTGGAGGCGGTATACAATGGTGACACGTGTAAATCTTTGCCGTTTGAGCTGTAAACAAACCTAAGCGATTTTTTAAGGTCTTCCAATTGGTCAATGAGCGATTGCGAGTGCGGGTCCCATACAACGTCAGCATATTCCAGCAAAGGACGAATCAGCGATTTATAGGCCGTCAGCTTTGTCGCAAGTGTACAGTGACACATTTTCCTACGTAGCGACCACAATTTACTTGGCGCTTTTGCGACAGTCTGCTTGATATGACCAGCCCAGCTTAAGTTGGACGTAATTAACTACTTTTATTTTATTTATTTATCTATTTATTTCAGTAGCCTCAAAGCCCTGGGGCATTACGGAGCGGAGTGGTACAAGACAAATTTGAAATACAAACAATATAGAAACACTAGAAAAGCCAATCACTAAAAATGTTAAAAATTTTTTAAGCAAGTTAAGAAATTTATAGAGCAAGGCAAACAAACAAAGAAAAATATTAACACAAGTAGGCAGTCACCGCACGTTTAAACAAGTCAAAGGACGTTATGTTTACTAATTGCGCGGGAAGGCGATTCCACTCTGAAGATGTTGTTGGAATAAAAGAGTTATAATAGGCTGAGGTAATGCAATGAGGAATTCCGACTTTAAATTGATGATCTACGATCTACGCGCGGCGAGATGAAAACATGATTTAACATTAGCTTGTTTTTTAGTGAAGTATTGGAATGATAAATTTCATAAAAAAGACACAAACAAGATATCTTTCGGCATAATGAAAGAGCAGGAAGTGATAAATTAGTTTTTAAGGTATTTGAATGAATAGAATAAGAAAAAAAAGATAGGCACCTTCTTCAGTGTAACTGACATCTGCACACATTTCTTCACATTCAGATTCATTTGCCATTTTTGACACCACGATGAAATCATTTGAATACTCTCCTCTAAGCATTTTTGGTTAGATGCACAAGATATATTTGAAAACAATACACAATCATCAGCAAAGAAACGGCACTGTATCGAGGGCTTATCAACTCGCAGGTCATTAATAAAAACCAAAAAGAGAAAGGGTCCGAGTACCGAGCCCTGGGGCACTCCAGAAAGACCAGGTATATCACAATAGAAAGCCTGACACCAAGAGAAATAAACTAACGGAAAAGAGTCACACAATCTCAAACGCAGCTGAGTTTATTCGTTTAAAAAGACAAGCCGCTGCAAAGTTAGCGGTAAGGAGCCAGGCTGACTGGTCTACAGCTAGACGTTACACCACTAAAAGACACCCGCCGCCAAGCTAGCCGACAAGAAAATCGAAAACCCCGTCATCGCTCTGTGGACCAAGCAAAAAACCGCACTCCCCCTCCCCCCCTCCCGCCCCCTTCGACCACTCACCCCACGACAACAAGAACTCGCAAAAGAAGTTCTCCTGCGTATTTTCGTTATTTCCAAATGTTTGCTCACTTCAACGTTTAACCCAGAAATGACTGAGCTATGGTCTCATGATATAGGTGCAGAAAATGTATCTTCGCATACTTCCCTCTATTGCCGAAGTTAGCGAGGTTTGGCAAGAGGGAAGTGGGAATGAAAGGAAAATTATATTCGTTTTTCACGCTCGGACGTCCCAAGAAGTACTATCTCGTCGGACGGAGAACGAGATTTGTGTGACTTAAAGGTCGAAATAAGATATGAATACTTTACAACTTCATCTGAATATTTATATTCTTGTTCGGCATCAAGTAGGACTTCTGAGTTGTCTCATGCATTAAGGCATTCGATGAGCAATTGAAATTCTTTACCGATCATATAGTTTTAGGACACAGTTTGAGGCAAATCGCAATGATCACGCATGTGGCTTCACTGCTCCTTTCCATTCAATTTAATATCATTTATTATACTCTCAGGGCCGGAAGGCTCTACAGGGTGGAGTAAAATTATTCATCAATACAAATTAGACGATGAAAACAAAACGCAAAAAACAAAACACGAGGTAAGATATCGCTATGGAGCATTCTTCTGAACATCAGTGACCACTTCATCATTTGTTTTCTTCCAAGCGGCTGAAACGCCAGGTGACACATGTGGTGCAAGCCTTCCCAGAGGTGGACGAATAGTTGGAGGACGGAATGCCACTGAAAGGGAATTTCCCTGGCAGGTAAGCGTACTAGAAAGGGTATCGGACGTTGTTTTATAGCGCTTTCAGCCGTCTGCCTTGCCGATAAGAGTCCTCAATGTTTGCTTTATTGTTTAGTCTTGAGTACCATAGGCGTGCACGTTTTGCTGCCGGTGACTGTTTCGTGTCGAAGTGGGAAGAGGCTGACCGATGATGTCTTTACGAAGCGAAAGCAAGACACCTAATGGGTAGTAGTGAATTAATAATTTTGTTTAAACTACTAGCCAAATATTAAACAAATGACAAAATTCAATCACCGGCAACTTCGATATCATCTTTGCTGTTTCTTATACACCAACACAGTGTTTACAAACAAAGCCCGCTTTGCCCACACGAGGTGTGGGCACTGCGCCTGCGCAGAAACCGCATTCGGGAGGAGTGCAGTGTTTGCGCATGCGCAGTAGTGACAGCAGCGCCACCACACTGGCGTGACGTCAGCGAGCTGAGTTGGTCTATAGTTTAGTTGGATATTATGAAGGATTGAATGCGTGTAACTGCGCGCAGGCCCTGAAATACATAAGTCACATCTTAAATGAATTATGTATCTCCTATTCTGTAGGGAAAGGCGAAAATTAAGATTAAGTATATAGTCACTGGCGGGTTAAAAAGCTCAGAGTGGGATGTCTTCAAACTTCTTGCATTGTGATTTGTTCTTAAGCTCATTAGAGAGGTAATACACTCTTAGAAAAAAGGGTACCAAAAGGAGGTAACAGACCGCCTCTACCACCCTCCTGCCGGCCAGGGCGGAGGCGCTCCGCTTGTTACCTCCTCAGGCGCAGCAGACACTAGCGTCTTCTATTAAGAATGCGTTGCTACAAGGTGAAGTTCGCCGCGAGGGAGCAGCAACGAGGTAATTATTACCTCCCAGAGGGTGCACTTGTTTGGGCGCTGCGATTGGCTGTGGAAAGGCGCAAACGAGTTCGCTAATTGGTCTCCTCGTCATTCTTCGCGCATGCGTGGGCGAGCGCCTGCCCGGTGCAGAGCGCGTTCCCCGCCGACGCTCCCCTCCGGTGATAACGGTCTTTCTTCTCGAACGTTCGAAGGAGGCGTCCCAGCGCAGGAACGTTCTTTATTGTTTTGTTCGGCTCAGTCTCTTCTTACAAAGTCACCGAGAGGGCTGCATTGACTTCAGTCGAAGATCCAAGTCCTGTGCACCGTATGCAGGTAGGAAAATGTTCTGCCCGGGCTACACTTGGCTTCGGTTATGACGGCCCCAGAAGGCGACCCCCGTCTTCCTTAGACAAAGGAGTGTCGGACATGTTTTCACGTCTGAAGGCGTCGAGCGTTCGATGAAATTATTGTGTGGCGCAAACGCAGACACGGTTTAGACCATCAAAGTTCATAAAAAGCAAGAACTAGAATGACTGTCGCTTGCACTAGCGCATATTTAGAAGATTGACATACGCTAACCAGTGGCGTAGCCAGGAGCTTTTCCCGGTGTATGTGTGTCCGCGTGGAGGAAAGGGGAGAGCGGCGGCCCGGCGAGCCTAGAGTCGGGCGGCCGGGCGACAAGACGCCTTGTGAATCGGGGGTCGCCCACGTTTAAGGCGCGTTCACACCGGCGATGCGATCTAGTCGGGCGATCTAGTCGTGTGATCACTTTCATCGCAAAAGCGACCATTGCGGGCAAAAAGCGACGATATTTGAGCAGTGGCTTGCTGACCCGACTTTTTCCGATGCGATCTAGTCGCGGAGTGGCTGAGCGAATCAACGGTGTCAGGAGCGAGAGTTTTCGAGAAAAAACTCGCAACGAAGGCGTTGGACTTGCTCATCGCGCACGCCAGTGTGACCATCTAATTCTTTTGCGATTAGATCTAGTCGCATCACGCGACTGCTTACATCGCCGGTGTGAATGCGCTTTTAGAGCGGGAGGGGGTAGGAGGTATTATCTTTTTTGGGCCTTTGGTGTGTCGCGTCCGACGCAGGGTCGGATTTGTTAAGATACTATTCTCCCATTCTTTCTTGTGCGTCGGCATGCCCTAAAGAACAAGAAAGGGAATATTGTTTTCTTTCTTGTTGACGAGCTTGTTTTAATGAAAACTCAACTTAAAGAAGTACCACGATCCACTGACCCACCCATGGCAAATTGCCCCCCGAGAAGGAGGGAGGGGGGCGTCAACTTTGTTTGTCGCCCCCCCCCCCCCCCCTTCTTGGATCCGCCCCTGGTCCGACGTTAAATGGAGGATGTGATGAAATATATGAAAATCTCATAAGAGTGTTTTTTTCTTTTCGCAGAGCAGGTGTCGATCAGGCATTCATAGGCGGCACCGGCCAACCGGCGTGATTAATTCTCAACGTCGTTGATATTTGTAAAAGTCAGTGTTAAGCAGTGATTTTTTATAGCAATGTATTTTGCTTTGTTTTTAATTTAATGAGGTTCAATAAACATTTTTGTAAAACGTCACGTTGCCTTGAAATACCGACTATAAATGTCTGAGCTAATTATTCGCGCGCTTCACATACATTAATAGTAGTATATTACAGAATAAGGTCATTAAGTTATTGCCGGCAGGGAGACTAACAGTTATATTGTTGTCTTGGCATTTTTTTTGCGTGTGATCGGGCATCTCTAAAAGTCTGATCATTCAGTAAGCGAGTTAGATGGCTCAAGTTTGAATTATTTGAAGTTAATTGAATATATTTCTTTCGTCCTGCGTCAACGTTGTAGGCTGATTTCGTCAAGGTTACTGGATGCCTGCTACCTTGGACGCATCTCGTGACGGTTCTTAAAGGACACATGCAAAGAAAAAAAACTTTTTTTTTTAAACAGCCGGTTTAGGAAAAGGAAGTCATAAAACGAATTTACAACGAAAAATCAAAATTTTTAGAGCTATATTCATGGCGCTATACGAATTTGCAGTTGGCGCCCGCGGGCGCCGCGGAAAAGTGCCCATGTTTATCACGTGACTGGCCCTTATTTGTCACGTGGTACCTGCAATCTTTCGGAAGCTTCCTATGGTCTTGAAAAGTTACTTATTCATCTTCGTTTGAAGTGCAACAAAAAACAAAGAATAACAAGTAACTTTTAGAGCCCAAAGGAAGCTCCTGAAAAAGCGCAAGCAGACGTGAGAGATCTGTGCGCCGGTCAGGTAACGGCGGCGGCGCCCCGAAGCAGGCGAACTTGTGCGGCGGCGGCGACGGCGGCGTGGAGAAACGCGTTGAAGCGGCGTTCGCACTACGCTCAGCATGCGGCGGCGGGGTACTTTGCGGCGCCGCCGATGGAGCGCGGTGGCGCGCGGGCCTACCACGTGACCAGCGGCGGCTCCCCTACAAATTCGTTTCGCGCCGTAAATATAGCTCTAAAATGGTTCTTTCTTCGCTGTAAATTTATTTTATAACATTCTTTTTTCATCTAGACTGTTTAAAAAAATGTTTTTTTCCTTTGCATGTGTCCTTTAACACAGTTTACTGCAGGTAAGCGTAGTCAGATATTTTATTTTTATGTTCTTGTTCGCAATTGAGCACTTGAAATGAGGCTCTTGATTTTTATATTTTATTTGTGTGTGTTTTGTTCGTTCATTTTCCAGGGATAATTGAGGGTATACTTCGAGTAAATTAATAAGACACACAAGGTGCTTGAGTGTGTCGTTTTCGGTGTGTTCTTTTTTTGTGTTTTCGTCCTTGTGTGCTGTTCTTCTCATGTCTAAATTAAACGTACATTCAATTTTATTCTGGCCAAGCACTTCGGCAAAAATATTTGCATATTTGCCGAAGTTCAGCAGTTAGGGTTGGCGGTCATGAGAGTCGGCTGTGGTGCTGAGTAGCTAATGTGGTGTATGCTCTTCCTCTGTCCTTGTCTTAAAGCGCAATCATGTTTTTTTCACTTACAATACCAGCTCGTCCAACCATCAGCAGTTGTCAATACTAACCTGCTACAGTAGTTGTACCCTTTTGACTAAGATTTGTTAGTCACCTAAGTAAATCGGGGGGAGAAATTTAAACATGACCGGTGAATACAAATTTGTGCTTACTAATGTACGATTTTCACCCGCCATGTGATAATTTTAGTCAATGGGGGTTAGTCAACAGCTAAACTGGTCACGTCTGGTAAGTACGGTTGATGCTTTTGTGCCGGAATCAGTGGCGCATCAAATGCTCCAAATGCCTCTTAGAAAAATCTAATATTTTTTTTTCAAAGTTTCTTTAATTTGGAGATGATAGGTTTCAATTTCATATCCCATGATTTCCACATTGTTGGTTCCAGGCAGGCAGTGCAATCTGTCCGGTGGCTGTCAGCTCAAGCCTAATTAATCCTGAGGTGCCCAGCTATGTGGCTTTGGAGGGAGACCTCGAAGCCGCGTCACCTGCTGAGGCAGTCCTGGTTGCATTCTGCCTCTACTTCATCTATAACTTTGATACCTTCACAAGTTCAGGTGCAGATTCATTGCATTGGAGTACTTAATTCTTCTAAAACACTCAAATGTTTAGTCACGTGCAACAGATTGCTTTCAAACCTAAAAGAATGCCAAAAATTATTTTTGATGCCCTTTTATGCAGGTATAGGAACTTTTTTGTGTCGTCTGTTTAATGTTTTTTTTTTTTTTTCTGACATAAGGCAGGATGGTTGGTTTTGAAAGTTACAGAGGGGCAATGATATTGCTTTATAGTCACATTTCTGTAATTTCCAAAATCACTGCTTCTTGCTTTGTGCAGCATTGGCATACTTTATTTAATTCAGTCTACTTCATATTCGGTGCCTGAAAGCATTTGAGGGTTGTGGTTTGATGTTCAAAGTGATTTGTGCTTGCAAGGTTTAAATACAAGATGGCTCATTTTGATTCTGGTTTGTACAAGACTCAGTCATTTGAGTTCACCCCAGTGAAGCTTCGCTATTCCAAGCAGTGTTCCAAGCATTCACTGTTGTTTTCAGGGTGGACACTTATTGTTTATGTATTTTTTTGTGATAATTTTATTGACTTTCGCGAACTAGAGCCCCGAAAGTGTTGTTCCAGATGCCTTTATTGCGCTTAGTGGTTTCATCTTAGAACTTTTATAAGATGTCTAGTCATGCCATTGATTTTTATGCCATTTTGTTTTTGGCAGCCACAATAAAATATTGTCATTTACTTTCAGAACTAGGTCGTCTTCATCTCTTATAAGGCCCACCCTTGAAGCATGTACTATCACACCCACAAAGCGACATAGTACCTTTCTTTAGGGATAAAAGTTATTCCATCAAGTGTACATTTAACATGTAATAAGGTGGTGAACTGGGCGAGTTGGTTGCTGTTTTACATATTGGGGAAAACAGCTCGGAAAGCGCGGACTACGAAGAACAAACACGACAAGACAGTACTGTCCTGTCGTGTTTGTGCTTCGTAGTCCGCGTTTTCTGAGCTGTTTTCCTCATCGTGTACATTTAACTCCAAAGTGGATCGTAGTTCCGTCCAAAAGGAGGTAAAAGCAGCGCCTTCAATTATGTCGTCTTACCTCTCAAAAGGGTTGAAGATCCCCCCAAAAGGAGGTAAAGGCTGACCTTGAAAGGATGCACATTCAACACCAAAAGTAACTAACGTTGCCTCTAAAAGGAGGCAATGTTGCGCCCTAACCCAGGGGGTAAGTTTGCACCCTCGTTGCAGGGGGTAACGTTACCTCAAAAAGGGGTTGCCCTGTGTGCAAGTCGGTTACTCCCTTAAGCAGGGTACTAGAGTACCCTTTTTTTAAGAGTGCGTGTGCAAGTCGGTTACCCCCTTAAGGAGGGTAGTAAAGTACCCTTTTTTTAAGAGTGTAGAATGCTCGGCACTGTCATGTCTTGCGTTTCTTAAGCATAATAATCTTATTGCATGGTGATTCCGATCTTATAACTCCACAGCCGATGATGGCTTTTTTATTCACGTTAGCCAATGAGAAAGCCACCCAACGAAGCGAGAATTGTGATGATAACACGCAACACCCTGCGTTTCTTCAGCTGTCGGAGACTGTATGTTTATTATCTCTCGAATTACGAGTACATCACGTAGGACTATAGAAATAAAACATCTCAGTCGACCTAATCTGACAGAACTTGCAGTTGTTCCGACTCGTCTGGCATTTTATAATGTAGTATGCCAAACAAATTGTGCCTCGTTACCACGAAACCCCGTTAATACGAATACCCCGCTCTATAGACGAACATTGTGGGGACGAACTGAGTTAACGCGTGCTTTTTGTTCCTTGTTATTACGAGCAATTCACATTTTGAACGCTTTCATTTATTGTGTGTGTATGGGAGGGGGGGGAGGGTGGTGGAGGTGTTTATATCAACGAGACTAATTTCCGGCACTCTGTTCCACCGCAGGTGTATATCAGGGCCAAGGTATATGCTTGCGGTGGATCTATCATCCAACCGGACATCGTTGTGACTGCTGCGCATTGTCTACTGAGGCATGTTATCGTCCTGCTTGGTGAGAAAAACGCGACGAGCAGTGTGCTTTCCTTCCTAGGAGCGGTCCAGCGGATGTAGTAGTCCAGGCTGGAATCTTGGACCTCAATAACCCGCCCAGCTACAGCCAAGTGCGCGATGTAAGCATTACACCATTAAAAAATTACGGCATCTTTTTTGTTCTTGTATTTTTAAGTATTCTTTAATATTTGAGGTTATGTACACTCGAAAACTATTGTATGACTGAGAGTCCATTAGCCACTCTGTTCACCAACAAGGGAAGTTATGTTTGCTCTATCCTCGTTGTCACGTAAAATAAGAAGAAAGAAACGCATGTTTCGAGCATTTTTAATGCTCTGCGTGAAGTAGTTCTTAGAGGATTTTGTCGTTGAAGAAACAAATTATGCTTTTAGCGCTTGAAACGTATACATCTTGATAAAATCACATAACACAAACCTAAGATGCACCTATATATATATCTTAATTCAACACATGACTCGGCAAATTAAAAACGTTTTGCGAAAAGCCGACTTTTTTCTAGTGTGGTTCTAGAGGGGAAAGCGAGTGTAAGGTGCAAATACATTTCGGAAAGGAGTGTATAAGAACAGTGAATTCTTCATATATAGCGAGACAAAAAAATTAATCGAGCAATGATTGAACTAATCACTTTGTTTGGGAACACAAGACATCTTCGGAACAACTCTGCTTAACTCGGCCCTTTTGTCTGTCACTAACGAGTGGTATGGGAAGGCCGTTCTAGTCCAGCGATGTCGTTACTAGTGATCAGATATGTACGTAACGCGTTACTAGTAACAAGTTACTTTTAGCTTTTTACTTTTTTTAGTAGCGAGTAACGTATTTAGTTACTTTTTTTTCAAAAAAATCAACGAGTATTGTTCCTAGCTACGTTTAAGGCCATGCAACGAGTAACGGCATTTCTTACTTTTGAGGAGTAGCGTCTACAACAAACTTTAAACAGCCTGGTTGTAATTCCAACTTCAATATGAGTCTATACCGAAAAAAGCTGATGGGCAACCCGAAAAACAACTAATCAGTATGACAGTATAGCAACATTTATCGCTAAACAGTCAGTCGAACTTTACAGCTAGAATGTCCTTCCCCCAGCTAGCATAAAAAGGTTCGTTGGATGAACCATCTGGAATCGACCACAGAACGGGCGTAAACCCGAAGCGTTGCCAACGCGGGAAGCCACAGACTCCATTGTCAACTTCGAAATTTTGAAGCAGGAAGAACAAAAGAGAGAGAGGAATCCCAGATTCATCAGCTCTTGCTGAAGCACAACACTGCCGTTCCTTTGAGCGCGTCAGTACAACGACTCTTCAGCATCGCCGGAGATGTATTCTTAAAGAAGCGTGGAAACATAACTGATGAAAACTTCGAGACACAACTACTGGAAAATACCAACGACTACTGAAAAAAAAAATGAAACGAAAGCAGTTGTGTGTTTTCTAGTCAAAGTATCCAAAAAAGTAACTCGCTACTTCTGAGGTAAAGTAACACGTTCCTTTCTAGAATCGGTAACAAGTAAGGTATTTCGTTACTTTTTGGGGATGACGTGTACATATCTGCCAGCGATATGTTACTAAGTTTATTATCGGCACCACCGCTGGCTCTCGATACCTCATTTTTATGAACGGACTAATCAATTAGGACTGCAATGTACATTGTGCGATTGTTAAGAATAAATTGACTGTTTTCGCCATTGTCCGCAGGTGCAAGAAATTGCCGTTCACGAGTCGTATGTATACCCTAACAACGATATAGCTCTGCTCAAGTTGTCAGTCCCTTTTAACTTTACCGAGAGCCAGGGGCGTATTGGCGCTGTCTGTCTTCCCGCCAAGGATCGCCCGTTGGAGAACAACGTTGTTGTCACCGGCTGGGGACACATATCATACGGTAATGGAGGTTTGAGTTGTGCTTATTGAGACAATACTGAGGTTCATTTTAGCACCTTCAGAACTAACCATTAATGTTTGTTTTTTATTAATGCCTTTTTTAGAGCGCAGCTATTAGGTGTCGTTTCCGGGTTGAGCGGCGTCGGTGTAACCGTGCTAAGTTTAGCGAGAAAATTGACGTCACGTGACCTCAACACCAATTCAGTTTCCCCTCTGAATGTAGCGGGAAAAATTACGTCACATGATTTGGTGTAACGTAACCTATCAACAAATTCAGTTTCTCCGCTAGATTTATCGGGGAATTTGACGTCACGTGACCTCAACAGCAATTCAATTCCGCCCTAAATTTAGAGGCAAAATTGACGTCTCGTGACCTCAACACCAAGTCAGTTGCTTCGCTAAATTTATGGCCAATTCGTCTGGGCCCGCATCGCGCCGGTGCAGTGCGGTTCGTGGTACACGGAAGGCTAGAGGGGAGAGGGGAGCTTCCTTCTTTCCCCGCCAGTCTTTTGTGTACTAAAGTGGAAAGAGTTTACTGCACTGGACGGGTGCGGTGCGGGCCCAGACGAATTGGCCATTAGAGACAAAAATGACGTCACATGACTTAGCGTCACGTCACCTATGACTATGACCAAATTCAGTTTCTCCGCTAGATTTAGCGGAAAAATTGACGTCACGTGCGGAGGAGGAGGAGGAGCGAAAAGCACGGAGGAGGAGAAAATGAAAATAATGGTAGGAGGGGGAGGAAGAAAGGAGGAGTAGGGTAGAGGAGGAGAAGAGGAGAGGAGGAGGAGGTGTGGAAGGAGGAAAAAAGGAGGATTAGGGGAGGAGGGGGATACCCTCCCTTCCGTACCCTCCCCTCTTCCTCCTCAAGAGCTGCGCTCTTATTTCGCGTTAGACATTTGTAAACGTCTTTATTTTTTTCTTTTTGCTTAAAACGATATTTTAATACCTGAAAAACTTCGGAACGGGAGGTGCACAATTCACAGATTTAAGGACTTCCGAGTTTCACAGTTGTGCGACTGGAAAGCTTTTATTGATGTAAAATTATAGTTCTTCATGGAAGTATATATCAGTGACAGCATAAGAAAACCGAGCTTGACGTATTATTTGTGGTGTGGTGCTGCCATCTATGAACCTATAGGTGAACTAGCAGGTTTTCCCAAGACGCTGGCAACACTGGTATGAATAAAGGTTCTTCAAACATGGCTGCCTAATCGTCGTACGTGTGTTTGTCTTGCTTTCGTAAGTCGCCCCCCGCAACTCAACACAACATGGAGTCAGAAGTGGGATCGTGCTGAATCGCTTCAAGAATCAACCAGGAACGAAATCACGCCTGACTCCTGACCATGGCCGACGGGACAGCCGCCAACGGTACACCCGGGACGGGCCCCCAGACGGGTTCCTTTGTTCTCCAACCACCGGAGCCATTGCGTTCAGCAACACCAAAGAATGACCCAACTGGAAACGGCGCTTTCTACTGTTCCACAACGCGTTCAGACTAAGCAACAAACCCGAAGAGCATCAAGTAGACACTTGACTATACATAATGGGCGACCAATCCGAAGACGTGTTCGCTTCGTTCCAACTCTCGGAAGAGGAGGCAGGCAGTTTTGAAACCGTTATCGCCAGCTTCGACGGATACTTCATACCCCGGCGAAACGTGATATTTGAGCGAGCTCGATTTAAGTCGCGCGTCCAACAAAAAGGGGAGGCTGTGAAGGCTGTGAAGCGACGGCTGTGAAGCGACGGCTTCACAGCCTATCGAAAAACTGCGAATACGGCGAGAGGCAAGAACAGTTCGTCCGAGGCCGCCTTGTGGTAGGAATTCGTGACAAGAAGTTATCCGCCAAGCTCCAACTGGACTCGGATCTAACACTACGCAAAGCACTCGAGTCTACCAGGCAAGTGGAAAGTGTTCGACAACAACAAGCGGAGCTGACGCAGGACGGGAAGTCAAACGGCAGTGTCAACAAGCTTTCCTCTGGGTCCAAGCAAGCTAAGCATTCTTCCCGAGGCACAACCGGTGACAGAGCTACTCACACTAAGGAAAATTTCTCGGCTGCCGCGTCGAACCCCAAATCCACAGGTGCTCAAGACAAGCAGTCGTGCAACTGGTGCAGGCGGTAACGGCACTCGAGGAGGTCCTGTCCAGCCCGCTACGAAATGTGCAAAAACTGCGGCAGAAAGGGTCACTATGCTTCAGTTTGTCTCTCGAAATGGGTCAACCGTGTCTCCGGTTCCGACGATGAGATCGAGTTCATCGGAGGTGTGTCGCATCCAGAAGCAGACTAGTGTGAGGCTACGGTGGTGCTTCAAGACGACCCCGTCAGCTTCAAAATTTATACAAGGGCTGATGAAACAGTCATCCCGACAAGCGTGTGCCGAAAAATCAAACAGAAACCGCCGCTCCAGGAACCACGACGGCAACTTCACGGCCCAGATGGCAGTCCCTTAGCAGTCCAGGGAGTGGCACAACTGACCATGACCTACACAGTTTCGACATCCTTACAAGATGTCTACATCCACGAGGACTTACGCACACCACTGCTCGGCAGACCCGCCATTCAAGCGCTACAAGTGGTTTCTTTTGTGGACCGCCTTGCCACAAAGAACAACCAAACGCACCGAAGCTCGCAGCTCGACGTGAAAAAGTAGTTCCCACCTCTCTTCAAAGGATTAGGCATCATCAAGGACACCTTCTACGTGCAGCTTCAAGACGGAGCGACTCCTTTTGCTGCGAGTTACCCACGTCGTGTTCCTCTACCGTTGTACCAGCAAACCAAAGAAGAGCTACAGCGGATGGAATCTATGGGAGTTATATCACCTGTTGATGGGCCAACGAACAGGTGTGCTCCTTTGGAGGTAGCTCCAAAGCCAGATGGTACGTTGAGGATTTGTGTGGATTTTACAAAACTCAACTGCTACGTCAAGAGGGAATGACACCCCATCGCGTCGGTTGAAAACACGCTGGGACTTCTCCAAGGCGCAAGAGTGTTTTCCAAACTTGATGCCAACTCAGGGTTTTGGCAGATACCGCTCAGTGAAGAAAGTAAGAGTCTGACAACATTCATTTCACCATTCGGGAGGTTTGGTTTTAACAGATTTCCATTTGGTATCTCCTCTGCCCCGGAACATTTCCAGGAGCAGTTTTCTAGCATCCTGAACGGCATCGACAGGGCTGGCTGCCACATGGATGGTGCCCTTCTTTGGGGCTCCCACCAGGAAGAGCATGACGAGAGGATCCATAGAGTACTTCAGCGACTACAAGAGACGGGAGTCACACTCAACCATCGCAAGTGCTCCTTTCAAGTCGAGGAGATTACCTTCCTGGGCCACAAAATCGATCGCCAAGGCATCCGTCCAGATGATGCAAAGACCAAAGCAGTACGAGAAATGTGCCCTCCCCCATCAAAGCCAGATCTCCAAAGAATGCTCGGAATGGCAACATACCTCGCAAGGTTGGTCCCTAACTTGGCCGACGTTCTCCAACCACTGAGCACCATGCTTAGCGCGAAGCAAGAATTTGTTTGGGGACCAAGCCAACAGACAGCCTTTGACAAGTGGAAGAGCATCCTGTAATCACAGCCTGTTCTCGTCGTCTACGATCCCGCATCAGAGACAGTGGTCACTGCGGATGCATCCTCTTATGGACTGGGTGCAGTACTGCGACAAAAGCGAAAAGATTGGAAGTTCCAAGTTATTGCTTATGCATCAAGGCTCCTAACTCAGACCGAAAGGCGATACGCCCAGATAGAGAAGGAAGGACTGGCACTTGTTTGGGCGTGTGTGAAGTACAGTGACTACCTTGTCGGCAAGGAGTTCACTTTAGAAACGGATCACAAGCCGTTGGTTTCCCTCTTCTCATCGAAGGCACTGGATGACCTCACCCCGAGGTTGCAGAGGTTGCGTATACGCATGATGCGCTACAAGTACTGCATCACATATGTGCCGTGAAAAGAGCTGCTTGCTGCTGATGCACTCTCCATATCGCATCTCCAAGAAACAGGCTCATTGGTCCTTGAGCAAGAGGTCGGTGCTTATGTCCGTCATGTCAGAGCCAACCTTCCTGTCAAAGAACCATGTCTTCAATGGCTCGTCAAGAACCAGAAAACGGATCCTGTATGCTAAGTATTGCGCAAGTACACTCAACAGGCATGGCTCAGTCGCCGTGACCTCAAAGATGTCAAACCCTTCTACGAGTTTCGGCATCAGTTCACGCTGGAAGACGACATCCTGCTGTATACCGCAAGGATCGTCGTGCCCACGCATTGCCAGCAAGAGGCCTTACGTCTTCTACACGAAGGGCACTTTGAAATTGTCAAGACCCAGGCCAGAGCTAAACACCCTTTGTGGTGGCCTGGCATCAGCAGGGACGTTGAAAAGACTGTAAAGAGTTGCAAACGTTTCATCGAGAAGTCAAGCAACGGAAAGATGCCACTACTACTTAGCGCCTTGTCCCTGTCGTTTGTGTTATTTTCTCTTGTCCCTGTCTGTTTGCGCTTTTAAACCTTATACCTACCATGGACCAACTAGCCCAAACCAAAGTTTTAATGACACTACTACCAACAGACTTCCCCGAAAGGCCATGGCATCGGGTGACTATGGACCTGTTTTATCATAAGAACAAGTGGTGGCTCATCGTTACGAACTATTTCTCTATGTACCCGGAAGTAGCACTGCTCATCGATCTCACCTCTGAAACAGTGATTAGCCACTGTAAGAGCATCTTTGCCCGCCACAGGATACCGGAGGTTGTCGTGTCGGACAACGGCCCTCAGTTCTCGCGCGTGAAAACGTCAGCATTCTCCGCATTTGCTCAAAAGTACGGGTTCCAACACATCACATCCAGTTCTTATTACCCGCACAGCATTGGCCTAGCTGAAGCAGCGGTTAAGATCATCAAAACGTCGATGGAGGAGACTGGAGACCCATAAAAAACACTACTCGCGTACAGGACCACACCACTGAACATTCGGTACAGCCCAGCTGAACTGCTAATGGGAAGAAGTCTTCGGTCCACAATCCCAACAGCCAAGAAGATGTTGGTTCCGTCAACTCCGGACATGACAAGGCTACAAAAATATGAAGAAGAGCTTCGCATGAAACAACGCAAGGCTTACGATTGCCAGCACAGACTACGATACCTAGCCGACATCGTTGAGGGCACCGAAGTCTGGGTCACTGATCTGAAGGGAAGAGGAACTGTGCGTCGTCGCACCTCGGAGCTGAGATCCTATATTGTCGATACCGAAGAAGGTCCCGTCAGGAGAAACAGGACTCACATAATACCTTCTTCACTTTCACCTTCATCTTCTGCCTCCCCGAACGTATCGGAACCGGCAACAAGTGTGTCGGAGGATGGTGGATCGGAACAGTTTCCACCAGGATGTTGGGACAACTCACACCTGCATTGCAGAAGTGGCCGATGTGTGAAAGCCCCACCGTGGTATGCTCTGTAGCAGACCCTTTAAAGTTATCTTGCAAAAAGGGGAGATGTGGTGTGGTGCTGCCATCTATGAACCTATAGGTGAACTAGCAGGTTTGCCCAAGACGCTGGCAACACTGGTATGAATAAAGGTTCTTCAAACATGGCTGCCTAAGCGTCGCACGTGTGTCTGTCTTGCTCCCGTAAGTCGCCCCTCGCAACTCAACTTAACATTATGAACACGTTTCTTGCTTGCCAACTTTGCAATTGTCCCACGCTCTCCAGTAAGGTTATGTATAATTTGAAAGCTGAGCAGGCGTCCCACAGAAACACAAAATGTTGCGCGTGCGTTTTTACTTTTTTGTTTTTTGCTGGCGTGAGTTTAATTAACATTCATTTTACACCACCAAAAGTATTGTTGTACGCCCCTATATTGCACCATATTACGCAGCGGTAGATCCTTTTAGCCACTCAGACCAAGTTGGAAACTTCGATAAATAAGAGAAAACAAATTATTGTTCCTGGAAATTGGGTTGTTAGTTCAGGTCTGTCTATAGATGCGTTGAAGGAGTTTTGAAGCAAATCAGAGACTATCAAAAGTTCGACAGAGCTAACGTGCAACGCAAAGGCTTACGTACAAGTTAGGTCGTTCCGGGTGTGGACACTTTTAGGCAATTGTATTTTGTTGCTATTACAACTGAGCCTTAAGTTTTTGTTACTGCCTGTTCTGGTCGCTTCACTTCGTCGCAACGGGCATACGAAAGCCCTTTCTAGTCAGCACTGTGTTCCTATGCCGACACTACGAGCTAATGAGAACAATCAGAGAGCGTCAAAATCTCATCATCTTGATGTTCGTCATGTTTCTGTACGCGTTCTACCATCGCTGGATCAATCTTAAACACAAAGAACCACTAACTAGTCCAAACGCCATTGGCCGAAAGCGGGCTGAATGTGTTCCAGGGCGTCTTCAGACATTCGATTGTGGTCAACCAGAAGCCGGAAGTAATACCCTGGCGGCGGTCGCGAGAAAATTTTTTAACATGTACGTCAGTGTAACTCTCGGTGACTGAAAATATGTTAGCACGTGATGTTTCAATCACAGTCATCCAAGATCGTGCTGGAAGAGAGAGGACTAGCGGAACGATCAACATAATCCGTACGCCAGGCGCCGAGGGCCGGAAATCCGCCGTCCGAGCGGTCACACTTTGTTTGAACAAAACATAGTTCGAGCGGCACATTTGTTTCTTACGTCTTTCTGCATGATCATAATCGAAACATCCCGTGCTCCCTATTTTCAACCATGAAGAGTCACGGAATTTAACCATTTTGCTTATATTAAACCTGTTTCTCGCTACCACCACTGATGAATATTTTTCGGCTTCTGGTTGACCAAAAGAGCTTACCAAGCACTTTATCTGCATGTGCTGCACGCCCGGGCTCTGCCCAATTTTCCCAGTGACCAAACGCTCTCTTTACACAGCTCTGCTTTACGCGCAGAACTCCAGAGAGGTTGCGGCACGCGCAGAAAGACTAAAGTTCCCTCGATGCGTTGCGGCAGCAGTGGCGTAGATGAACTGCCTTGTGAGATCAACCTGTACAAATAATAATGCTTTAAATAATGTTTGATGGTACGCTGAGTTCGCGAGCTGCATAATTGGTTTTATTTTATTTTAATTTTTATTTTCTTAGACGTTTTGTTATCGTCCCTTTACAGATTCATGTATTCTAACGTTGCACGTGTATAATCGGACGTTACAGCGCCGCTTTTATAATTTTATCGCGTAGATGGTGCAGCCGGCAGAAGATAGTCACGTCTTGAGTAAAGCCCCTTCATGTTTCAAAAATAACGCAAGGTGCGTCGATTTACGAGGCACGTGCAGCGTGCAGCACTTGGGAAGATCATGGTGGCGCAGCGAATCATTGAGCTAGATTTTAGACGCCATGTTCTTCCCAGAAGTGGCACGTGGCACGTGTCTGGAACATTTCCACAACAATGAATGGCGCCACTTTTCCCAGGATAGAGGGGCTTTAGTTAGTCTTGAGGGCGCGCTCGCGCCCCCTGCCCGAGAACAACGAGTCCTCAGCGCAGCGTGAGTTCGCTTCAACCCAGGTACGCGCATGTTTGTCGCTTCGGAGCGCAAGCAAATCACGCGCCATACGCACGAACACTATGAATGAAACCGGCGAGGAGCCCTTTGTTTTAGGGGGTGTACACGGGACGCCATATTGTTGAACATTGTTCCAGCGCGTGCTTAGAACTAACAGCGGCAAGATCATTATCCCTCTGCCATGCGCCACACAGGACGGACAAGTTCACATTAGATATTCACATCGCAGGAATTCCAATACCAATAAAAAAGCAGCCAACGTACCTGGGCCTGAAATGGCATGATAGAGTATCGTGGCAACCAGCCGTGAGCGCAGTGCTAAACAATAACAGGAAGACCACGATATCCTCCGCATCCTTGTAGTGGTACTAAGAGGCACCCTACAGCACATTGTTTTTCATCTGTAGCATAGACTGATCAAAGCGCGGACCATCGGCGAACTCCCTCTCCTCGACCTCAACCACAGGCAGTGAGCCTTCCTGAAAAGGGCACAAAGAGTGGCACTCTGTATTTGCCTAAGCGTCCCGCGGACGGCCTCATCACGTCACACCCTCGCAGAGTCGGGAACAGATATAGTCCAAAACGCTGCGACGGAGCGGGCAATGCAAAATATCATACGTATGGAAGAAACCCCAAGCACAGGATCACTCCTGAAAAGGATAGCGACCCGCCGAGCACATTTCGTGACACTCGTTGACCTCCTCGAGGAAAGTTTTGGGTGCCTAGCCCTCCAGACTGCCCTTCCACCACCCAGCAAGCCCCCTACATTGCAGGTCAAATTAAACATGACACAGAGGGTCCAAAGCGAGAGACCCCAGCGACAGCGGCACGACAACACGTAGCACAACACCTTGACGAGCTCTACCGCGGATGGTCAAGGATGTACACAGATGGGTCAGTGAACCTACGACAAAAGACAGCCACGGCTGCGACGATCTAGGTATGAGAACGGTAGAGTAATGAAGCTGAGCTTTCACGCGTCGTACACAACAGCCGAGCTGGCAGCTTTCCGCCTGGGCCTGGCAATGACAGACGGGAAGACAGCCAGCTACCTGGTTTTGCTCACGGACTCCAGGGCGGCACTAGGACTCCTCATAAAATTTGGCAGGGCTCCTACACTCGCAAGAGAAATAGTGGCGAAGGCTTACGAGCTCCAACAGGAAGGAGGGACCATCGCCTTTCACTGGCTCCTTTCGCATTGCGGGATAAAGGGCAATGAAGCTGCCGACACCCTCGCTAAACGGGCCCACGGCGAGCCGAACTGCCCCACCTCTGAGGTCCCCGCCTTCACGGACGCTCGCCTGCTTGTGCAGCGAGCTATTTTTGCACGCCATCAGGAACTTGAAAATGGACCCTTCTTCCCCCCCCCCCCCCCCCCCCCCCAAGATCTTCGGACATCTGAAAAGAAACAAGACGGCCGTCCTTCACAGATTACGCACCGGAAGCGCCACCACACCTGTCTACCCGGCAAAATGGAGGAAACAGTGATATGACGCATAAAATATTGCTCCTGTGCGTGTGCCCCCTATACAAAGAAGAGCGGGGTGAGCTGCGACAGACTTACTCCACCCTCGGATGCCCAAGCGACACCCTTGAGCAGCTAATGCAGCTAATTAGACCCACAACGTCAGCATCCAAGGCGGGAAGAGCTCTAAACGGGTTAGCGAACTTTCTGAGTCGCACGGGGCTATGTGACATAATATAGAAACATCCTTGAAGTCCCAGAAAAATATAGTGACTACTTCATAGTAAGATGAACGTAGGAGCTCATTCCCGAGTGCTATGCGCCATAAATACGAAGTCCGGCCTCCTCCTTTCTTCAATTTGCCGAACGATGGCACTACGGCCCATGACACGCCTGACGACTATACGACAACGATGACGACAAGATGACTCTCTCCCCCTCACTTTCTTCCTTTGTTCGCTTTCTGCCCCTCTTCTCATGTCCCCTTTAACAGCGGTGAGCTGCAGGTCTGTACGGCCTCGCAATCCATCGTTGTTTTCTATTAAAAGTAAAGCTCTATCAATCGTCAGCCCAGCGTTCGATCTCCTCATCTCAGTACGCGCATGTTCATGTTTTCGAAAAGCGAGCTAATCACGCGCCATACGGACGAACACTGAAAATGGAACCGGCCAGGAGCCCTTTCTTTGGAATAGTTTATAGGGGGTGTTTCTAGGACGCCATATTGTTGAACATTGCTCACAGCGCGTGCTCATAACTAGTTTCGATTTATCGTCTTCCAAGTAAAACGATTGTGATTATACGGTGTCGACGTTGAACGTGCATACTGCTGCCTTCCTAGCAGGCAGTGAAGCCAAAGCTATGGGTACCCGTGCGCTCACGGAACTTGAGTTTCGATGAAAGCTGAGCATGCGGTGCGGTGTTCGCTTCTCTTGAAATGCCTGATAAAGTTGTCCTCAAGCATCGTTTTGAAAATGCGCTGCGAACAACGTTCAACAAAATGGCGTCCCGTGAATACTCCTTATACTATTGCGATCTGTGTAGGTGAGCTATATGGCCAGGGCCAGGGAGACATAATCTAGGGGATAATCGCCATAGGTTGATGAATTACTTAAAGTGTATTCCTTAACTTCTTAAAACTGAAGATAAAGACGTGGTTTCAATCAGACACTTCCTGAGCGTCATCAGAAACCACTAACTAATTTTAGAAAGATTTGGGGCGCATCGGTAGTGCGGTGGTGCGCTAAAGTTAGCACTCCTGCAAGAGGCGCAAGTCTAGTGGTGCGGAAACGCGCCTATGCATGCGTTCTTTCCCTCTCTTACAACCCGCGGATTCGCACCACGAGCATTGCGCCCCCGTTTTGCGGGCGGTGAGTTTAGCGCACACCGTGCTTCCCACGCGCACCACACTTTTTTCTAAAATTTATTTATATAGTGGCTTTGAATGATGCTCAGTTCAAATCATGTTTATTTTTACTACTTAGATATTTAATGACCAAGTTGTACTTATTTATCTGACTTAATGTGACAATTAACCCTTTAAGTCAGGCCTAATCGGTTGCATTGTTGGGTCTCACAAACCTTATTAGAAAAAACTTTCATTCTTTTTTTAAACATTTTTTTAAAGAAAGAAGAAAACACTATACTTTTTGCTATTGAATCATCTGTTTGCTGGAATGACGTAAGACTATAAACATAACTCGCAAGTCAAATTAGTGATATTTTTAACAGAAAAATAAAAGAAATACCTTTGGTGTCCCTTTTCCGTGTGACGTGGGCAGAAAGCTGAAGATCTGAAAAGCGATGTGATATTTTTAGCAGTGTTTGTGGTCGTAGTAGAATGACAAGTGCTTTGTATTTTGTTTTTTGTTTGGCAGTTTTTTTTTTTAAATCTTATATATATCGAGAATTTTCTCGTATAGCACGATACTGCCTAACAATACAGACTTTCAAAGCTCTAGAAGACGTGAAGCAGGTATTTTATAGAGAACTCTAACCGCGTTCGTATGAAGACCGAAATACACAGTGCTATTTAGTGATGCTGAAAACTTCGCTGCATATCGCGCTAGGGCGACGTCTGCTCGCAATAACTATTTCAATACCAAGCGATTGCTTTACGCGTTTTTGATCAAGCTGACTGCTCCGGCTGGTATTGTTTATAGTCTTGGAATGCTTTCTTTACTTTACCTTTCAGCTTTCTTTGCTGATCTTTGATATACTACAGTTTTTCCTCAAACAGTTCTGCATTTTGTTTCTTTTACTTGTCATATCGCCAGCGTTGTTTCAGTAGTACTTTTGCGGAGATGTATATGCTTTGTGGTTCGTTTTAATGTATACTAATTGCAATATTCAAACTATTTGTTACCAATTTTTTTACTTAGTAGTTCTCTCACTACTTTATACGTTTATACGTTAGGGGGGGGGGGGGGGGCGAGGAAAAGCCGTCAACTTGACAGCTTTTCCTTCCCCCTCTTTGACTCCATGACGTCACATCTGTCACGTGTTGCCTCCGCCTTTTGTATATACGTTGTATATATATATATTGATTTGTCATCTTCCCTTTTAGTATGCCTGAATAAGACCGTTTGGTCAAAACGTCTTTTCCCTCCTGTCCTCTGGCACATCTCTTTCCCTTGATATCTCTACTAATATACTTGCAGTGCCCGGCAGAACCCCACATCTTCGTATTTCGGCGTCCTTGGTTTCCACGAGTCTATTCCTATCTCATGAAAGTTAGACCGAATTGACAACCGTGAATGCTGCTTTCACAGTTTTCTGCAGACCATGCGAGGCAACGAAATGCACCAGCAGCTGTAAAATTAAATTTTGCGAGCAGTTTCTTCAAGTCTTATCGATAGCGTTTAGGGAATAATTAAATATAAGGTTGAATTAATGGAGATGCTCGGCCAGCTCTGGTTATTCCTTGACCGGCATGTTTGACGTATTTTTGCTTTGCTAAGCTTTTAGTATAAAAACCATCAATATATTATAGTGAACTTTTTTTTTTGGATATGAAAAGAAATCTAATCTTGAGTTTTGTTATTTCAGGCGGACCTAGTTCTTCGCATCTGCTCACTGTATCAGTTCCTGTAATATCATCTATGATATGCTCCAGTGAACCTACGATTTATTACGATTCCAAGACCATGTTCTGCGCCGGAAGCCCCGGAAAGAGCACGTGCTACGTAAGAGAAATCTTGCATGTTCATGCTTTGTTCGCGCGAATTCCAGTAGTATAGAGTTCCCAAAGCTCCCTTGAATAAAATATCAAGCTCCCAAGTGAGGACGACGACGGTTTGAGCTTCACATAAATGACGAGCTACAAAGTGACATACCTAACCACAAGCAATCACATTTCGTTGATTCAAGGATAATCTTTATATGATTGACTTAGATTTATTGACTTAGATTTATTGGTAAAAATATGCGGAGGGTGACTCAACTGAATTGGTGAACTGGCTGTACGAAAGCACATTTTTGGACAATGCACACATGAACCTATAGTACTTTTTAGCCTACGTAGGATATATCGCAAAATATATTGGCCGGGTTTTTGCTCTTTTAGAGGGCAGCTCTTAGGCGCCCGTTTCCGACTTCATTGGCGTCGCCGGCGACGTCGTCGTCGCCGTCACCGTCGGCGTAACCGCGCGTTGCATTATAGGAAACGTCCCATAATGTAACGTAGGGCTCTCACTCGTGATGCGCGCGTTGCACTATGGGACGTTTCCCATAATGACGTCACACATGACGTCACGAGGGTAACGTGTGGCGTCACAAGGGTCCCGCGCGTTGCATTATGGGAAACGTCTCATGATACAACGCGCGAGTCTCACTCGTGACCCGCGCGTTGCATAATGGGACGTTTCCCATAATGACGTCACAGTGACGTCACGAGTGTCGTCACGAGGGTCCCGCGCGTTGCATCATAGAAAACGTCCCATGATGCAACGCGCGGGTCACTCGTGACCCGGGCGTTGCATCATGCGAGATTTTTCATAATGACGTCACACGTGACGTCACGCGTGACGTTACGGTCACTCGTGAAGGTCACGACGAAGGCCATGACCTTCACAGTGAAGGTCACGTGCCCGATCTTCACGTGACCATCACTTCACGAGTGACGTCACGAGGGTAACGAGCTGTGCTCTAATTCGGCATTACAGAGAGTCATAAACGTCTTTAATTTTTTATCTCAAATAATTGTCCTAATTAAAACTACACGAGCGACGGCCTGAGCTCATGTTGGCCAAAATCTTAGTCAGTATAACTTACAGTTTGTCATTACCTTGTGTGAGTACAAGCACCGATGTCGCGTTTGTATATAGGGTGACTCCGGCGGTCCAGCCGTACAGAAAGAAAGCGGTTCATCCATCCTCGTCGGCGTGGTCTCGTTCGGCGTGAACTGTACCGTGGCTCCGGCGTATACGGTCTTCACCAGGGTGCCGGCCTACACTGTCTGGATTCAGGAGAACATCGCCAAGCTGCACTCGTGACAGCAAACTCTGTCTATAAAAAAGAGCAATACGTATTCGTAAATACATGGTTGAAAATAAATCGATAAAAAGTCCAAAAGCTGCTGCGTCGAATATCCGTTGCTGTCTCATCTTGGGCATCCTTTTTGAGCATGCTTTGGACACAAGTACTGCGTGAGCGCTTGGCGTAGACTCGGGCCCAATCACTCACTTCGCGTACGAAGCGGCGCCCAATATATGGCCAACGCCACTGTTGAGTGATGGATGTCTGAAAAGGGTTTATTATTGGATTGTGATTTCTGTCTTGCCTATGCAGCATCCAAAGCTAGCAGACAAACACAGCGTTGAAATGCATCAGGCCGGGAGCTCTCGCATATACACAATTGATAACCAGGGGGAGGAAAGTCACCAGCTGTAATACTAAGTTTAATGGCGACATTTTCTTTTTTTGTACTTTATAGTGTGTTTCGTTATTAGTGAAATAAAATTGGTTTTGAATAATCACCTTTAAATTTAGGCGAGGCAGCTGCGGAAGGAGCCACCAGCTCGAAAAAGTGGCCGATAGCTTTTGTTGAGGCACGGCTTCAAGCATCGCTTGCGTGTTAGAGGTTTGTGATGGTATTAAATATAAATAACCCTACTTCTAGACACCACTTGCGAGTCGTTTCTTTTAATATAAAAAAGCGAGCAGAAACGCTTGTTATTTTTTTTTTTTTTTTACAGCAAGGCTCCAGCAAGGCTATAAACACTAGTGACACGTGTATGTCTGAGTTAGCGCAGAGACTAGTGAAAAAGGGTCACGAATAAAGAGCGATCAATATCATGACTTTCGAGGTGAGAGGTCTGGACCCCGCAAGCACTGCTATCAGTTTATCTTTCGCTGATCTTCTAGAAATTTCAAGTATAATCTGGGACCTCATCAGATGTTCTTGTGTGACATGCTCTCGTTAACATAACCTTTACAAAAGTAGTTGTGGCTGACTGAATCCACTGGGTCGCCTTTCCACCACCGTTCCAGGACGAACGGTGACCTTTCTTTTATTTTGGTGTTGGCACATGTTCTCCCTTTTAAACAATAATATTAAGTTTTTATGTGTCCATGTTTTTGTTTTATTCATAATAGCATTTTTCCATATTTTTAAGCACACTCATAATTTTCATTTTTAAAAATGATCTCACTGAACAGGCTCCAGATCCCTACGATGCACGGTTTTTTAAATGATAGAGACCATGCACACCGAACTGCTGGGCGCATTTGATAAAATCTAAAAATCAATGCACAAGACTGCGACTTCTTAACTTTCGAACGAAGTTGTATCTGAAAAACAAAACGAAAAATCACTGTTTCAAGCTAGGTGAACTGGACTTTTGAGACTCCATAAAGGCACAGCTCATTGCACATTCATAGTTCCAGAAAATCATCGTCTTTGAAGGGTTGCCTCACTGACCAGGGAGAAATAAGAGCGAAAAGAAAATGATCCCCGTGCAAATATTTGCACGTTTGATTAAGTCTTTACCTCTAGTAACAACGAGTCTGCGTGAATTTACTTGGCGTGTGGTCTCTTATTGCTATGTATGCGAGTCGTCCACTTCGTGATCCCTAGCCATCTTTTTGTTGAACCGCATTATGGAGGGAGAGGAACGACCTTCCAAAAATTGGAATCTTCAAAACACAATATATAAAAACATAGAATGTGTAACGGTCCGTGGTTATACATAAATAAAGAAAAAGTTGTGCGAAAGCTCGGTTTTGTGGCAGCTGTCCGTGGCCAGTTCTCAGTCCTTAACAAGCCCAACACGATCGACTACTCAATCCGTTGCCACCTTAAAATAAGCGCGATGGCAGCCAGGTTAGGCCAGCTGACAACCATCATTCAGCAATATCTCGAGTGTCATCAACGACTCAAGGCAGGAATCACTTGGTCGCGCACCTTTATAAGGTGTTCACCTGCTTACCTTTCCCTTTTAGAATTACGATGTTCCGTTGGAATGCGTCACGGCGCTCAGCCTCATCTGCGCCGCTGTTACAGGTGGGTTCTGGAGTTCTGCACATTACGTATTTTACAGTTAGTACCATCTTAATTTGACATAAGGGACAGGTTAAGGAGGTGGAGAAAGTTTAAAGTGCAGCTTGAATAAAGGCGCCTATAGCCCCTGCACATAAAATGTCGTAGAAGCAGAAAAAGGGGGCAGGGGAGCGTAAGAATGTAAAGAAAGGACGGATACAGAAAGAGTATTTAATATCTTAATTTCATAAATTATTATAATTCGAGTCTAATTATGTTTTATCAAAGTGCAAACAAGCCTGTGCTAATGGTACTGATGCACAATGGAAGTGCAGGAGAAATTAATATGAGCTTGGCTGCTGCAAACTGGCGGTACGGAGTGAAGTACTGAGCAATAAGAGATGTGAACAAATTAGTATGATTTGTCCTGCGCTTAAATGATATATCTCTTATTAAAGACGAAAAAGTAACTTACATACGTGGCGCGTTTTCTGAAAAAGGTAGTGACTGTGACCGAAAAAAACTGGACACAACAAGGAACTTAAAGGTGGCAAAATTATTCAACGAGCCGCTTGCGTCCTGCGTAGTTCGATACATAAAAACCTATCAACGCAGCAAGGTAAAGTAGTAATATAGGAGCAATATATAAAAAGAGGAACATTAAAGAAGCTATTCGCCGAGTTAGACTTTTTAGTGATCATGTCGAAGCTCACCGTCATTGTTTATTCGACTTTTCAGTGTAATTCCGAGTGTGTACCTCAACATGTAAAGCGAGCAAAACAAAAGTAGTTTGGGATCACAGCTATTAATTAAAATACTATTATCCTGGTTTTGTCACCAAATTATAGTCAGGAGGGTGTTTTTTGGGCTGAATTTTATTATCGATGTCCTGCTAGGAGTTTAACGCTCGACCTGCTGCGTGCTTGTGGCACCTGAGTCGGCGACTTGCAGGACAACCTGCATTGCCCATAAATAATCCGCAAATGACTCGGCAGATGCCTGCATTCTCACCTCCAATTTCTTGCGCAGTTTATTTGAATTCACGCGTAGGTTTCGAAACACATTGTTTGGGAACTTACGGATTCCCAATTGGCGGATTCGAATCTCGGCCAAAATGCTGATAATCTGACAAAGATTTTTTTCTTTTCTTTTTTTGTGGAGAAGGCGTTTTCGTAAATGAGGTTTCGGTTTCAGATTAAAAGATTTTTACCCAGGTGGTCGAAATCAATTCGCAGTCCTTCGCTTGGACGTGTGAAATGCCTTTCACTGGTTTGGCTTATAAATCCCCCAAACTAGACTTTTCAGCCGAGTTTTGACAACCTCTTTGTTGTGGGAGTGACTGCGCAGGATAACCTGTATCTTTACCATTGAACATGCAGTGGTGATCCTGCAAAATGCTCGACGGCACAATACCGAGTTGAAATCGAGCCATGTTAACGCCCCCCCGCCCCCAAACCAAGCTGCTTTGGTTTGCACCACCGTGGTTTGCACATCGGTCGTCACACATGTACTCGGTTTGACCTGAAAAGCGGCGGCAGTAACAAAAAAGAGAATTGTTTTCAGGCGGAGCGCTACAAATTCCTTCTTTGCGTGGTAAATATAGATACTTCATACCAAACGTTTTTACACCCACAAATTGGCAAAAAAATAATTGCATGGGAACACTTAAAGAGCCCCTGAAAAAAAAAAGTGTTTTTCAAACGGTCTGGTTGGGACACGCGTGTCGATAAATAAAATTTACGCGAAAAAAAAAACATTAAAGCTATATTGACGGTGTTTCGGTGTGTTTCGATGGAAGACACGAACGAGCCAGTTCCGGGAAGAATAAGAACACGTTTGTTTATTCAGTTATCATATTTGTAGGGTGTCATGGAAAGAAGGTAAAGAAGAGGGAAAGGATGAAGTTGCTACAGAGCGTGCGTCACGATAACAGAGTGTGAGCCCCGATAACAAGTTCGGCGCGTGCCCGTGACATAGCAAACACGATACATCTTCCTTTCTTTAAAGGAATGAAAAACAAATGAAAGTACAACATGTCGACAGCGTATTAGCTCGACAATCGGTGCGGGAACACTTGTCATGAGCCTTGAACAAAGTTCTCGCCATAGCCCAGCCACTCTGGAGGTCTTCTGTTACGTGTGGACCTTCTCAGCACTGGTGCTGTCGTGGCCACGCTGCCTGAGGGTCGTTGAAGTTGTTCGGCTGTCTCGTCGTTTGAGTTTTCTTCATCCAATGAGTATTCTTTGGAACGGTCGAACTGTTCTTTCGTTGCTAGCAGATGTTGACGATTACGTCGCAGAACGTTGCCATTTTCTGTGGCGACCTGATAATACCTGGGCCGCGTCCTGTTGATTACCTTCGCCTTCATTGCAGATGTGTCGCCCTTGATGCGGACCACTTGTCCTTCTTGCAATGCTGGAAGATGACTCCTCTTCGGCTGCGTCTGATGATGCTTTTCTACCACTGTGCGTGGTGTTTCGTTGAAGTCTGGTATTGGCGTCCGCAGTTGTCGACCTTAAAGCCGCTCTCCTGGGGACTTGCCATATTCCAAAGGACTGGGCCTGTAACTGAGCAGTCCAAGCCAGAAATCGTTTTTTCCTCCGGTCGTTTTCTTAAGAGTTCTTTTAACCACCTGTACCCCCTTTTCCGCTATGCCGTTCGAGCGAGGAAACCTAGGGCTGGAAATGGTATGTTTGAAATCGTAGTTCTTTGCAAAGCTTGCGAGTTCTCGGCTCGTGAACTGCGGCCCCCCATCGGTACACACTTCAATGGGATGCCATACCTTGCGAACATCGCACTTAGTTTATCGATGACTGTTGCGGTTGCTGTGTCGCGCAGCAATTGTACTTCTGTGAGGTTTGATAATGCGTCGTACGCGCACAGGTAAAACCTCCTGGCATACTCAAAAATGTCGACACCGACTCTGTACCACGCGTACTCAGGAACAGGACGTATCATGAGAGGCTCACTAGGTTGCTTGTAAGCGTACTTTCTGCAAACGTCGCACTTACTCACGAGGTCGTCAATGTCTGCATTAAGACCAGGCCAAAAGACGACACGGCGTGCTCGTGATTTGCACTTGTTAAGTCCCATGTGCCCATCATGTATTCTGCGCCGTATCTCAGGACGCATGCTGATTGGTATCACAACTTTGCAACCTGTAAACAACACATTGTTCACCACTGATAATTCCTCCACCGGATGAATTAGATGCAGGGCGATCTTTTCTAAAAACTTGATGGCGTCGCAATACTGACTTATGATGATCATTGAGGTGTGTCTCTTGTAAAGAGAAAGCAATAGGACGTAAATTGTCCATAAAAAATTAACATCGTCAATATTACGTAAAAGACCGCGGCAGTTCCACTGCATAAAATGAAACTTCGTCATGTCACTAAAAACGAAATAATGAAGAAAAAAATTAAATTAAAACATTGTTAAACTTGTAACACTAGAAAGGAGTAAATAAAAACTTACAAATCCACCGCTCATGGCAACATTAGATCAACATCATCACTTTGGGGGGATGACAGGTTTTCTGTTCTTCCGTTTACTCTTAGGTGTCTGCCAGTCCATGTCGTCTTGGTCAGACGCATGAATAGAGACTTCCGTGCCCTCATCCATTGCCTTTACTTCTTGAGGTGAGGCCGTTGCTGCAGGTTTGGGTAGGCTAGGAGAATGGGGCGAAAGGCCCTGTCCACGACCAGACCCAGCCAAAGAGGCGGAGGAGGTACTGGGCAGGGCATCGCCCAAACTCACCCGTTCCTTCCCCATGGGCGCTGCAGGAGCGACACGAGAGCCATGCCGCTCCTTGGATGATGCTCTATCCAGGGAGTGTGGGCGAGAGTGTCGACCCTTCTCCCTGGAAGGAGATTGCGGAGGAGGGACGGTTGCCGTAGCCGCCGACCCATTCTGAGCTTGGGAAGCAGCCTGCGTACTCTCTATGTAAGAGGGCTGAGGCTGTTTTCCCGCAGGAGCGCGAGTGTTTGCGCTCTGGCCGGGAAGGTCAACAGACCCACCAGCCGAGATTGCACGCCCTGGAAGCTGAATCTGCAGCTGGGGCGTGGGGGACTGCCGTGGCTTGCCATAGTCCAGAAAGGACGTCTGGGTTGCCACTGCAACCTTCAGTGGTGCAGGTCCCCGCTGCACCACCTGCGCATAGCCACCCTAGCGCAAGAACGCAAAGCGACGGCGCGCTTCCGGGTAGGAGAGGTTTTCTTTGACCTGCAAGTTAAGTACTTCTTTCTCTTCTTTCCATGTCTTGCACGATCTAGAATACGCGGTGTGTGGATCACTACAGTTTACACAATGGGCTTCATTAGAGCAAGAATCTGCAGAGTGGTCATTTTCCCCACACTTGGCACAAGTGGCTTTACCACGGCAGTTCAGAGAGCCGTGGCCAAACCTCTGGCAGTTGAAACATCTCCGAGGGTTTGGAACATAGGGCCGAACCCTGCAGTGCAGGTACCCAACCATTACCGCATCAGGAAGTGTGGTGGATTGGAAGGTTAAAACTATGTGCTTGGTTTTACGTTCTTGGCCATCATGACGCAAAGAGATGCGCCTTGCAGCAATAACTCCTTGATCAGAAAGGCCCTCAACTATTTCAGTGTCAGTGGTCTCAAGAAGGTCATCCTCGGAGATAACTCCTTGGATGGAGTTCAAGGTACGGTGAGGTGTGACCGTTACTTCATGATCAGCTACTGACCTCAAGGCAAGGAGAGCAGCACTCTGCTCGCTTGATTCGATTTCGACGAGTAGGTCACCTGATGGCATTTTCTTGGCTTTAAATTCCTTTCCGACAACAGCTTCGAGTGTTTTTGCGACTAGGAATGGAGATAATTTCGACAGCGGTTTCTCACTTTCAGAGTGAAAAACCAAAAACTTGAGGAATCTGGCAGGTGTAGGTGATGTCTTCTTTGTGGCTTGGACTTCGGTGCGGACCCTTTTCAGGGGCCGATCGAGGGATGTTTTTGCGCGGGAACCCATAACATGGGAAGGAAGGTTCAGTGCCCGGGTGCACCGCCCACCACGGAGCCCAACAAGGGGGTAGGTAATGTGCCATAGCAAGATGGGCTTGGCTGACACAATTACTCTACCAATGCTGCCCGGGCACTATACCCTAGTGTTGTTGAAGGGACAGGACCTGTTTCCACTCAAGGTTGGCCCTTGCCGCCTAAGAAGGCGAAAAAGGAAGGAAGAGAGTGGAGAAGAAAAGAGAAAGAGGTGGGAGGAAAAGTGAAAGAAGGAAGAAGAGGGTAGAAGAGGCGACTGACTGAAACATCCTGGTCGGGCCAAGCCAGGACACCTGTCTACGAGAAGCAGGGGCCGAAGCGGTGTATTGCCTCGCCCGGGGGGCCCCGAAGGGTCCAAACATACCCCGGGCTCAGCTCAACCACCAGGGTCCCCTTTTCCCCGGACACGGGTTAAGCCACGCACAGCCAGACGTGGGTGGGTGAACCCACATGGCTCGGGGTTCGTAGTGACGCCACTCACCAAGCACCTACTAAAGTAGGTGCCCCCTGCGTGCGGGTATGGTGGCCCACGCGGCTGGGGTTCGTGGTGACGCTACTCACCAAGCACCTAGCACCTCAGGTGCAGGCGTCCCCTGCGGGGCTCGGGGTCCGTGGAGACGCCACTCTCCAAACACCTGCTTTCACAGCTAGGTGCCCCCTGCGGGGGAGAGGCACACGTAGGGTCATCTGAACGACGGGATTTGTTGTTGTTGTTGTTTACGGTTTTAATGGCGCAAGAGAAACTATGGCCATACTGCGCCAAACAAGGTGGGTCAATTAAAAAAGGGTGAGTTGAATTAAACTATGGGGGAATAGTTCTATAATTTGTTTAAAAATCCAATATTTTCAAGAAAATCAAAAAGACGTTTGAATGGAATCAGTGGTCGCTCACCAAGTAGCAAGGCAGGGTGAAATGGGATGCAATATTTAAAAAGATCAGGAAAAAAGAATTTGTGTTGCTGCCGTAGACCAGGACAAAGGAATAAAATATGAAGAACAGTCAAAGGATCACCGCAGCGCTCACAGGATGGAGGTACTCCACCAGTAAGCAGGTAGCTATGGGTAAGGTGGGTGTGGCCAATTCTCAGGCGGCATAGGAGCACCTCGTGGAATCTATTTTTGTTGTAAGATGTTTCCCAAGTACCAAGGTCTGGCTTGATGGTGTGAAGCTTATTGTTAACCTCTAAATCCCACTCGGACTGCCACGATCGGAAGACTGCAAGTCTTGTAGGCATTTTTAAGTCTTGGTGGGGGATGCGGACGTGTGACACGCGAAGATTTTGCGAAGAGACGGCCAGTTTATCTGCAGCCTCGTTGCCTGCGATGCCCACATGGCTAGGAATCCAGCAAAACCTAATGTCGTGCCCATCCTGTAGGCCCTGGTGCACCTTACCACGCGCAGTTAGGGTCAGCCGATTCTTTGTTGATAAAACAGAACATACCGCCCTAACAACACTCTGGGAATCTACAAAGATGATGGCTTTCTTTACTTTACTCTGAACTATATAATCAAGCGCCATCATGACCCCATAAAGCTCAGCAGTAAAAATACTGGCAAGAGTGTTTAGACGAGCGACTTTGGAAAAACGAGAAGAGTATACAGCCGCACCAACATACATTGAAGACTTTGCACCATCAGTGTAAAAATGATTATAATCTTTGTATCTTTCCTCCAATGCAAAGAATTCCTGCTGTAAAATTAAAGGTGAGACTCTTTGCTTCCTGAATTTTGTGAAACACCAGTCACAAAAAATGGGTTTGACATTCCATGGGGCAGTATGGTATGAACTATCCAAGAGGTTTGAACGACGGGAACAGCGTCCTCCCGCAGCACCATCTTGTATGGCCGTTGAAGGCACCCAGTGCCGGTGAAGACTTGATGGAACTCTTTCACCACTTGATCGCCGCTTCTTGGCGTCACGGCGTTGACCTACCGTCTAAACAGACCCAGCAGTTCACTGGCTTGAAGCCCTAGTATGGCTTGGCGTCCCTTTTTTACCACAAAAAAGTCAATGTCACTTTACCTGTTGCATATGGTGGCTTTCGTTTTCACCACTCCAAGGTGCTTGATGACCCCTCCGTCGCAGGAACGTAGCACGGAGTTGCTGGCCTTCAATTGCATCCTTGGTTGCAATCTTCGGAACATGCGGTATGGCAGAAGATTAGCTTGAGCGCCTGTGTCCACATTGAGTTCGAGCACCTTGTTCGCCACTTGTGCTTGGACCACCCAGTCGCGTTGTCGCATGATACTGTTGACCGAGACGTCGAGGATGTCGAAGTCGTCTTCGTTGCTTTTGATTTCGGAGACTTGCTTGTTGTTGTTGCAGCGTACAGCGAAATGGTTTTTTCCTCCGCATCGCCGACAGGTGCGTCAGAACGCTGGGCAGTTCCGTGGGCCGTGTCTTCGCCCACACTTTCGGCACTTGAACCCTCCCGGTAACTCGTCGTTGCTCGACCGCGTCCTTGCAAAGTTGACGTGTCGTTCTTGCGCTCTGCCGTAGTTCTGTGCTGCGTGCGGTTCGATGCTCAGTGTAGCCTTCACTGTGCTAACGTGTCGTTCGCAGGCCCAAAGCTCGTTTTGAGCGTCCGATAACTTGGCCGCCTTGCCCACTTTTTCCGCTCTCGCCACTGCCAGCTTGTTTTCGCGCAGCCAGTTTTTCGCGTACTTTGTCGTTGTTCGTTCCAAAAACAATTTGGTCACGTACCATAGAGTCCATCATAGTGCTGAAGTTGCATGACTGTGCCAGCTTCCTCAAATCTCCGATTAACGTTTCTGACGGCTCACCTTGGGCTTGCACACGTTGGCGAAACAGGTAGCGTTCTTACACTTCGTTCAACTGCGCTGCGCAGTACTCGTCAAACTTTTTGATGATGATCGCATAATCCTGCTGGCTCTCACCTTCACTGAAGATGATGTTATTGTAGATTTCCAAGGCGTCGTCGCCAGCTATACTTATGAGAAGTGCGGTCTGCGTGGGTCCTGGTAAAGGCTTTCCACCTGGAGCTGACGCAATCACAAATAGTTAAAACTTCTATTTGAAGAGGCGCCAGTTCTTTCCGATGTCACCACTCAGCCGCAGGTGCTCCGGTGGCTTCAAAATTTCCATGCCGGTTCTCCTGGGGCGCCAGCCGGTGTTTACTGGCAGGGTGCGTGCGTGACCACTTCTGACACCATGTTTCGATGTGTTTCGATGGAAGACACGAACGAGCCAGTTCCGGGAAGAATAAGAACACGTTTGTTTATTCAGTTATCTTATTTGTAGGGTGTTATGGAAAGAAGGTAAAGAAGAGGGAAAGGATGAAGTTGCTACAGAGCGTGCGTCACGATAACAGAGTGTGAGCCCCAATAACAAGTTCGGCGCGTGCCCGTGACATAGCAAACACAATACAGACGGCGCGAGATTTCAAATTCTGCGCCTAAAGTTCATGACGTTACGGAATGTCCATAAACTCTCTCCACCTCAATGTGATGGTTGTAGTATCTGCACCTAAACCGGATGACCAAGCCGATCCACCTCTCCTCCACGTGCCCGAAATGCCGAGAGAGGAAATGAGTGGAAAGGAGGTGACTACCGATTAAATCGCGTCTCGCGCCGTCAATATTGGTCTAAAATAATTTTTTTTTCTCGTAAAATTAATTTTTTGACACGCGTGTCCTAAGCAGACTGCTTAATAAAAATATATTTGTTTTTATTTTTTGCGGCCTTTTAAGGCTGCTTACGTGTTGAAATGAGAAATCATTCCGACGCGCAGGGCGTTCCTCCAAGCAGCGCTCCCCGCTGTCCGCGGTGCGGATGACTGCGGGCGGCGCGCCTGGTCCTCCTCGGCGCGTCAGAGTCAATAGGAGTTTATTCTCCAATTCGCTGCTTCAGCCTCTACAGGCTTCGCTCTTGAGACAGTGACAAATGCGCCCTCACTCTTAGAAAAAAGGGTATCTATAGTCCTCCATAAAAAGAGGAACGCTCTTTTAAACATATGTATTCCTTTAGAACGGGAGAAAGTTTCGTCCTGAAAGCAGTGTAGCAAAGTTCCTCCGTCGCCTGCATCTCATTATGGCGGCCCCGAATCAAGAAAATTGAGCTTGATGAGGCCTAACGAAGACGATAGTCTATTGTACGGAGCGAGAGGAGCAGCAAATAAAATCGTAACACGAGCTTTCCGCGAACTGTATTTTTTTTCAGAAGTCAGCTTCGTCCCAGGTCTTGTGCTCCACGGCGACGTACATATAGAGACCATGTCGGAGTTTGTTTTGTTGAGCCACTCCGTCAACCCGTTGGTCTGCGGATGGTTTTCAGTTGTTCGGCGGTGGTCCGTGTGCACTAGTCGAAGAATATGTTGGGTCAACTGCACCATGAACGATGACCCTCGGTCTGTGATCAGGACTTCGGGGGCGCCATGCCGGAGGACGATGGACTCGACGAAGAACGTGGCGACTTCGAGAGCAGTCCCCGAAGGAAGGGCTTTCGTGTCGGCGTAACGTATGAGATATTCTGTGGCGACGATTATCCAGCGGTTTCCCATCGCCGATGGTGAAAAAGGACCCAGCAAATTCATTCTAATTTGCTGGAACTCAGGCACGTAGCCAGGGAAGCGGGGGGGGGGGGGGGGGGGGGAGGGCGGCATGGGGACCGGATCTTTCATTTTGCTGGGACCTCCTCTCCCCCCTCCACCCCCCGAAACAAAATCCTGGCTACGTGCCTGCTGGAGCGGCTTCGTTGGAGGGGTAATCGGCTGAAGGAGACCTGCCGGCTTTGACGGCGGTTTCTGGCGCCACTAGCATTCCTGGCACGATCGTGTAGAGAGATGGACGGTCTTCGGAAGCTTGGGTCAGTAATATTTTTCACGTATTTGGGCTAGTGTCAAGCTGTAACCGAGGTGTCTTGAAATCGGGTCGTTGTGGCAGGCTTGAAAAATCTCTTCTCGAAGGCTGGTAGGGACTACCAGAAGCCACGGCGAATTACTGCTTCCGAAATTGTTTTTATAAAGTACACCTCGTCGAATAGCAAAGGACGGCATGGTTCGTGAAAAGACACGAGGAACGGTACTTCCTCGCTCTTCTAGATGCTCAATCAGGGCGCGCAACTCCAGATCATCTCGTTTGAAGTCCTGCCATGTCGTCAGCGTCCGTGGCCCCTAGGAAACACTCGTCGTCATCGTCGTCGGGACAGCCTGGTGCTTCGAGGTGGGCTCTTGACAGGCAGTCGGCGTCACTATGTTTCCGTCGTGACTTGTTGACCACGGTCATTTCAAATTCTTGCAGTGGAAGACTCCATTGAGCAGGGCGTCCTGAAGGATCTTTGAGATTTGCAAGCCAGCAGAGAGAGTTGTAGTCCCTGACCACGCAGACCGGATTCACGTATATATACGGACGAAACTTTGTGATCGCCAATACGACCGAGAGACATTCTTTTTCAGTCGTGGAATAATTTTTCTTCGCTTTCGACAGTGTCCGACTTGCGTTGGCAATGACCCGCTCCGTGCCTTCCAGTAGATGTACCGATACCGCGCCAAGTCCGGAGTTGCTTGCATCCGTGTGAATTTCGGTTTCGGTGTACTGGTCGAAATGTCCGAGGATCGGAGTTGTCTGAAGTCTCCGCTTCAGTTCGTCGAACGGCCGCTCTTGTTCTTCTGCCCATTGGAACTTCACGGCGTTTTTCGTAAGACGTGTGAGGGGCACCGAAATTTTAGCGAAATCTTGAACGAAGCGCCTGTAGTACGCGCACAGCCCCATGAATCTGCGGATAGCCTTCTTGTACGATGGTCGAGAAAATTAGGCTACGGCGGATGTCTTGGTGGGGTCAAGGGGTACTCCTTTGCTACTTACGACATGGCCAAGGAACTTAAGTTTGCCGGAGGCGAAGGGGCACTTCGTTGGTTCCGTTGACTTCGCGCGCCATCCAAGCGCGCTTCGCGCGCTTGGATGGCGCGCTTGATGTTGGTTGCCTCGGTGACGAAGGCTTCGACGGTGGTCGGCGGGTTCCGGACGAGGGCTCCGAAGATATCATCCTTTACACGTCGCATCAGGATACGCAGCTGCTTTTTGTCGGTGGCTTGAGAGTCGGCGCGAGCGTCCAGGTGCAGGACATCCTCGACGAAACTGGTGATTTTCTTGTTTGCGCCCTAGGTCCTCATTCTAAGAAGGTCCTCGGCCCTCTCCCGTCGATATTGGTTGATGAACGTCTATCTTAGCGCATCCTTGCAGGCGGTCCACGATGTCAGGGAAGTTTCGCGACTTTAGAAACAGTGCCCGGCCGTTCCTTCGAGCGCGAAGTAAAGACTCTGTAGGCGCTGTTCTTTTGTCCATCGGTTGTGCTCGGCCACTCGCTCGCACTGCTGTAACCTGTCGACGACGTCTTCATAGGCCTCACCATGGAGGGGCGCGGGCGTACGGGCAGCGACGGGTAGAACAACGACGGCTGGAGTGGTCATCGTCATGGTCTTCTTCTTTGGTTTCTGCGACAGGGTTCCCAATTGCGGGGATCCGCCTCTTGTACGGCGGCTTGCTCTGGCGTTGGTGTCTTCTGCGAAGAGTAGCCTTCCGGGGCTGAGCACCTCACTTGGCTGGGATGTCTTCAGAGGTGTACGCTTCACGGGCATAGAAAGCCCGTACCCTGCCACTCCACCAAAATTTCACGAAGGACAAGTTATGAGGCGACGAAAACTGAAGTAAACTAAATGTTTAATGGGGCGACTTGTGCCCAAAAACCAAATAGAAAAAAGGCTAGCGTCGCAAGTGTCGATGGTGGCGAAACAACAGGATCAAACAAAATTACATGGTATTATTAAGTTGTGGGAAGTCGGGACAGACGCCGGGGCAGCAGGGCTTACTGCTTTATTGCAACATGGTCAATCGTCAAGAACGAACAAGATGAAAAGTGATCCCCGAAGCAGCGGCGTTCCGCTCTTCTAGCCAGGGCGCCAAGCGATAACCTATGGCGCGCATGCGTGGGGCTGTAATCACAGAGATATGACAGTGCACGTCACCGACGCGACATTGTGCAAGTCACCGACGCGACATTGTGCAAGTCACCGACGCAACATTCCTTCCATTTAAGTTTACAGTCGCTATTACACAACGTACACTTTGTAAGGCACTAGTATAAGTAACATATGTAAATAACACAACTCATACAATCCAATTCAATGTTCACACTCAATGATACGCCAGCCTGTCTGGTAGTCTTCTGGCACGAGTGCTTCGCCTAGGAGAGACGTGTGGGTGAACGGGACCACCCAGACTAGTTTCTGCGCGGCCTGCGTCGTCAGCCGTTTCCACAAGTGTATCCTCAGCACTGTCATGCAGAACACGCCAGTACGGTTGAGCGACCTGTTCTGGCAAAGGGATATGTACAGAGTTCGCGGGTCTCAAATGATCTGCATGCACAAACCTGATGCGCTGCTGTACCCGTACCAAATATGTAACGTTAGACACAACCTTGATCACTTTTCCCCGAAACCATTTGACACTCTCACCCCTCACGGATTTCACCATTACTGCACCCCCCACAGAAAAGGTGCGATCAGTACCACGTCGTTTATTCGAGCTCTTTTCGATGCTCTCCATTTTTGTTTGCATTGCTCGTGTCATGTTTGGTTTCAAAATAGATAACCTCGTTCGCAGTTTTCTTCCGAGGAAAAGTTCACTGGGAGTTTTGCCCGTAAAAGAATGCGGTGTCATCCTGTATGAAAAAAGAAAATTGTCAATCTTGTGCTGCATGCTTCTTGTGCAGTCATTCTTTTGGTCTGCCAACAACGATTTTAACAGAGCCTTCTTTACAGTCTGAACTACCCGTTCAGGGGCCCCATTTGACTGCGGGTGGTATGGTGGCGTTAGCATGTGCTTGACTCTATTCTTACGAAGGAATTATTGAAACTCGTGACAAGCAAATTGTGGACCATTGTCCGTGACAACTTCGACCGGTAGTCCATAGGACGCAAACACCGACCGTACAACCTCTACCGTCTTTTGAGCGGTTGTGCTAGACATGAGTTTGACTTCAACCCACTTGGAATGGGAGTCAACCATAACCAGAAAAGTCTTGCCATCTTTTTCGGCGAAGTCCAGGTGGACACGCTCCCAATTATTGGAACACCACAACCACGGTTGTAACGGTGCTGCTGGTACCGAAGCGCGGACACTGTCACGGAAATCACACTCTCTGACAAACTCTTCAAGCTCTTTGTCAATGTTGGGCCACCACACGATTCCCCGAGCGAGCATTTTCATCTTGTCAATTCCTGGATGTTCTTCGTGCAGAAGATCCAGGACGCTTCTCCTCAAGGAACTTGGAATAACCACGCGGTTGTTCCATAGGAGGCAGTTCATGTCCAATGATAGTTCGTACCGTCTGATAAAGTACAGTTCCAGTTCTTTGTGAACAACTTTGGGCCAACCATGCCAAGTCATCTCGCGAACTTGCCTTAGCTGATCGTCTTTTTCAGTTTCTTTTGCGACATCTTCCGCTGTTAGCGGCATGTCAGGAACGGGCGAGAAATAATGAACCGCTTCCTGCGTCCGCGGACAAGCTAACGGTAACCTGGACAGCCCGTCTGCATTTCCAATGCAACCACCCTTCCGATACTGGATGGTGTACCGGTAACTGGCAAGTAAGTTGGACCAGCGGTGTATTCTTGCTGCGGCTATAGAGCTAGAGTGCTTTTTCGGATCGAAAATGTGCGTGAGCGGCTGGTGGTCTGTTACGATGGTAAACAGACGGCCATACAGATACCTGTGAAATTTCTGTATGCCATACACGATCGCCAGCGCCTCTCTTTCGATATGAGCGTAGTTCCGCTCAGCGGCCCTTAACGTTCTAGATGCATAAGCCACTGGCCTTTCTTCTCCGTTGATCACATGAGAGATAACTGTACCTACACCGTAAGAAGACGCATCACACGTCAATTTGAGCGGTTTCGCTGCGTCATAGAGCTCAAGAACAGCGTTGCTGCACAGTAGCTGTTTGCAACACTCAAACCTTTCTTTGCACTCCTGCGTCCAGTTCCATGCGTTTCCCTTTCTGAGCAGTTTGTGCATCGGTTCTAGTGTTGAGGCAGGGCACGGCAAAAACTTTGCGTAAAAGTTCAGTAAGCCTAAGAAAGGGAAAGCCCTCAACTCTTTCTCGTTTTGTGGCTCTGGCGCTTTCAACACCGCTTCCACCTTTTCTTTTGTTGGCTGCAGTCCATTGCTGCTTATCTCGTGTCCAAGATAGCGGACACTTTTCTGAAAAAATTTACACTTCCTCGGGTTTACACGGATTCCGTGCTTGCGTAGACGTTCCAAAACACGCTCGGTGTTTTCTGCGCATTCCTCGTGTGTTCTACCGGAAATTAGAACATCACCAAGGTAGAAAGCAGTGCTTGGCATTTCTTTAAGGATCTGATCCATCACTGACTGAAACAATGCAGGCGCACTTGCCACGCCGTAGGGAAGTCGTCGGAACCGGTATAACTCGAGGTGGGTATTCACCGTTAGAAGCTCTTGCGAGTGCTGCTCGAGCTCTAGTTGTAAGTAAGCTTTTGACAAGTCGAGGACAGTGAAGACTGCTCCTCCCGCTACTGCCGCAAAAATGTCTTCGGGCAATGGAAGCGGGTAGTGATCTACCTTCAAATGTGGATTTACTGTGACACGATAATCCCCACAGAGTCTCACTGTCTTGTCTTCCTTTGGAACAACGACTAAGGGTGTTGCCCAATCGCTGTGCGGGACTCTGTAGATTACCCAGTTTTCTTCCAAGGATTTTAGTTCTTTCTCTACGCTTTCACGGAGCGCAAAAGGCACCGGCCTTGCTTGGCAAAAGATAGGCCGGGCGTTATTTTTAAGAAGTAAGCTTCCTTTGAAGCCTTTGATTACGCTGAATCCGCTTTCAAACACGTCGCTGTACTTATGTTTTAACGACACTTCCGTCATGACCGTGTGCACTGAGATTATCTGAGACCAGTTCAATCGCACTTTTGATAACCAGTCGCGACCCAGCAAGTTTGGAGTGACTGTCCCTTTTGCATCCTGCGCAATGATCAACCGCAGAGTGTGGTCGTTCCGCTCGTACGTTACTCGAACATTAACACACCCTTTTACTGGAATCGAACTTCCATTGTAAGCCTTTAGCCTTACGTTGCTTTTTTCACAGAGTTTGTTCCCAAACGTTTTACGAAATGCGCTTTAACTCATTATTGAAACAGCAGATCCCGTATCTACTTGCATTTCGAGCTGTTTGCCGTCAATCATTACGCTTACACAGTATGCGTTTGCCTTCGGTTTTGTTTTAACTTCGAACAATTCAGTTTCCTTAACGGCTGTTTCTACTGTTGTTACTGCTTTGATACTTGTTCTACACATTTTCGCAATGTGGCCAGGCTTTGAACATTTGAAACACTTGCTCTATAAGTGAGGGCGCACCTTTGAATTGTGTGCGCTACCACACCTAGTACAAGAGACATTTGTCTTTGAAGCCGGAAAGTTCTTTTTACCTTGTCGCTGTGTGGACCTTCGCTGCCAGTTGACGTCGCCCTGGACACTGGTGCTAGCTGAGGGTTCCTGTGTTCGTCGAACCTCCTTGCTTTGGCCTTGCGCCGCCTCCATTCCCAACGCAGAGCTCTAGGCCCGGTCAAAGGTGAGGTCTTTATCGTTTGTCGCCAGCAACTTGCAGCGGATTGCGTCATTCTGTAGTCCCACGATGAGACGGTCTCGAAGCGCCTCCTCTAGAAACGTGCCCAAGTCGCACGTAGCTGCCAGTTTCTTGATTTCCACGACAAAGTCACTGATGTTTTCACCTTGACGTTGATCCCTTCGGTAGAATCTGTATCGTAGTGGTTCAGGAGGATCTTGACGATGTCGTCGTAGTTGGCCTGGGAGCGTAGTGGTTCAGGAGGATCTTGACGATGTCGTCGTAGTTGGCTTCCACAGGTTTTTTCGGAAAGAGCAGATTCCGAAGCGTGATGAACGCCGCCTCCCCGATAAACGTGAGAAATACTTGCTGTTTGGTAGCCAGGTCAATCTTGTTTGCAGTTGCGAAAGCTTCAAAGCGTTCGACGTAGACTTCGAAGTTGCCTTTCTCCGGAGAAAATTCCGGAAGGTGCCCCAAGACAGAACTGTTCTGCATAGTCCTGTCTGAAGTCTTGTCGTCCTCTTCCAAGCTCATGGTTCTTCAGCAACCAGGCTTGCTGACCCACATCTCGTCGCCACTGTTAAGTTGTGGGAAGTCGGGACAGACGCCGGGGCAGCAGGGCTTACTGCTTTATTGCGACATGGTCAATCGTCAAGAACGAACAAGATGAAAAGTGATCCCCGAAGCAGTGGCGTTCCGCTCTTCTAGCCAGGGCGCCAAGCGATAACGTATGGTGCGCATGCGTGGGGCGGTAATCACAGAGATATGACAGTGCACGTCACCGACGCGACATTGTGCAAGTCACCGATGCAACATTGTGCAAGTCACCGACGCAACAGTATTTGATCAAACGCTGGAGCGAGACTGACTCAACAAGGTGGTGGGCGGCCTCTTTTCTAGAGTGCGTCACTATCTCGAAGATTCGGAAAAGAAGGCTCGAGCGTTGGGCGCTTGGGGCGATAATGAACACGCACTTTCTATGACAAGAAAGCAGGAATAAATGATAGAAGTTACGTCTGGAGCAAGAATAAACGAGAACCTTCTGGAAGTTCATGCCCGGGGGGATCGGTGGCCGAGTGGGCCAAAGGGCACACCCAGCTCAACGGGCGAAAGCTCGCGCTGCAGAACCCAGGGATCCTGGGTTCGAGCCCTACCCCTAGGGGCCCTGCGCGGCAATAGGTGACTTTTTGAAAATTTATCAGAAAACGGGTCCCGTTTTAGCCCGTTTTCGTTAACCGGCGCATTTCAGCTCTATGTAGGTCTTTCGGCCGCCATTCTCCAATTGCAAATTTTAGAAAATCAGTTATAACTTTTGAATAAGATAACGGTTAGTTCTGAAACTTTGGCTTCTGGTTCGGACTGCTAGGACTAGATTTTGGCGGAGAATGAGCGTTCGGTAACGCGTGGTGTATTTCTAAAATTAAGAAAAGAACAAAAAACGTAAAACTCATTTTTATTGGACGCCCTGCACACTGACCGATGCTGTTAAAACAAGACATCGGCGATTTTGTTTACCATTTTACTTTGAAAACATACTGGCGCACACCGATGTTAACTGCTTAGGTTAGTACAGCAATGGAGCACCTCTAACATTGCTAATTGTTTTGATGACCGCCTCTGGATTCTGTCAGAAAAATATTAAAAAAGATGATAAACGGCGATTGCTTGTTCGTGTTCACAGTGTTCGCTTTGTTACTGAAGATCCCTTATTTGTTATTTTGTCGAGATGAACATGTTTCAAACTCAACAAGTCACGTCTTGTTTTTTTTTTGCAATTTGTCACAACTACTTTGAACAGCAGGCTAACCATGTGCAAGACTTGCTTTTTTTGTTGTTGTTTTTTGTTTCCTTTAGCTAACGAATATAGTTTCATGTTGGCTCCGCTATAGTAACTCTATTGAGGTTTGTGACAAAAAAAAAATAAAATTAAGGGAATGTTTTGAAAAAATATGATTGCTCGAAATTTCTCATAAATATACGTACATTGCCGTCTGTGACGTTCACGTAGTCTACTGAGAGGTCTGTTTGAGTATCTAAATATTTCATACTCCAGTGTTAGTTTGCCTCAAATATAAACGAAAGCGGCATTAAACACAGTAAAAAGAGTTTGACTTGAGGCGAGAGCAAGCGTATTTAAAATACTTTGCCGTGTGGGTCGTTTACGTTGGTTTGTCCATTTGTGTCGAAATGCACGTTACAAGCTGCCAAATAGCAGCGTATTGCGCGCAACCGAGAGACGCGTTCTGTAGTTGTTTAACTATTCTTTATAAATATAATAATCAGCAACCTGAGGGGTTGCGTCCAAATACACAGCTGTTCAACACGAAACAAAATCGACTGCATTTCATTTAATTGTTTTTAATGGTCTTTGCGCACTTTATCGAGAACCTTGTTGGAGATGGTCAGAAGAGCGTTAATTCGGTCACACGTCCGAAGAACGTCAAGTCTCAACAATGAATACCCGAAACCGGGATCCGCTCTTTCTCTCTCTCGCTCTCTCTCTCATTCTGTCTTTCTCCTGGAGGCTACAGCGTGAACGAGTCGGTACATATACGCTCAAACAAGAGAGCAGGCCGACCAAACCGGTGATCAGTTTGTAACTGGTTTGGCACGATCCCCTGCGCTGTGAACGAGTCGGTACACCACTAGGCTCAAACAGTAAAGCGGTTTGGTCAAACCGGTGGGCGCGGTTTGTGTATATCTCTAAGCGATAGGTTTGAACCGGCTAGTGGTATGATTGAGCGGGTATCGCTATCAACCCGTTTAAACTTTCAAACAGGTTTTTTTTTTTTCAGTAAGGCTTTGAACCAAATTCACATATTTCTTCTAAGGTGAGCTGGACGGTCCTAAGGCCCGAATTGCAAACCGCCGTGAAGCTGGGTGTGCAGAGTTTCCGTGAATGGTACGTTATCTATCGAAGGGCCACACCATATTCTCCTAGAAAAGCGGGATATATAATAAACAAGAATAATCGTGGGTAAACATGAAAATATTCGACGAATCCAATAAAACCCAAAAAAGGACATCCATGCCGTGTTCTGGAACTTGCCACGCTCGTTCTTGCTTCTATATTATCGTCTGTTTGTGCGTTTTTGTGTGATCTATAGCTAGTCTTCAAAAATTTAAATGAAAGGGCTAATTAAGCCTCGGAAGGAGTGAAACCTCGAACAATATACAGGACGCTTTTGTAAACTTATAATATTAAAAAAAAAACTTCAAAGGAATAAAACTTTTAATATTAGAAATTATTCGGCCACGGAGGACGTCGCGACCGGATTGTGTCTTTCAAAGTATAGTTACTCACAGCTTAATAATCACAGGGCCAGGCAAGTTTGGAGAATATCATTATCTTTCGGCAGCGAATAAGATAGGCGGCAGATTGTGGGAAGCGATGAAAACACCAAAGAACGAATCACGAAAGAAACAAATGTGAACATAAGCTACGCCCTGCGTTTCTTAAGCTGGCAATGTCTATAGCAAAACAAAGTTTGAAAATTTACTTAGAAACTTTTAATATACTCGTTTTAGCTAGCTTACTTAAATTACAGGTTTGTATTTCATTCTCAAAATAAATCACCGTTTTATATTAAAAAAATAAGAAAATGGGCTCTAGCTTTGCGTTATGTTTGGCGAATTTAAGAAGTCAAGTGCCCGAGAGGCCCAACCTAAGACGCACAACAGCGGCAAAAAAAACCAAATGAAGTTACGTTATTGGCCATCAAGAACGTTGGTGGCAAGGAATCGTGAGCCCGTCAGGCAGCTGTTCAATATATCTGGGTTATGTAACGTGATGGTAGCAAATTAACTTTGCATTCTGAGGTCTACTGAAAGTTTGAGTTTAGGTTTTTTTAACTCTGTTTGATTCGACGGGTTAAATACGTAACGGACTGCAGGAAAACACTAATTTTAATACAGTTTTTTTATTGAACACATAATTTTCTAAGCTGTGAAAGGAAGACAAACGGTGTATGTGAATGTGAGCTATACGGCCAAACGGACATTATGTTTAAGAAAGAATGCTACCAAAACAGTTAACGATAATTCACTCATTACTTTAGAGCACATGTCTGTATTGAAGAAATGGAGGCAATCAATGGTGAAAGCCAGCCCAGTTCTTTTTAAATACTACATGGAGCACGTAGCTCGAGTTATTTATAGTCAAACTTTGTACTGGAAGTCTGTTGGTAACGAAACCAAACGTGGGATCCTCGCCGGAATGACAACTCTCGTTTGACGCCGGAGGGGCACGTGTCCATGATTAAATTTGCGTTAATCTTTGCGTGACAGCGCACCAGGGTTGATTGCAGTCGGTGTTTCCTGGATAGCGAACTTAGCGAACGCTTACACTTATGAAAAAATCACTCACGTCAAAGTGGATTCAGCATCAGTGAAAAACCACAGGTGTTTACATCTATTTCTGAAACCTGTGACATCTTCTCGTTTGCTCTCGGCGCGTCGCGTCTGCGACGAGAAGGCGCGATATCTATTGTTATCTGCTGCTCTACGCACTCCAAAAAAAAGGGTGTAACCATTACACACCTTGTCACATATACGACACCCCAAAACTTGATTTCGACGTACAGCGCACTGATGTCGGACTGACGGCCCCAACTTTTACGAGAGGCTTGATGCCGGTGGGATATACCATATTGAACAGCTAAAGTACATACCAAAGACAACAGAAAAAAAAAAAGAAAACCACTGAGGTTTTGCAGTAAGGCCAAGAAAACCCTGTTAGTTTTTTTTACAGTCAGTCACAAGTACATTAGCTATTCTATTAAGTTGTACAACTCGGCTATCAAGCCGCTCGTGAATGTTAGTACCGTCGGTTCAAAGTCTGTGCGCTGTACCTCCAACTGAAATTTTGGGGTGTCTTATACAAGGCAGAGACCAAAAGAAACCGCATTTTTTTATTTGCGTGGTATCATAGATATCATGAAAAGCCCTTTAGCACATTTCAATATAGCCACCTCCTCTCTCGACACATGCGCGACAACGCTTCACCAGTGCATAAATGCCGCGGGGAAAATGAAATACTGTTGGTGACTCCGGAGCCAGGAATTCTCCGCCGCGTTCAAGTCATCATCTGTATCAGAATTCTTTACCCCAAAAGCCCCTTTGAGGGGTCCGAAAAGGTAAAAATCACTCTGTGCGAGGTCTGGCGAGTATGGTGGATGAGGAATACACTCGAACCGCAGTCCTTAGATTTGTTTCCCTGCCGTACGTGTCATATGAGGGCGGGCATTGTCGTGCTGCAGCAATATCCATGAGCTGAGCAATCCGCGACGCTTTAACCTGATTGCAGGCTTCTAGCCGTTCTCGAGCAGGTTGCAGTATGATGCATTGCACACAGTGAGTCCCTTGGGCATGTAATTTTCAACTATTGAGCCTTTATTGGTCTCAATAGACCGTGAGCATTAGCTTGCCCATCGTTGGCGCTGTCTGCAACTTCTTCGGCCTGGTGACGTTGTGTGTCTCCACTCCTTGCTTGCTTCTTTGTCTCTGGCTGGGCGTAGTGTACCCAGCATTCATCACCGGTGACAATGTTTTGAAGAAAATTATATCTCTCGGCTTCGTAGCCTCGCAGTAGCATATCAGAAGCATCCACACGCCGCTCCTGAAGGTCCAGCGTAAGTTGTTTTAGTACCCACATGGCGGATACGTTGTGGTACTGCAGAATATCATGAATGATATGGTGCGTCGAACCGTGACTAATATGCAATTCTCCAGTCACTTAATGAATGGCGACACGCCAGTTCCCGTGTATGAGCAGTTCCACATCAGAGATTGTGTCCGGCGTCGTTGAAGCGTGAGCCCGGTCGGTGCAAGGTTTGTCCGTCAAACAGCACGCTTCACTTTGAAATTTTTTATGCCACTCGTACACCTGCCGAAGAGATACAGAGGCGTTTCCTTACTACTTCAGCATCCTCCGATTAATATCCGCAAGTGTTTCGCCCTCTGGTCCCAAAAATCGGATGACAAAACGCTGCTCATCCCTTGTGCACGATAACAAGGGGGCGGCCATTTCGAAAGTGTTGTGGTCACGTGACGTGTCACATCAAGTCGCCAGGGTGGCGTGCACAGCTCTCTCTTGCAGTAGGTCAAAACATATTTGCAGCTCAGCAGTCTATTACTAGATTTGGTTTTCTCACGGCTAAATTGCGGTTATTTTTTTACTCTGACTCGTATGTGACAAGGGGTGTAAGAATATATCCTGTTTTTCTGTGTGGCGTAGGCTTAACCTACGAGAAAGCTTAACGTTGTTCATGCTGGATCAGGCACCGCCGCGCTTGTTTTGCCATATGTGAAGAACCGTGTGAAGATGGGCAACTTCTACCACAAAAAGGACGTCATTACGACGATTTGGTGTTTCCTGTTTGGTAAGTATCATGCAGCGTCATCCGCAGCGATATTCTCCTCGAATGAACGTACGACGCTTTGTTTCATGTGGACATTTCCCGCATAAATAGCTGACCACGTTTCGGAAATCCGCTTCCCTTCCTTACTTCGACGTTCCAGTGTTGTGAAGTAGAGGGCCTTGAAAAATGTCCTTAAAGCCGGTCGTGGTTTGGATGGACTACAGCATGCTGGACGCAGTGTCGCAAAGTAATGCAAAGTATTATAGAACTTAAATAGGCACTGATTACCTTTAGTCGTAAGGTACTTATAGTGGTGGAAAGAGCCTACGAAGCCACATGAGCGTGCGGTCTCGAGCTGCACGAGAGGCGTCATGGTGGCGGGGAGAAGAATTACGGCGAGAAGGACGCCGTCCGGGTTCGAAAATCGCCGCTACCAACATCCGACGGCTTGGGTCCCTATTGTTTGGTTGAAACTCGTTTTGTGGAATTGAGTTTCCTGGACAACGTTTCATGGAGACGCGTTTCATGAACACAAGTTTCGTCGACACGAACGTTTCTTCGACACTCGTTACGCGAACTGCATGATGTGGGGACACTCCGTCGCGCGTGTATCACTGGGGTTCGTGCTACTCATCCGGCTTCCCGCTTACGCCGCTTCGCAGCGACAGTTCGCAGCGGGTCTATGCTAAACCTTTAAAACACCTGACCCAAGCGTACACGCCGCTTCGCGCAGACAGTCTGGTCCAGGGAATTCATGAAAGAAACTGATCTAGGCTTTTGATGAAACGATTTGTCGATGAAACAATCTGCCGATGAAAAGTTGTTCGATAAACTGATTGCCACCGGTCCGGCCTTGCCCTGTTTGGTAGCGTTGATCTATTTTAAATCAATCGCGCAATGAGTCAGAGCAAGGCCGAATAGCCGGATGTCGATAGTCGCTAATCTCGTAACCGGCCGGCGGCCCGGCTCGCGTGGTTCCTATGGCCGCCCGCATGACGCGCGCGTGTTGCTCGAGACAGCATGCTCGTGTGGCTTTGTTGGCTCTATCCATCACTGTAAGTTTTATTACTTCAGTAGACTTTTCTCAAAGAGGCGACGGGGATCAAAACATAGACACGAGTGATAATGTTAGCGATCAAGCCAAACACTTCTAAACCATGACCCTTCACTTCCCGTGCTCCTTACTTGCTGTTTAGAACTAGGTGCAGCGCACACCAAAAAAAGAAAAGCAGTGGTACCATTGGAGGTGGTTCATGCTGCAAAAGGTCTGAGCGTACCTCCTTCCTCGTTTGGTGTAATAATCTGGACACTTGGCGAAAACGTGGGCGAGAAATCTGGCGGCTATGAAATGCTAGCGCCAAGGTGTAGTGCGGTGTTGGCCAATCACAACTGCCGGATTTTCTGCGACATTTTATTCAAATGTTCAGATTAGGGCCTTTGGATGGTGAATCGAGCCGTTAACGATGCCGAACAAATAGGTAGGACCGGACGAACGCGCACCGTGCAATGAAACTTCCGACAAACGCTGATTGGATCGCGTCAGTCGACATGTATCGCTTGGTGGAAAAAGTGGGCTCCGAACCGATTCAGATTTTCCACCAGAGACGAGCAAATTTTGCCACCGGCTCCAAAACCCGCTCGTCAGCGGCGGAAATCCGCTCGTGAATGTTCAAAAGTAAACGTTTTTGGTTTTGGTTTTGCACTGTATTTTTCAGAAATAATGCCCCCAAAGAATTAGCGTTCCCTTCCCAAAGCCGCGAAGGGTTTCCGAGACGACTGCAATGGCTGCGCCCATAGTATCGGCGTTTTCAGCGTCATTTCCCGTCTTGGTGGACACAACTCTCTTGGGAGCTGCATGAGTCATGCATGGCTTTTGCGACCGCAATCGGATTGGTATGGCTCAAATCCAGCAGACCACGAGTACTACGGTCGCCGCAAAAATGTAAACATGTTAACATGTTGGGCTGTCTTGGTTTCGTAAATATAACCACGGGCGAACTGGATTACCACGCTTTCATACGGCCTTCTCAATTGAAGAATAAAGCATGCACGCCATCTGCGTGAGGCGCTGCGATCCCTCCCCGCCGCAATTCCACCGCTCAACTTGACTTATCTCCACAAATCTCTATAAATTATACCATCCTTCGTGCCCTTTATTTACACCAATATTTTGCAATGCCACCAGAGCCATCGCTGACGTGCTCACTGAGGCTCGTAGAATATTTGATCCAAGGGGCTGAGCTGGTGACTTTTTCGTTAATTTCGTTAATTAAAACTGGACGGGTCAATGAATGCGGACTTTCTAAGAAGGAGGGCTAACGACACGGGGCCTTTTGCGACAGGAATTCTGCACGGCGGACAATCGCGCCACACCCGCTTGCACTTATGGGGCACCAGTCGGAACCCCATGGCTGCCTGTGCGCCAGTCCTAAGCCCACAAAACTAACGGAACCATATAATTCGCTATTCTCAATAAACAACCTAAAGGATGCAAACCAGGTAGAGAGAAAGAGATAATTTTTTTTTACAGCGACACTTATTTCGCGAAGGTTAATGATAGTGAACAGAGCCCGGGGGAGAGGAGTCGTTTACGTCCGGTTGCAAAATACAAAGTTTATAGCGTAAATTCTGCAGTACCGATCGCCTAGACAAGGCGTTCAAGTCGTTTCGCTCACATCACAGCCAACTGCTCATTTGCACAGAAAGGAACGTCAGAAAGTGTTACGATACCTGCCCTGTCCATTGTCTGCGCCTCAGAGTAGCCGCCATTCGTAGTCATATCTCCGCTCCAAAACACCTCATATAGGACGTGGGGATTGAAATCCTCGATGGTAGTCAGGCAGAAGTTTCTGGTTTTCTGTATTGAGACAACCGCAGTTGTGTGGTCAATTTTGTAGCGTACTAATGCGAACATCTCGTTCTCGCACATGACGATTCAGTCGTTGGAGCGCGCAGACCAGACCGATGGAAGACAAAAAGCGCCAAGGAAGGAAAGCACCAAGCACACAGGCCGCACAGGTGCACACACATATTTGGATGAAATCTTGGGGGCGCAAGTTGACGGCAAATACCTAAATATATTTAAATGTAAAGTGTGCAAAACAATATTTAAAACTGACGTTTTTGCGTTCACAAATATTCGATTTTCATATGAGAAACCAGGCTGAGGTAGAAACCAAACGAGGACCATCATTTGCCTCAAAGTCGAGCCCACTTTCCACTTCGGTCTCGAGCAGACACCGCCTGACGCATGTAAAAGTTTCCGACCAGTTCCGACATATTGCTTGGCCCACCGGAGTTGTGAGCCCGCGCTCGCAGGACTGCTATCGAGTACAAGTGAACTGTGACTTTTGTAAACATTGCAATCGTCTAATTTCGCCGCCATTTTGACTTTTTTTAAAATTCAATGACTGGGAAACGTCATACCTGACTCGTGTGCACTGTCTCAGGTTTCGCACGTGAGCTTGAGACTCCGATGTTTCGAAGCATCTTCGCGCTTCGATCTACCTTACGTACGAGCGAAGCTGAATGTACAAGCGCGAGCATGCAGCCTAAAATGGTGCCCGCACTGTAGGAGCCTGCGTGCGAGTCAGAAATGCACAGAGGATGGGTCTAACGCTGTAGCTGCGCTCTCACCTAAGGTAAAACAAAAAAAAAAAAAACGCGCGGAGATCAACTGGTTGGGCACCGTGAATCATCCTTTCCTGTCGTCTGCCTGGCGTCCAGTTTGGTTTATTCCACAAGCAGGTTTCATTTTTGTGCAACCAGTGCTATCAACCATGATGTCATACACCTCTTCCAACCACAAGAGAAGAAAGAAGCAGTACTTGGAGTCAGGTGTAGCCTATGCGGTCCCGAAACAAACAAAATCAAAGAGTTACTAAAATGAACAAATCCGCGGGAACCAGCTCGTTGCAGCCACGACCGCGTATAAGCCAGAGTGACGTTCCGTCTGATGATGTGAACCACCCGCCGTACGAAGATCAGAGCTTGCGCCTGTGCAACAGTCCTCATGCTTTGAGCGAAGATGAGGCGTTGTCTGGGGTTTTGAACGAAGATGAGATGACATCCGGTGCCATGAGCGAACATGAGATTACATCCTGCACCATGAGCGAAGATGAGCTGGCATCCTGCGCAACGAGCGAAGACGAGATGACATCCTTCGCCACGAGAAAATATGTAGCTGCATCTGACACTTCCAACGACATGAGCAAAAACTAAGCTGCATCTGACGACACGAACCAAGGTGAGTGGGTGTCAGACGACAGCAGCGAAAATGATGACTTCAAAAGAGGGGAGCCAGACTTTGTCAGCAGCGACGAAGATGACCAGTCTGCAGATTTCAAGTGCTTTGAATACATGTGCGATGGGAGCAATATTCCTGGCCAGGACACGACCCGAGTTCAAGTTCTGGTGCAGGCCTTGACCTACATTGTCCGCCAGCCTGTCGAGGGCATAGACCGAAGGTCTCTTAAGGCTGATGAACACTCTGTTTGGTACTTTGATAGCATCGAGGTTGAAGTATCTTTTACGCAAAGTCTGGAAACAGAGCCAGCAAGGAATGGTAATTTTTCATTTTTTTTTGCGACCAATGCTCTAGGGCACTGAATGTCTGCAAAACACAACTTCAAGGAAAGGAGGTGACATGCTCCCAGTGTTATACCTTGTACAAAGCAGAAGAAATGGTAGCTGACCGAGCATCTTTTATCATCTCCAACTTACGCAAGGAGCTTCAGTAAGTAGTCGAGAATCGCAAGGAGACGCTTTGGGACAACCTCGAAAAGCTTGCTGGAAGTCCGCGTGACATTGTTTCCGATTTGACAGACAGAGACCTTGTGAGGCAAGCACGTGAAAGGTTGAAATTTACCATGCATGATCTTACCGCTTGTTTTAACACTGATGGCTCAGCAGTTTTGAAGTCAATCCAAAACTCAATGTGGCCCATTCACGTGATGCTAAATTAACTGCCCCTAATCCTTCATTACCGAAACCTCTTACTTGATAAAGCATGTAAACAGGTGAGCTGGTTTAAATTGCACATCGTTAAGACAGGAGACGACGGAAAAGAATGGGGACAGGGGACATACGTCGCAAACTCAACTGAAACTTTTATTGAAAACATCTATTATAAACGTCTTCTTCTGCACCCACATCCGGACAACTGCGCATGTTGCATTGCTGAGCGTTATACAATTGTTAGAAAAAAACGCCCACGGAACTTAAACACACTTTGATAGGACGTTCAAGTGACCTCAAAAAGAACAAAGACAACAATGACAACAAAGGCCTCAAGGGACCATGCCTGAGCCCAGAACAACTGGTTCTCTCGCACAAAACGGCCGAACCCATATCGTAATGCTCTTCCCATCAAAACAAAAGCCCCAAGATAACCACGACGCGCGCGTCCCATAGCTGACCTCTAACACACCTTAAATAGCCTCCTACGGAAACTAACATATACAGCAAAGGGACGTCCAGTGACATAAAAAAACACAAAAGCAACATCCTAGGCAGCACAGATACGTTGGAAAAACTTCGAAAGAAAGTTGATGACGTCAGGAACCAAATGTCGAAAGAACGTCGAAAGTCTGAACGTCAGGTCCCTTCGACGTAATATGGAAAGGCTAATGTCTGGAAAAAAGTGTGAATTTTACGTCGACATAACGTCCCGCTTAACGACCTTGGAACGTCGAGTGTACGTCTGAATAGGACGGGAGGTTAATTGATAACGTTCTATCAACATTCAAGCAATGTCCCATTTATGAACCATAAAACGTCGAGTATACGTCTAAACTGAACGGGATGTCAATTGAAAACGTCAGATTAACAATATCATAACGTCCCATTTAACGACATAAAATGTCGAGCGTACGTCTGTGATAACGTTATGTCAGCATTGAAATAAGGTCCCATTTAATAACCATAAAACACTGAGCATACGTCAAGACTGAACAGGATCTCAATTGATAACGGTCTCGATTTGGGTCACCGTGAAACAACGAAGTCAACCGGATCTGGCTTCGTTGCCCGAAGGTATGTTCGCGAAAGTATGTATATTCGGACGGAATAGACCATTTGCTTAATTCCCCAAGCGCCCCGGCCCGCACTCCAGGAATCATGGGACCGGTATTCCTTCAGCTCCCTAGTGATCGGTAATTTCGGCCACTTCCATAGAAACACACTCTTGGGTGTAATTCGGAGTCACCCTAAACAAGCGCCCTGTAGTGCCCAAGGACCTGCTATATCACTTTTAAGATTTCTCGTCAATTACAGCGTCTTCGATACTGTGCATGCTGTCCACTCTTCAGCCCAGCTCAGCTGCAGAAATCTCTTACATTATTATCATTTTCTTACTGCTTCACAGACGCTGATATTAAGTTAAAAATGCTAAAAACGCTACAAATAGCCTCGCTGACTTCGAGCTCAATCCTGGTTTTTCCTGTTGTGAATTCTCGGCTTTTTGAACCATTCCTGCTAAAACAACAATCACGAGAATGATATTATTGTAAGAGTTTTCTGAAGCTCAGCCAGGTTGAAAGGTGGATTGCATGCACAGTGTCAAAAATACTGACATCAATGATAAATTTTAAAAGTGATATGATAGCACCTTGGGCTCTTTAAGGCTCTTGTTCAGGGTGATCAAGATGTTCGCTCAGACATTGTTGGGACGTCTCGCGCTCAACGTTCAAAGAACTTCTCGGAAAAAAGCGTAGAACTGACGTCTATGAAGGCCAATGACGTCAAAGTGTTGCTCAGACATTGTTGGGACGTCTCGCGATCAACGTTCGAAGAACCTCCCGAACAAAAGGTAGAAATGATGTCGAATGATGTCGATGAAGTCAAGGTGTTGCTCAGGACACTGTTAGGACGTCCCGTGCTCCACGTTCAAAGAACGTTCCGGAGAAAACGTAGAACTGACGTCTATTATTGCCAATGACGTCAAGGTGTTGCTCAGGACATTGTTGGGACGTCTCGTGCTCCACGTTCAAAGAACTTCCCGGAGAAAACGTAGAACTGACGTCTATTATTGTCAATCACGGCAAGGTGTTGCTCAGGCATTGTTGGGACGTCTCGCGCTCAACCTTCGAAGAACCTCCCGAAATAACGTAGAACTGACGTCGAATAATGTCGATGACGTCAAGGTGTTTCTCCGGACATTGTTTGGAGGTCTCGTTCTCTACGTTCAAATAACTTCCCAGAGAAAACGTAGAACTGACGTCGATTAATGTCGAAGACGTTAAGGTGTTGCTCAAGACATTGTTGCGACGTCTCCTGCTCGACGTTCAAAGAACTTCTCATAATAGGCGTCGAACAGACGTCGCTTACTGTTGAAGACGTCGAGGTAAAGCTTATGACGTTCTCACTATGTCGCGTGTTTGACGTTGTCGGAAGCTCTCATGTGGACGTACCAATGCCGTCGATAAAAAGGTTGTTAAGGACTTCGACGTCGCCCAACGTCTAGGACCTTATTTCGGCGTCATCTCGACGTCTTGTGCTGTCTGGGATATAACACATCTCTAAAAAAAATACAGCAACAGAAATGTCCGTGTTACCACACTCGTTGTGATGGAGGGTTGGCTGATACAATTCCCAACGGAGGTGGTCCTGATTGTCTCCTTTATAACTCTTTTTGAACAATCTCGTTCCCGGTATACAACTATTGTTTTTTCCCACTCTCGTGATCAGTTAGTGCATTTTTCCACATGTTTCGCAGTTTCTGAGTTTGGAGCTTTGTTCTTTAACACCCGCTTGTGCTCCAACAACCTGTAATTTAGACAGTATTTTGTCTGACCGACGTAGGAGAAGCTACAAGCCATTGGGATATCGCCAACAACACAACTCAAACGCACTGGGGGTTCCCTGTGCCTTATGTGGCAGCCCTGTTGTTCCACTCAAAACGGAGTCAACCTGCCCAGTTTGAAAGCTTTTGTAAATACAGCTTTCACACCGAACTTCCTTGCGACTGCCAACAGGTTATGTGAAATACCGTGAAAAAAGGAAATACACGCAACCCTTTCCAGCCTTTCTTTCTATGTTCTAGGCAACCCTTGGAACCTCGTTAGCATTTTCATAGTTACACTTTCAACAACGTATGCTTTATAGCCTGCATTTTTTAACCGTGACTGTTGCTTCTTGATATCAGCATCTGCTCTAGGAACACATGGTTTCTTTAAAGCATTATCTATCAGCGACATCACTACTTCCCTTTTCACTAACTTTGAGTGACAGCTCCGATACGGTAGCAAGGGTTTCGGCGCAAGTTTGCCATACTCCCAACGCAATCCATCTGACACCTTTAACGTTAGATCTAAAAACTGTAGCTTTAATTAAATAGGCTCTTCGTGACTAAACAACAAATCCGACGCCGCCTCAATTATGGCTTTTTTGATCGTGGGAAGAACCTCCCTCACAACAGAACAGATCACGATGTCATCTACATATCGTTTGATAATCACAACCCGATCTGACGAGGATTGCACTAGGCTCCATAATTTCAAGTCCAAAGGGGCCAAATAGATTACGGATCATGCAGGTGCTAGGGCTGAACCTATGCATACGCCCTCCGTTTGGGTGTATCATGTTCCCTCGAACTCGACGGAAGTGAAATCAAGGTATAACTCTAGTAAGTTTAGAAAACTAGCCAATCAGTCCTTGACCTTGACTGAAAAATTACCAAATTGGCTTCCAGCCACTGTCTGACTCGCGCAAGTAGGAGCGGCTGACGTAACGAGTAATACAGGTCTTTAATGTCCCTTGACATGATCTCACAGGATTTCCAATGGAACGCTCGCAAACAATCGATCAACTCTTCAGACTTCTTCCGGACCATCGGGCTGTTTATCTCAACGGAAAACAAGCACCTTTGCAAAAATTCCGGAATCACTCTATGCCCTGTTCCAATCTCGTTCACTAAAACCTTTAGCGGTAACATCGGCTTGTGATCTTTGAGAAAAAAGTTTACCGAGAACAAATCTCACGTTACTTCCCTAATTCTCTTTAGCACTGAAACCATCTCAGAATCTTCCAGGATGTCTACCACATTCCTCTTCAGCCGCTTCAGACTAACGGTGCCTGGTTGAAACAACCCCGTTATCTCAGCCCTAGACTTCTCTTAAAACGCTGCGATAGGCAAACGCGCAAACCTGCCGGTCTTGTCCGTCTGAATCAGGGAGATCTGACCGGCTTCCAACTCTTTTTTTTTTAATTTTTCCTATGTCCCTCAAATCTATTTTCTCCGCTTTGTTCTTGCTATGTACTAACCGCGAAACCGTCTTCACTGACTGATCAAAAAACCCTTTCCTCTCATCAGCTGGAACCTTAAAAGCGATGCTTTGGGTGCTTGAAAGGATATCAAATTTCGATGACTCGATATTCAAACATAACTTTGGACCCTTTTCTAACTAGGACGCAGAGCGCTCGGAAATGGTTACGTAGAAGGAGTTTAGAATTAATGTTTACAATGTTTACAATTACAATTACAATGAATATTACAATGTTTACAATGAAAACCAGTTTATCCTTGCCTAATCTTTCAATGCGCAGAAAAGTGTCTCGCTTGTGTTTGTTCCACAAAATATATCATCATACTTCATCTCTCAAGCAAAAGCTACAAACACAACCCCATTATCTCTCAGCACTGAACGATCATAGATTCAAAGTTGGCATTCCATCCTGCAGGACTAACGCATATCATCATTCCTTTATTCCCAGCACCTCTTTGTATTGAAATAACCTTCCCATGGATGTTGCCGAAATCGTAGACAGTAGGAGTTTCAGAAATGCCTTGACTAACATGTATTGCTCCACACAACCATAGTCCTGCCGTTTTGCTGTTGTGTATTCTTTCTATGTGTTTTTTTATATACCCACTCCCCTCTGTAACGCCTTTGGCCCTGAGGGTAAAATAAATACAAAAATAAATAAACATTGGTCTGCATAGCAGCTGACCATTCGCGTGTGTCCTGTCCCCATTCTTTCCGTCATCTCCTGTCTTAACGATGTGCAGAGTCTGGTTTGGTACAATAAAACCAGACATGTTCCTCTTCCTCGACGGGTTTGTTGAACAGTTCTGTACGATTGGCTCGTTGAAGTGGTTTTGCCACAAGGATGGACAAGCCCTCAATCCAAGGTACACGTTGTAGTCTGTATCGCAGATACTCCTGCCAGAGCAATAGTGTTACTATTTAGTATTACCATTTAGAGCAACGGTTTCTTCTATAAAACTTAACTCAGACTCTTTTTTCCAGACGTCATTTCGTGTAAACCTGTTGCAAACAGTTTGCAGTGCAGCCCCAGAGAAAAGTTCTTGTACGAAATATATAAGGCGGGTATATAACAGGGGTATTTCAAGCATAGATAGTTAAGAAAGCATGGGTTCCTATTATATTGGGAAAAGACACATAATTCAGCGAATAGAAATCATTTGAGGGAATAAACGTTTTCGCGAATGGCGCTTTAGCGAATAGGCTGTTTCTAGGCTGTGACACGCTGCAGTGACGTTTGGACGTGCGTGTATGACTGGGACGCGTGTTAACCCATTCATACCTACCGTTCACGCCGCTTCGCGGCGGCAGACAAGGCGGCTCATTACAAATAGAAGCTAATGCGAGCTGTCGACGCAACTCCCTAATGCTGTTTGTAGGCGGCATCACGCTGTAAGGACGTTTCGTCGCTCGTCTATCACTGGGAAGCATCTAAACCCATTCGAACCATCTCTTCACGCCGCTTCGCGTCGACAGACAAGGCGGCTCGTTACCAAAAAAAAAAAAAAAGCTAATTCAAGCTGTCAATGTAACTGGACCCATTCGCTAATATGAACGCCACAATTCGTTAAAGAGTCATTCGATGAAAAGGCGTAGTTTCGTTTTCATTCGCTAAGACGGCGTTCAATCGAGTGAATGCCTCCCGAGTAAGCACCAGCGTTTCTGCTTCAGCAAGGTGTTCTAAGGAAAATAGTCGTGATAAAATCCTTTCTGCAGGTTTGCAAAACTACCATCAATAGCTAAGAAAAACTAAAATATTCTTGGTAAAGTTTTAGTTATTCGAACTAAACTATGGTCAGGTTCTAAATATTCCAAAGCAAGTACCTCAAACTTGTAGCCTTTTTGGCAGAATCTTTGAAAGATATGTTGAGTAAGCTGCACTGAGGCGACTATGGTTGCTATGATCTTTGAGCGTTAGCTTAAGAGGTTCATATGTCGGTCAACTGAATTATTGAGAAAACATTAAATTTAGTGCACATTTGAACAGGGGGATCTATGTCAGCCATCGAAAAAGGTGCAATGAATATTCACTATAGATGAGCAATTTCGCCAGTGCAGTTAGACCACTAGCCTGGGGTATTTGACATGCCTTATACAGTACTGATAGAGGAATGAGCGGCAGTACGATGCTCACCCGAATCGAAACGGGCAGGGGTGGGGATTGGAACCTATGGCCCCTGGCTTCTGCAACGCGAGCTTTCGCTCTACGGGCTCCTAGCTACGACGCGTTAGTATTAACCACAAATAAACCAGCCCTGTTCTTTTCCTTGCTCCCAGGCTAAAATATCCATAATAAAAATTTAATTCCCAGCTATGGCGTTTAAAGCCTCTCTTGAAATTCTCTGGAAGAGAATTACTGTCTCCATTCTGCATCATTGTGTAACCACTACATTTTTTCAGATAGTTGCCTGGATGTAATAGGCTGTGACGCTTCATAATTTAAGAATCGCTTGGGTATTTTGATTATAGGTACCCTGAAGTATCCCTACAGTGGCAATGAAACCAGAAGGACACACGAGGGTGTACTGCAGGGCATGAGGGCAGCTACGACGACTGATACCCCAACAAATGGCATGTATGGGAAAAGCCCATTTGCCAGACTGCAGGGACTTGACCTAGTCTAGGGAATGGTACCAGTTTATGTGGATTGTATGCTTGAAGGTGTGACGAAGCAGCTTACGGAGGCTTAGCTCTCATGCACAGGTGCTGCTTTTCATATCGGGAACCAAACTGCTACTCTAGACATGAAGCTTGCGAGGATGCGCCCTCTAAACATTTTCTCACACTCGACACGATCTCTTACGGAGAGGGCATTGTGCAAAGCCAAAGAGTGGAGATACTGGCTGATTTCCTAGGTCATGCCCTGTCTTCACAGCATACTTCCACGCAAGTAATTCGTGCACTTTACACTCTTGTGCGAGGCCATATTTGTTCTCCTGCAGATAACTCTCCACAGTAATGACATCAAAGATGCCGAAGCGCTTTTGACACGTTTTCTTCGACAAGTGTCTGCCCTGTATGGCGAAGCAGCAGAGACATCCAACATGCATCTGTTAATGCATTTGCCAATAAAGTGTAATGCAGCTCGGCCCTTTGTGGACTACATTAATGGTTCTATTTGAGAATGCGAATGGTACACTTTTTCATGTCATAAATGCGGAAAGCGGTGTACCCGTACAGGTTGCCCAGAGGTGGGTCATGAAGCAGACACTGATGCGATTCAGTGACGTGACCCACCTCCCAGCTAGTTTTGGCCTGCTGTTGCTGACATACTTGAAGCTTCCCGTCAGTCCTAAGAGCGGCACTTTGGGCGTTACGCCACCTGTCACTTTAACCGCTGCCGTGAAAAATGTGATAGGGTCATACTTTGGTCTTGTGCCTGCTCTTGAGAGGTACCTGAGGGCAAAGCTGCAGGAGGTCGTAGTCAACTGCCGAGAGTATGCACGCGCTGGCTTGTTCCCGGTTTGTGAAAATGCAGGATGGAACCTACTGCGAGATCCACAGTATTTTCAAGTGTATAGCAAGAGGGGACATTTTGTTTGTTTGCAAGAGTTTCATCCTCGAAGACTTCTGGATTGGAAGTGCCCGATACATCCACAAGTGCGTTGTACTACCATGAACAGAATAAGACTGTGTTCTCATCAACTGAGCTGGAAGGCCTCTGTGTCTTTATAGAGCATGAGCAAAGAAAACAACTTGCCTATGCGATGCGTACACAGAGTAGCACAATATACTGCCTCGAATGAGCTGCAAGTTTAATTTTACAAGTCTTTTTTAAAAAAATGCAAACCCTTTTAATGCTGCCGGCAATCACAACACTCAACTCCCCAGTAATGTTGGAGGGGCCTGTGTTGTATGAAAGAGGTCCGGGGTGTGCGAATAGTGATTTGTTCAAACCGAATTGAATAGTGGCGGCACCAAATCAAATAATGTTTTAATGGTTTTCGAATAATTAGTAGACAGTGTATAGAGCAGTGTACGCTTTCCAACAGAATAGAACTTACCACAGTTTCTTAGAAATCGTAATAACACGAAGGTACGTGAAGATGACTATACTCCGTTTCATTTTCGGACCCAGCGCAGCGGACGCTACGGGCCATCGAAGCGAATCCAGCGCTGTGAAAATGTCACGTGACTTTGAGCTCCACGTGTCGCTCCGGCACGTGGAGCTCGTTTTTCTACTATTCGAAAAATGGTAGAAATTTTGAGAAACCAATTTTCGATTTGGGTAATGAATAGAATAGGCCAATATTTGATTCGTTATTCGAAACTTTCAAATATTCGCACGCCCCTAAAGGACTGCTGTGAAAATAAATTTGTAGGTGTGGTTGAGACGGCATTCTGTTGTCCCTGTGTATATGCCCCTCATCTGCTGTTCTGTATTTTTAGTGTGATCACTACTTTGGCTGCACTGTCTGGTATTTTATGATGAATCAATATGAAGCAGGAGGTTGCTCGTCTAACACTATGCGAGGTTTAGAATACAAATAAACATAACTTGCACGGGGTGAAACAGATCACTTTGTCAACCAGCATTTCTAGTACACAAATTCAAGCTGACCTTGTAGAAGTTTGTATTGGTGTGCTTATTTGTTAACACAGTTAAAGTCTCCTAACTGGAAATGTTATTCACATGTGCGCATGTGATGAAAATGAGTATTAAGCGTTTTTCTTTTGTTCACGTGCTTCCAATGTGTTAGCTGCCAGCTACCTGCTGCCCCTTGTGTCTAATTGTAAACTTCATTTGTTTCGTGATACTGTTTTGCATACACTTTGTCAGTAAAACTGCTTGATAACACTTATACTGAACATTAGTTTTTGAATTTATTTTTCAAATGGTCTGGGTAATGATTTAATGCTGTGTAGGGCAATGATAGTTCTTGACTCATATGTTTAAACCAGACTCTATCATCGGTGTGTCAGCATCAAAGCACCGAATCCTGAAAAGGCGGAACATCGAAACACCGGCAAGTCAGAATGCCAAAATGTGAAAATGCCAAAGCCTCAAAAGAGGGAAAAGCGAAGCGCCAGAAAATAGGTGTGTCTTATTGGCAAACTATTGTATTGTATTGTCGGAGATGACAGATGCACCAGTGTGAAGTTATGTGGTATCCGCTCAGTGACATGATTTGTGTCGTTCCCAATGTAGTTATATAGTCTCGCTAATGACTCAACCATCACTTTCATGTTAGTGACCCGCTTTGCCACCGAAACTTTGTTATACATTTGTCATGCACAACTCATTCCAGTACTAGAGGGCTTTTAGCACATAGAGGAGCGCGATGAAGACCAAACTGATGTAAACATTTTATTGAGTATATTTTTTATTACAAAATAAAGAACAAATATATCTTAGTTCGATGAGCCCCAAACACAACAGCCCACACTGCAATCAGTGTAACGAGGCAGCTCTGATTGCTGGGAAAAGAAATGGAGCTCTGCAGTGCGTAACATACGATTGCAGCAGCAGGGCGTGACAGGAGTCCTTACGTGGTTTATGAATGAAATGGATGAGGCAGTTGTTATATGTTCCCAGAAGGGAAAAGCAAAATTGGTTATATATACAGTACTGGTAGTGTGAACATATTTTGCAGAAAATAATCATAAAATTGGCTTGATACAATGGCCCACAGACAGGCATGTAGCCAAGTGTAAGTTTGGGGGGAGGGGCACCTATGACAAAATACTACAGAGGGGGTGGGGAAAGGGGGTCCCAGAAAAAATGAAGGTTTCGGGGGGGGGGGGGGGGGGGGGAGGCACCACCTCGGTTACGTCCCTGCCCACAGAGTTCAACGCTGCAGTTGTCTGCACGGTTATGGTTCTTCCTGTGTGAGAACGGATTAAGGCATTTGTGGCGTACTCAGGTAAGGCGCCCATGTGAAGATTGTACAGCAAGTCACGGCTGGTGCAGCAGCACTATGACTGCACATGCGGAGATGGAGCGGTGTGCTAATTTTTTACTGAGAAAAGCTTTAGGTGTCTGAACGTTTGGTGCATGGAACATATAAGATGGGGTGGCCGCTCTTTGAACAGTTGTATACTATTCATGGCTATGGACATGGTCTCATGCTTCCTTTCGTATGCTGCAACATGACGAGACAAAATGAAGTAGCATACAAGGCACACGTCAATGAGGTGATTCATTCTACTGCATATCTTGAAGTCGCACTAAATTCGCGAAGTGTTCATGAGCAGAAAATTTGAATTGGCAGCAATCACCGCACTTTGACTGTGTCGCCGGCGGTAACCACACTGGGATGATTCAAAGTCTGCCGATATTCCCTCCGTTACAATAAAATATTTTGATGGGAACTGGGAATGGTACTCACAAGGCAATAAATAGTTTCGTTATATCGTTCCGAAGATAATACCCTAGCTAGAAACAGTCCGCACCTTTGCACCTGCATTGTATTTTTACCATTTCTGTAAATTACCCGAGACTGGAGCGAGAAAACTAAGAAGCATCAAAACGTGGAAGAGAAAGGCAAAGTGATAGAAAGACAACGTCTCGAACACAGCTAAAATACTTATTCAGTTCTCTCTCCTCTATACCCCCCTCCCTAGGTCTCCAGCCCCCGCACACACAGCCTCCGCTTCCAAAGGACACAGACGCCGCGGACTCGCACAAAAAAAAATATTAGGCGACACATGTATCTCCCACACGGACGAGGAAAAAAAAAGTCACAACTGAAAAAGAAAAAAGAATTTCTAGGCGACACACCTATCTCCCAAAGGTGCGAGTAAAAGGGGGACTTGAACAAAAGGACACACACCAGATCAACTTGCTGCAACCTAAACCGGATTCAGACTGACGAACGCGGTCCCCACTATCTCTTGACCTCGACTACCCCTTTGAAACAAAACAACAACCAAAACATAAAGTCACAGGAAGGCCTTGGATGCGCCACTAAGCTGCAGTGACGCCTGGCTTATACAATTACCCATCGTTTTTATTCGGACTGTCTCTCTTACTACCCTTGTCATGTCATTGAATTTCTTGTGTACGACTTCCGTTTCTGACCAGTGAATCGTACAATCATTGCACCCCTGAGCATGTCCCGCTATTTCTGAGTTCAGAGCTTTGATTCTGACATTCAGCTTGTGCTCTCCCAGGTAGCACGCCAGAGGTATGCCCAACTTGGGCAAAGGTCTGGCAAACATAAGGGCCCAACTTTGTCGCAGTTAGGATTTGCACCATGGCACTCATCAGTGCCAAAGTATGGTGCCTAACTATAGCCTTAGTCGGCCATCCTAGGAAATGGCAAAGTTTGGTTCTTCTCTGGTACGCCAGAGGAGCGCCAAAGCTGGTGCCATACTTGAGGAATAACTGCCAAATCAATGAAAATTTGGGTATTTCGGACATGCCAAGTTTGGCCTTTCTCTAGACCGCCACAGTTCTGCCAAAGTAAGCGCCAGATTTGAGCCATAACTGCCAAAGCAACACCTAATTTGGGTATTTCTGACATTAAGTTTGGCCTTTCTCTGGTCCGCCACAGTTCTGCCAAAGTAGGTGCCAGACTTGAACACTAACTGCCAAAGCAACGCCTAATTCGGGTATTTCGGCCACTCCAAGTTTGGTCTTTCACTGGTCCGCCACAGTTGTGCCAAAGTAATTAAGTACCAGACTTGAGCCATAGCTGCCAAAAACACGCCTATTTTGGGTATTTCGGTGACGCCGAGTTTGGCTTTTCTCTGGTCCGCCAGAGTTTTGTGCCAGACTTGAGGCATACCTGCCAAAGCAACGCCTCATTGGGGTATTTCGGACATGCCAAGTTTGGCTTTTCTCTGGTTCGCAACAGTTCTGCCAAAGTAAGTGCCAGACTTAAACCCTAACTGCCAAAGCAACGCCTAATTCGGGTATTTCGGCCACACCAAGTTTGGCCTTTCTCTACTACGCCACAGTTGTGCGAAGTAATTAAGTGCCAGACTTGAGCCAAAACTGCCAAATCAACACCTAATTTCGGTATATCTGCCAAGCCGAGTTTGGCTTTTCTCTGGTCCGCCACAGTTGTACCAAACTAAGTGCCAGACTTGAGCCATAACTGCCAAAGCAACGCCTAATTTGGGTTTTTCGGACATGCCAAGTTTGGCCTTTCTCTGGTCCGCCACAGTTCTGCCAAAGTAAGTGCCAGACTTGAACCGTAACTGCCAAAGCAGCGCCTAATTCGGGTATTTCGGCCACACCAAGTTTGGCTTTTCTCTGGTCCGCCAAAGTTTTGCCAAAGTAAGTCCCAGACTTGAGCCATAACTTCCAAAGCAACGCCTAATTTGGGTATTTCGGACATGCCAAGTTTGGCTTTTCTCTGGTGCGCCACAGTTCTGCCAAAGTAAGTGCCGGACTTGAGCCATAACTGCCGCAGTAAATCTTAATTTGGCAATTCGGGGCATGCCGAAGTTTGGCTCTTCTCTGGCTACCCACTGAAGTGCCAAATAAGTGCCAAAAGTGGCAAAGAAAGCCGAGAGGCCTGCCCAAGTTTGGAATATCTCTGGTGCGTCACAGAAGTGCTATTTCACGCGCCCCAGAAGATAATTAAATTAAAAAAAGCCCTTGAAACACGATGGTCAGATATTATAACCTCCGTTCCCAAGCAGCACGGCAATACTTTGCAGTATCGTGCCAGTACCGGCCGAACGTCGGTTCCAATATCGCTCAAATGCTCAGTTTTGCACCACCGTTTGATATCCGGCAGGTATTGCCGTACAGCCGTTTTGCCCCGGCCTAGCGTTCGTGCAATATTGTGTAAATACTCTACGATGCGTCTGCTCCGTATTGGCCGAACGTCGGGCAAGTATGTATACGTTGCATATCATTTGTTGCACATCTAATCACATACATGGACAAACAAAATTTTTTCGATCGCTCCCAGAAGTTTATTAAACCACTATCATTACACAGAGTGTATTCTCAACATATTTACAAATGTCACACTTCTCTGTAAACCAAAAAGCAAATTATAAAATAGAATTTACACTGTCCTCATGCCAAGCAAAACTCATCACACAAAAAACCGCGGAGATTGAGAGGAGAGCAGGACTACTGTCAGAAGCACGCTTGCAGTGTACCTACTAATAAAAGAGCGATATCATGTAATCCTTGATAGATGCATAATCCAACTCAGTCGCCCCACAAACACACTCGAGAAAGAAGGTTGCGCACATTCAAATGACATCTTGTCCATAGAGAAATATAGTACTACGTAAAGAGCGGACACTTCCATAGGCCCCAGCGGCCGAATTCAGTGTCAGCGAGCGCACCCAGCGGCCAGTATAGTCCCTAGTTGAGCGTTGATTGGATGAATACACGCAGTAACCGCTGGCCAGATGAATGAATGGATTCAAGGCGAATTCTGGCGGTATTTTTGTATCGGGCAGTAGCACGCGCCCTCTAGTTTAACGAGTCAGTGTTATTGTAACTAGCATGGTTTTTACCTTAATTAAAAAAGTATACCTTAATTGTACTGCAGAAGAAAAGTCATCCAGCGCTACATATAATTCAGACTGACCGCACACCGAAAAGGATATTTTCACATTTGTGCTAACTCTCTCGAAGGGACGACATGGGACGACACCAGGGATTGACACACAAAAGTATTTATTTTTGTAACTATGACAAGCAAACAAACATCAACTCTGAAGACGATGAGTGATGTATGTTATTTATACATTACAAAAATAAGAATACACATGAAAAATGTATGGATAACGCGTCAACAGTGCATCACTGGCAAAAAAGTACTGTATTACAGCGAGACTTACAGCAACAAATGCAATATGATGGAGGGCATTTAAAGAAATTACCGTCCAAGTTCCATGAAAAGCGCTTGCACATATGACCTTGTGACTAATACAGCAACAATAGAAGAACAATCTGGCCCAGTGGCTTCTAAATTCAGTGACCGAATGAAAATGTCAGTCAACAAAGAAACTACAGTCACAATACTTCTGAAGTATACCGCATACCATGACCGTAACGGAAGAATCACTAAAAACCCGCACAAGACAACACGCCGCGGAGCCAACTCAACCCACACAACGAGGCAAGAGACACCGACCAAGCAGCCGAAGTATCCGCCCTCCGTCGAGTCCACGACTCCGAAGCCAACCGTCGCGCCGCAGCCATAGCCACAGCCGTTCAAGTCGTTTTTGAAAGTTTTCAAACTTCGTAATAATTTTAAAAGTTTACTCTATACAACAAAGATATTTATTAATATTATATATCTGACAAATGTTCAGGATACGTGGCTCTGTTGCGCCTACTAACGGCCAGTAGAGTCCCTAACTCCTGGGCCGCGAAACGGCTCGAGTGGCCACTCTTTACGTAGTACTATATTTCTCTATGTCTTGTCGTCGGCGAAGAGCAGTTTTTTAGGGGTGTGCGAATATTCGCCATTTTAGAATAACGAATCGAATATTATGCTATTCGATTCGTTAATCGAATCGAGTAATAATTTTCAAAAGTTTCGAATATTTTTCGAATAATTTTCGAATAGTCATTACGGTGTCGTGCCGTGAGATTCCATTCACACGCGTCCCACAACGCGCCGGCAAGCCTGCCATACGTGCCCGCAAGATGGCACTACGTACCTCTTCTCCTAGAAAATGATTATCATCATCGGCAGCAGCAGTTTTTATCTATACGTACGTTGCTGTTGCCTCCATTAGGAACCACTGTGTTAAGTATACCCCCATGTAAGCGAACTGCCGAGAAACGAGACAGGCGGCGGACGTCGACCCGCTTTGCTGTCGCTTGGTCAGTCGCGCAATGAGGCAAGCCGCATGAAAGTGGCGTGAGCAAGCGATCAAGGTGATTAGGACGTTTTGTAGAAATCCAAACACCGAGCGACGCGACGAGTGACGGTGAGAAACCTCTGTCGCTCGCAGCTGACTCCCGTCGCTTGTCTTGTCGCTCGCTAAATCGCTTACATGTGGTTCAGCCTTCAGGGACCGCGTTCGCTCGAGACTGCTCGTGCACGCTTTCGGAAAGCGTGTTTTGGAGACGTTTCAGGACTAGTTGCAACGGTACCGCCGCTCTGCATGAGCCAAGTAGAAGTGGTAGGAGCGGGAAGTTGTTCGAAGACAAAGTGCAGTAGAGTGCGGAAGTTTTTCGGCCGCTCCCATGCAACCAATCTAAGAAGCAACAATAGCTGCTTGTTTCGAGTCTTTCCCAACACTTTCCATGGTTGTTCTACTCTTTCAGTGTAAGAAAATGTTGCTTTTTGAGGGCGCAAATGGAACAAGACAATGCGTCTTCCCAGAATCTTCTCAGATCAGTGAAAACGAGGTTCCTGCAGACGTAAGCACACAGGCACGTCACGCTTTGCCACCTTCCTTGATACTTGATGCAAGGACATCTGCTACAACAAGGAATAAAAAGGGAATGTAGAGTTCCTACTAAGTACACTGCTTCAGGATGTAGCGGGCTCAAGCGAACTGGGATTTTATGTTCAGCATCCGCGTGGACCGTGATATTTTGTTTAGCACTCTAATATTTTAGTAGCTTTTGTCTCTATTTAATTATGTATCGTTGAACTCCAGTCATTATCGTTGGTTGCGTTTTTACAATTATTTTAAGAAACTTTTTGGAATAATAAAAATAATTTTATAATCTCTTTGCTCTTCTTTAGTAGCTGTCAACTTACTATTCGGAAACTATTCGAAAATTATTCGATTCGTATTTGTATTCGACTCGGTGCCACAATTATTCGATTCGTATTCGATTCGGTTTCAAAAATCACTATTCGCACACCCCTACAGCTTTTGTCGAAGCGTGTCTAACAAACACATCACAAGACTTCCACGAACTCCGATGAAAAAATTGCTGTTACCGAAAAGTTGGCATGGACGTATTCCGGCCCTTTACGACGAAAAAACGCGGCCGCGTCTGCAACGCACGAAAGCAACAGAACACTGAAGAGCGCATTTTGAAACCCGGACCTACATGGCCCACCTGTTTCTATAACTTGGCAAACCGCGAAAACAACAGCCTCAGAGATCCCATCAGCGTGACAGAGAAAGTCACGTGACGAATTTTCGTCCAAACGTTTTTGTCCTACGCGTCCTACGTAGAGATGTCACGCGTTTCGCTCCACCTATTTGATTTGCTTAAAGCGGATGTCGCGCTCGCTGACAGCCACACGAAGGCACAAAAGCAGGTGCGGAGGATTTGTAAAAGGCGAGGTCGAAGGGGCATCAACAACGAATCTAAGCTCCCTCTGCGTTTTCGACGCTTTAGAGTAAAAAAAAAAACAAAAAAAAACAACTTATAAAAAAAGCCTGCAGTACAGCCAAAGCTACAGGGGAGAGAGTGTATCCCGACCTGTTCAACAGGAGGGAAATGAAGCACGGGGGAATCCCAGCCCTTCTTTCTCGTTCCCTGTTTCCCTTCTCTTAAACTGGTTAGCATAACTCTCTCCCCCGTATCTTTAGCTGTACTGCGTGGTTAGCCGAGGCTTGGAATGTCACATTTGGTTAGGTGGGGGGGGGGGGGGGGGATGAGAGATTGCCAGAAAAAGGTGTGCCTGGGTTGTTGCTCTCAAAAGTTTCAAATTAACGTTTAAAAAATCGTCGCTTCCGGGATTTTTAAACATTTAGAAAGTGGAGACACATAAGGGACGATACAGACAGGACAATCTTTCAACTTCAACATTTATTTTCGGCTTCAAGCTGAAAACCCGCCCGCTCCGTGGAGTACGGGAAAGGGAAATCTTGGGGGAAAGGGAGGAAGCGGAGGAAGTGAGGAGGTTGCCAAACGAGGAAGGGAGAGGAGAGGAGGGGGGCTCGACTGGAAATGCGGGATAACGGAATGAAAGGAAAGGCAGCTTCTGCCGGTGACCTTGTCGCCTTGCATAGTCTCTCAGCGTCCGTCTTCCATTGTGGGCCTCAGAAAGATAACCTCCTTTCTTGAGAGCGAAATGAAAGGGGGCTTATGTTTTCCGGGCGTGTCGCCATCCGATAGGCCTCACTTATATCTCTCCTGACTCGCTCGCAGTGTCCTCCTATGGCTCTCGTGCCGGCAAAATTAGGAGCGCAGCCGGAACATTTTCTCTCGTGAATGACGATCAGGTGCTGAGAATCCGAAGCAGCTTTTTCGGCGTCCATTTGATCTTCTAGGAGTCGGTCGTTGAGGTATCGCCCCGTTTGCCCGATGTACCTGGCCCCGCAGGACAGGGGGATCGCGTACACTTCCTCCGCTTCCTCTCCTTCCGCCAAGATTTCTCTTGCCCGTATTCCCATGGAGCGGGCGGGCTTTGAGCTTGAAGCCGAAAATAAATGTTGTTGAAGTTGAAAGATTAACCTGTCTGTATCGTCCCTTATATGTCTTCACTTTCTAAATGTTTAAAAAGCACTAACACGCTAAAATAATACAAGTTTCGGAATTTCATTTTAATTCCCCAAGTGTGATGCGGGAGCGGTGCCACTGAGCCCCGGACGTTTCCGCTCTTCGTTATCGCTAGAATTTACAGCGCTCAATCACAATGCAAGACATGCACAGAGCCACGCTCGCTTTTGCAATGCGCCGCCTAATAATGATATCTGTTGAGGAGACGTGCGCACATCAGTCTCGCGCAGCGCTAGCTCGGTGGCAGCACTTTCTGTAAAGGTGCATTCACACCGGGGATGTAAGCAGTCGCGCGATGCGACTAAATCGCATCGCAAAACAAAAATAATTAGATGGTCACTCTGGCGTGCGCGATGAGCGAGTCCAACGCCTTCGTTGGCGAGTCGATTCTCAAAAACTCTCGCTCTGAAGGCCGTTGATTGGCTCAGCCTCTCCGCTACTAGATCGCATAGCAAAAAGTCGGGTCAGCAAGCGACTACTCAAATCGCGTCGCTGTTTGCCCGCGATGGTCGCTTTTGCGAAGAAAGTTATCGGGCGACTAGATCGCATCGCCTGTGTTAACGCGCCTTAATGTCGAACAAGTCTCACGGTGCGCGCGAGTGCAACATCCGGCACAATTTGCGTTTGCAAAGCCTGGCCCAGCCGCGTCAAAATGTTCAGCCAACCTTTTGGACTGGAGACAAGAGACATCCAAAATAAGATAACGTGGCCAGCCGAATAAAACTTGATTTCTATTTAATTAAGATGAAGATTACCCCCGTACATCAAATACCTCACCAGCCAAACTCTAAGGCAGTAAGCCTAGTTCTGGCACTTGTTTGGCAACTTTAGCCCGTAGCTGCCAGATGACAGCCGAACTATCGGAAAGCTAAGCCTAACTTTGGCACTGGTTTGGCGACTTTGACCCGTAGCTGCCAGGTGACAGCCGAACTATCGGGAAGCGAAGCTGAACTTTGGCACTTGTTTGGCGACTTGGGCCCAAAGATGCCAGATGTCAACCGAACTACAAGGTAGTAATCCTAACTCTAGCAAATCTGTGGCGATTTTGGTCTGAAGGTGCCAGATGACTGCCGAACTATCAAAAAGTGAAGCCTAAGTTTGGCATTAGTTTGGAGATTTTGGCCCAAAAATGCCAAATATCTGCCGAACTACCGGGCAGTATGCCTAATTCTGGCATTTGTTAGGCGATTTAGTCCCAAGATGCAAGATGACAGGCGAACCACCAGGCAGTGAAGCCTAGGTTTGGCACTTGTTTGGCGAATTAGGGCCAAAATACCCAGAGTGTTACCAAGGGAGGTCAGGTTTGGCTCTACTTCGGCTTCTTCGGGCTTTTCAATGCCCTGAACTCCCAGACAAAAGTCAAGTTTTGGCCCAGACCTCGGTGCTACCTGGGTAAATAATGAAATATAAGCAGGGTGGAGAATAAATAGCAAAGATGAATTAAATCGGGATTTAAATTATACCTTGTTTACTATAATGATCTAAATCAAACCTTCCTCGCAAGAATAATCCCCAAAATAGTTTTTATTTACGGTTTGTATTTCATTTAATGTGTTACATCTGTTTGTTTTGTATTTATATCAAAAGATTACCTTCTCAATTAAGAAAGACGTATTGGCTACTGATAATGAGCAAAAGGCCGGGCTCTTCTGTGCAAGTCAGAGCGTTGAGCTTTTTTTCTACCTTCTACTTCATTCATGAGGTACCTAATGTCACATTGCAATCAAATCAGAACTTAAACTAAAAAGAAGAAAACAAAAAATTAAGGGGCTATTGAAAGCAAATCAGGACGCGAAAGAAAATGCAAACAAAGCTTTTTCACTGGCTAAAAATCAGGCTGCTTTTGGTGTGATATGAGGGGACTTACATCAGTAGAAATTGATACACTGTGCTGTAAAGTTTTCAATTTACATCTAACCTTAATTTCGCATTGCTTTCAATAGTCGGACGATTTTATTATTGAATCGACCATGTTTAAAAAGCATACACAAATGTGACATAGAATCATTGTTTCTAGTTACTGTGATTTAAATCAAACAAGCATTATTTAATTCCAAAAAATTTGAAATATGTAATTAAAAACATGAAATACCGGCAGCCTGAATGTAAGCATGCAAAGGATACCAAAACATGAAAGCGTTGTTCAAAGCAATACACAATTTCGCACTTAGGCTGCCGAGTCTATTCATGTGTTCAAATTTTATTTCCCATCCCACTTCCATCTGAAATTCCTTCAGCCTTAAAGGAAAATGTACAAATAAATTTGTGGGTTGGCCTAAATGAAACATGAAGCCACCCTTCTCCAGTCCAGCGGGGCCACGTAGGCTAGCCCGCAATCCGACACTTGCCAAAACCGTCCCCCAAATTCATTAAAATACTCATAATAATTGAAGCACCAGAAAGCTCATGACGGAAAACAATGGTTCCTAGACGTTCCTTCATATCTTAATTTAGGAAAGGTATTGCGAGCATCTGGCTTTCGTGCAAGCGAGAAGCCACGAAACTTTCCTATATGGATGAGCTTAATGGTTTTTTCAGAGCTCGTATACCATTCAAACTCAATTCCGCGAAATTGTTCTTCTGTTCGCCCTTAAAACCACAATGCCAAGTTGAAGGCATGGTCATTGTATCATTGATCCGGAAGGAACAATTACCGATGAATTATTAAGCGCCATTGGAAAACTTTTTAAAACAATAAAGATGCTTCTCTCAGAAGTAGAAAAGTATGAAATATGTGTTGTGTCTCTCAATTGTTCTAGTTTAATTTTGAAAACCCAGGTTTGAAAAAAAAGAACTTCGCAAACTTCTGTTTTGAAGATTTATCACACACCAGAAAATAAATGGTATTTCAAAAGGTTATTCTTTTTACATAAATATCTGATTTGTTGTTTATGTTATATTATTGCGAGGGATAATCTGCTACAAATTAAAACAAATCTACCAAAAGACGTACCCAAAAGATGTATGTTAGTACTAGGAAGGTTATCCTTGTTTTAGGTTCAATCTGCCATAACATTAAACATTAATATAACTGTCAAGTAACTTTCAGATGCCTTCCTCCCATCATTCCTAAAATATAGTTTGTATGTCCAAAAATAAATATCTCCAAGTCCACAGGATTATGACTATTTTAGAAAAAAAATGAGTTTAGATTGCGTCATATGTGTATTTCAGCATTTGGTTTTTATCTGCTAGCTACCACACACAATTTGAAGGCGTGAACATTTGTTTTAGCGAAGTAAACCTTGATAAGTTTGATTTCAAAAATCGCACCCCGACGTCAGCTTCAAATTATGAAATAATCTCAGCGTCCATTGATAAACGCGAAGTGAAAAAGCGATGAAGGTCGTCCCTATGGGAAATATTTGTAGCTTCGAACTTGTACGAAAGTCAGAAGTTCGGAGTAGCTTTCCTAAATAAGGACGCGAAAGAATGAAAGAGCGAATTTTAAAAAAGAAGCAAGTCTTACCGACCTGATTGTCTAAAGAATAACGATACGTAATAATTCATTTAAAACCTTCCGCCTACCATATTCAATTTGTAAGCATGCAAATTGTTTAACACGTTTTCAGAAAACTCTTACACGAGCCAGTCACCCTAAGACGAAACCTAAGATGTTATTAGCCTATAAATTTAACAGATAGAGTTGCGTACCTTTTTGATGTATCAGTTCTCAAACAAAACTTTTATGTGCTCTTTCTTCATAATATATCGATGATAAATATCTTGTTGTTAGAAATATTAAGTTCGAAAATTTATATAAAAAAGAAAAATTTGCACGAATCGTCGGTCGTGTAACAGACAGACTTATAACGGTCATTCGTGTAACGGTCGTATAATGGTCAGTGCGCGTAACAATAAATTGTGCCGAGATAAGTCGCAGAAGGGGTCAGTGGAATCCTAAAAAAAAACTCGTAATCTCTCATTGATATTTATTATCCTGCTACTCCAAAGCCAATTAGGCATTTGAATAACAGACACAAAATGCCGCATGCATCAACCCCGAAACAAAAAAGATTAATGAATGCTATCGAAATGCGAAAAACCTTCTTACTGTATATAGTTTTCGCGATATATTTATTTTTCGCTTCGTGTAAAGATACCAAGCTGTTTATCAAAAAGTGGACATGCTCCAAAATAAATTATGTTGTGCTTTAAATTCAGTTTAATTTCTTTTTGAATACACTGGTGCAGTTCTAGAAGCTTTCGCAAATGAAGCAGCCCTTACAAGAATACCTTCTCATCTATGCAAAAAGTTGGAGTCTATACGTTTTATGTATGTTATTGTGAATATTATTATTGCAAAGAAAAAAAAATTATATTAAGCAAAAAAAATAAAGCCCTAATATAGCTATTTCTAATTTTACTTGGAGTGCGTTGTACAACAATTAATGTTAACGATATAAAAAAAAAAGAAAAACATCTGGGACCTCGGCTGTGTTTTCTGTGATAATAACAAATTAATTACCCTTTGATCAACATAGGATAGTAAACTAGAGTCAATGTCGACAATTTGCCTTTTCATGAACCTCATTGTTTAATAGTCGGGAGACTGACCTTTTATACATTTATTTTATTCGTTGACGATATGATAATATTGCGAGCGATACTCAGCGAAATACTATAAATGGTACCGAAAGGCGTTCTGAAGAAATGGCCAACTCTACTGCTACGGCTATCTTTCTTGCACAGCTTTATCCTTTGCCGATGTAATATTATTGCGTGCGATAATCAGCGAAAATTGCATCGAAGCTACCAGAAGACACCAAAAAGAAAGCCAACGGTACTAGAAGGTTATCTTTGTTTTCCACATATTTGATTCGTCGCTGATGGGATATTAGTGTAAGCAATAATAAGCAAACAGTGATGAAAGCTACCAAACCGTCCCAAAAATGATGGTGAAATATATTCAGAAGTTTATTGCCTTTGCACAATTTTTTCTTGTCGCTAATTCTACCTTATTGCGAGCGATAATCAGCGAAAAATGTTCAATGCTACCAAGCGACGCAAGTAAAGATGTCAAAGGGTGTTAAAATGATTTTTTACACATTTTTTATTATTTTATAATGTACCTTAATTGGGACTAATAATAAGAAAAAAAATGGTCAAAGCTACGATAAGATGAACTGAAATATTTCCATTAGCATTCAGAGGGTGATTCTTTCACATATATTTTGCTATTTCATGTATTATTAGTATTGCGAGTGATAATCAGCAAAAAGTATAGAAGCTACCGAAAGACTTACTGATAGACGGCCAAGAGTACTCAGTAGGTCATCTTTGTTTTACACATTTTTATGCATTGCTGATGTAATCTGTTTAAAATCAAGGATAAACAAAAAATTATAAAAGCTTTCAAAAGACACTTCGAAATATGGCCAATAGTACTCACAAGGTTATTTTTCACGTGTATTTTCATATTGTTTCTGATGTAATATATGATAATCAAAAAAACTGATAAAAACTACCAAAATGCATACTGAATCCTAGCAGCACCCTTCCCCGGATCTTACTTGGGCCAGTTGGTTCTTACTTGGGCCAATCTGGCTCAAGCCTGGGCTGAGGAAATGTGCTACTGGGTAAAAATGATCATTAATATGTGAAAATTACTTCTTTGTCTATCTTTATTTATGTTGATACACTCTGATTGAGAGCAGTATACAAATAAAAATTATAAAAGATATCAAAAGACATACTGAAGAGTGGCCAAAAGTATTGAAACGGATATTTGTGTATGAAAATTTTTATATATATATATATATATATATATATATATATATATATATATATATATATATATATATATATATATATATTATATGTATATAAAGAGTGGCGAATGTTGAAAAGTGCTTCCGTTGATATACAGGCAAAAGTAATGTGCGCAGACACAGTAGCCGTAGGATGATAAAAATAAAATTCTAATTTAATGGCGAAAAAAGTCACGCAAGAAAAAAGGGTGAAGTGCCGAAAAAAAGTTGTATTAGTTTTCGGGAATAATGAAGACTGGGCACAAGAACGCTAATTACGCGGGAAACAAATTTTTAAAAAGGACGTAGTAAAAGTCAAAGTTAAAACACAAGAACATACAAAAATAAATTGTTAAATGAAAATAAAATAAAGAATAAAAAATAAAAAAAAGAATAAAAATAAGAAAGGGGCCTGACGTCCGTCAACGTTTCGGCAGTGGCACTGCCTTCTTCAGGACTTTTTCAAAATTTGTTTCCCGCGTAATTAGCGTTCTTGTGCCCAGTCTTCCTTATTCCCGTAAACTAATACAACTTTTTTTCGGCACTTCACCCTTTTTTCTTGCGTGACTTTTTTGGGCATTAAATTAGAATTTTATTTTTATCATCCTACGGCTGCTGTGTCTGCGCACATGACTTTTGCCTATATATATATATATATATATATATATATATATATATATATATAAAGTATTGTTAGAGATAATCAGCGACACATTATAAGCTATCAAAGATATATGAAAGATAGCCAGCACTGTTCAGAATGTTATTTGTAATCATTCCTACAAATTTTTTATTTGTTTTTGTCATATAATTGCGAACAGTGCAGCGAAAAAGTATAGAATATCCTCGGCTTCCTTGTCCATGATGTCCGGGATGTCCCACATGTCCAGGGAAAAAGTGAGACCCGTCGTCATACCTTATATGCAGAAGGTTTAAAACAACCTAAAAAAAGTGGCGTCGCATTTTGATATGCATGTAGTGCTTTCGGCACTCGGGAAGCTATCTGGTCTTTGCAGCAAATTAACAGAAAAGATGTGGCAGACATGTGCAAAAAAAGCTCACTCGAAGCAGTTCCATTCTCCCCAAGGAAGCCACACGGGAGCGCTATCATGAAGAAATACTTTATGAATACTCAATTGTGTGAGTCGGCCGGGTGCTGCGGAGGGCCAAGGCTGCCTTGTGGTCCGGGTCTTCCCTGCGCTCGCTCAGCACCGTCTCTTCTATTCGTCACGGCACCTGGAACTGTCCGTGTCCTCGCGCGGACCCCACGAGCCTCCTCCTTCTTCGTCTTCGCCGCTCTCGGCGCCGTCCCTCCGCGTGCCGTGCGGCTCACTGTCCCCCACACTCCCCTCCCCTCAAGCCTCAAACTCCGGGGGGGTCCGAAGCATCCAGAGTCACTGGGCCGAGTCACTGGACTCCAGATCGCCCATCTCCGCGTCGCTGGTGGCGGTGGACGTGCGTCAGGTAGTCTGTGAACTCCTGGTAGGGGGACTTGATGAGCTCCCACTCCCGCCACAGGTCCGGGGTCAGGTAGCGGTACGTCTGTTGGATGGACAGGTAGGTGGTCTTGGCAAAGTTGCCCAGGGTGGCCGTCGAGCCGCGGGCCGAGGTGTTAACAGCCCTCGATGCCCGCCATGTGCAGCAGCTTCTTGGGCACTGGGGCGGACACAATTCCTGTGCCGCGGGGCGCCGGGATCAGCCGCACCAGGACGCTGCCACCCCTGCCGGTCACCTTGCAGGGGACGGTGTGGGGCTTTCCGATCTTGTTTTCAATAGCCCCTGCGGGCGGGGATGATGGACAGCCTGGCCAGGATGATGGCTTCAAGGATGACCGTGGACACCTCTTTGGAGTACTTGACACCCAAGCCCACTGGCCGTTGAAGTCCCCAATGGCCACAAAGGCCTTGAAGCGGGTGCGCTGGCAGGCACGTGTCTGCTTCTGCACCGGCATGATCTTCAGCACCTCGTCCTTCAGCGTGTCCCTGGGACTTCCCCGGTCCTCCGCGTCTCCGCCGTCCTGCCTTCGTTGACGTGGTCGACGTCGGGATTGTTCACCCCGTCTTCTGCCAACCAGGTTGACCACCCTGACGGTTGGTTCGTCTTGCTCCTTGCCAACCAGGTTGACCACCCTGACGGTTGGTTCGCCTTGCTCCTTGCCAACCAGGTTGACCACCCTGTCGGTTGGTTCGCCTTGCTCATTGCCAACCAGGTTGACCACCCTATCGGTCGGTTCGCCTTGCTCTTTGCCAACCAAGTTGACCACCCTGTCGGTTGGTCTGGCCGGTCTCCTGCCAAACGGGTTGACCACCCTGCGACTGGTCTGGCCGGTCTTGTGCCGAACGAGTTGACCACCCGGTGCGTTGGGCTGACTGGTCCTTTGCCGGAAGGGTTGACCACCCTGGGAGGGGGTCCGGCTGGCCCCGCCGGTATCCCGGGAGGTGGAAGGTCGCCCTCCTGAATGGCGCCACCCATTCTGGTTCCTCCGGGGGACATTTCTGGACAGAACAAGCTCTATTAACATCTTGCAAAGATGAGATCAAGTTCTAGGCCGCAGATTATGGCGCCGCGCAGAGCCCCTATCAGATCTCTCACCGACGGGTTCGCGCACTGTTCACGGTCGTCCGGATCGCAAAACCCATCTCGACAATGTGTTCGTCCCAGTCCCTGTGTCTTTCTGTTAGCTCCGAAACCAACTTCCTCAGCGGGTGTAACTCCACCCATTTTGAGAAATGATCGGTTATCACCAATAAATACTGGTTCCCACGGGGACTTTTTGTTTTTGGTAGTGGGCCGATGATGTCGCAAGCAACCATCTCCCACGGGTAGTGACTCACTACAGGCTGCATCAGGCCTGGGGGCTTTCCCCCTCGCGGCCAGGTCGCGACGTGACATAACTTATGAAAAGTCTTGCTGCCGCTGCCATGACCAGCCAGAGCCGAGTCGTGGAAGTATCCGATAAACCGCCTCAGTAGCCTCCTAGGAATCACCACCCTGAACGGAGAGTCGTTCCCCTCCTCGTCGTCGGTTGTTGGAATGTAGCGGAGCAATAAGCCGTCTTGGCCCAGCAGGTATGAATCAAGCTGTTCGTTAACTTGACCGCCAGCGTTTCCCGGTGTTGCTTGCCGTTTCCGCAATTTTCCCCAACACCCGCTGACAAAAACCATCTGCCTTTTGGGCCTCGATAAGCTCTTCCTTGCTCAACCCTTCACCCCAAGCACGATCCTTTGTTCCCTCGTGCGGCCTCCTAACACTGCGACGAGCTCCTGTTGCATCGATCTCTCCCCGCTGTCTCGCTTATGAGCGGCCGCGCGGGAAGCTTGTCTCTCGTAATCCCCTGGTTGCGTCTCCTCCTTCCAACCACTATCCTGGGGCGCCCGAGAAAGTGCGTCTGCAACCTTGTTGGTCGAGCTCTTGTGGTCTACTCGCGCAGCTAATGTTTGCTCCTCTCGTGATCCGGCGAGTTAGCGTTCTGTGTCCTGGCCGAAACTCGGTGGGACGGCAAAGGGGATAAGGGGACTCAACGAATTATTACCCGTTATTTTTCAAGTCTATGATAATCCCCTCCCGCAGACGAAGTCCTGTCCTAAAATCACAGGAATTCGCATGCCTGGCAGATAGAGAAAACGCTGCCTCCTTCGTCTACCGTCGAGGCTAAGGTGAAGGCATATTGCGCTTTGTGCCCTAGCCGATCCTGCTGCTAAACGCAGCGTGGTGGAAACTTCCCGCACGTGAAGTGCTCTTCGGCGACAGTCTTCGTAGACTCTGTCGCCGATTAGAGAAAGGGTCGAACCGGTGTCAATTAGTGCGTAGTAAATGCTACCACCGATCTCGACACGCACGTACGGCCCCTTCTCAGATGTCAAACCCTGAGTCCGACATGCAGACGGGGCAAACACCAACCTGTCGCTGACCGCAACTCCAGCCCCGTTGGCAGATGATGAGGGGCCTCGGCAGCGGTCGGCAACCGCGAGTCGGGAAGTCCAATTAGTGGCGCCGGCCTCTCCCGTTTCCCTGAGACCCATGGGGGGGGGGGGAGCTGCCGTCCATGTGCACTGACGCTTGATATGCCCGAGCTCATGACATTTATAGCACCTGACCTGTCCCCTGCCATTGTGTTCTGAGCGTCCGCCGCTACCATCACGCGATGCAGTGTCGCGCCGAGGGTCATTGTAGTTCCCGCGACCCTTGTAAGGATTCGCGACTCCGCGGTGGTCGCCTGCGCCGCCTCCCCTACGGGGATGCGCCCTGGAAGAGCCCGCGTTGGCTGCTCTGCGCCTCTGTTCAAAAGCGAAGGGATCTAAGGCGCGGGGCACAGCAGTTTCGCCACTCCTATATCCGGTAACGGCCACGTACGGCGAACGTGAGTCGTCGCAAGCTCCCGCGCCTCGTCCTGTCCAGGCGCAACCCGGCTTCAGAGATTCCTCTGCGCGTGGAGGGGGGCGATACGTCAACTCGGCGAGCAAGCTCGCCTGAACGGTGCGCGCCTCTCTGGCAAGTGCTTCCAGATCAGCGAAATCATGTCCGCGCAAGTGGGCTTTAAATCTAGGGTGACACTGGCGGATCGCCCTAGCTACCTTCTCCGCGTCTGACGCTGTAGGTTCGGCTCTAGAGTAGAGCTCCTGGAGAGCGCGGATGTATTCTACGAGGCTCTCGTCCGGATGTTGAGTACGGCTGGCTAGCTCATCTCTGATCCGCATCTCATAGTCGGGAGGCAGAAATTCCTCTCTGAATCGTGCCCGGAAATCTGCCATCGAAAGGAACGGCCTCTGCATTCGTCTCCAACGCGCTGCGTCACCCGTCAACGCGATTGGGACGATCTGTATCAGGGCCGTTTCATCCGACGCGCCCAACGCGGCAATGTACGCGTCTAGGTCCTGCAGGAAATCGTTAACCGATGCTGCGTCGGAGTAGCCCGAATAGGTCGGCGTCGGCACGCTCAACCGCAGGTGAGGCACGGGCGTTGGCGCGGGATTCGCCACCCCTGGGGACAAACCCATCTATCTAGAAAACGTCGCGAACATCACCGTCATGGCGTGCATTAGTTCGCTAACGTCTCCCGTGTTCACCGCTGGAATTGGGGGCTCTAGCGCTGCCCGAACGCTCGCTTGCCCACTCGTGCCTTCTCCTGCGTCCGAGTCAATATCCGCCACTGACTGGGTTGAGGCCTCGGGATGGGCGGCCTTACTTTGTAACCTGGACATAGCGGCAGAACGTTAAACACTGGTGTCCAGCGGAGTAACAAAAAATTAAAATGAAAAAACAAAGAAAACCTAAATCAGAAAATCGCGATTCGTGGGACTCCCTGGGAGCGAACAGAAACAACGGCAGACTGATCGGGCCCCACGTTGGTAGCGCCAGTTATGTGGGTCGCCTATCAATACCGCCCGATCAGGCCGAGTTCCATTCTCCCCAAGGAAGCCACACGGGAGCGCTATCATGAAGAAATACTTTATGAATACTCAATTGTGTGAGTCGGCCGGGTGCTGCGGAGGGCCAAGGCTGCCTTGTGGTCCGGGTCTTCCAAGGGCTCGCTCAGCACCGTCTCTTCCATTCGTCACGGCACATGGAACTGTCCGTGTCCTCGCGCGCACCCCACGAGCCTCCTCCTTCTTCGTCTTCGCCGCTCTCGGCGCCGTCCCTCCGCGTGCCGTGCGGCTCACTGTCCCCCACAAGGGAAAGAGTGAGACCCGTCGTCATACCTTATATGCAGACGGTTTAAAACATATATATATATATATATATACATATATATATATATATATATATATATATATATATATATATATATATATATATATATAAAGTATTGTTAGAGATAATCAGCGACACATTATATGCTATCAAAGATATATGAAAGATAGCCAGCACTGTTCAGAATGTTATTTGTAATCATTCCTACATATTTTTTATTTGTTTTTGTCATATAATTGCGAACAGTGCAGCGAAAAAGTATAGAATATCCTCAGCTTCCTTGTCCATGATGTCCGGGATGTCCCAGATGTCCAGGGAAAGAGTGAGACCCGTCGTCATACCTTATGTGCAGAAGGTTTAAAACAACCTAAAAAGGGTGGCGTCGCATTTTGATATGCATGTAGTGCTTTTGGCACTCGGGAAGCTATCTGGTCTTTGCAGCAAATTAACAGAAAAGATGTGGCAGACATGTGCAAAAAAAGCTCACTCGAAGCAGTTCCCAGATTGTGCCTCCAAGGTCCTGCATATAATTCCCATGGCATGCACTTAGGTGTACGCAAGTCAAACGGGCAGGTGCGTCAATGACAGGGCACGAGAGCAAGCGCTGTCAGTAAGGAATTCCTCTTCGGGCGATTCGGCTATTCATTGTGATAGATGCGCATGTACCCCTGAGCTCGGAAAACACTAAAATTCTGGGGAAGTTAAGAGACAAGATCTTTAGAGAATTGTATGAGTCATTCAACATCAGAATGCAAGGAGGTGAAAGATGCAAAATCGCCCTACTGCTCACTTAACAGATAAAGAATTTGAATTACTGCTTGAAATGCCCGATTCGGTGTGCAATTATTATGTGTGTTTTCAATAAACAGTCAGTTGAAAGTTGCACTTCTGCAGTGTATCTTACTTTACGCTCTTGTCTTTAGGTACTTTTGTCAAAAAGATCGATGTACCAACTAGCACATTTATCACACTTAACAAGATACCTATACCTAAAGATGGCTAACACTATTCAGAAGGTTATCTTCTGTTTACGTGAATTTCTTTTTATTCATTACGGGTGGAACCAGCTGAAACATGAAGTTGTTCAGTCCACCAGTAATGTATAATAACCATGCTAAACTCATCCCCGTAGTAAGTCATTTTATTCGTTGCTACTGTAATATTACTGAGAGCTATATCAAATGAAGAAAAAAATTGCGGGGCAGCAAATTGATGATCGAGGCAAGTTTGTAGAAGCCATAGGGGTGATTATCTGCGAATACACGAAAGAGTGAAATATCTAGGATGGAAGGGAAACAGGATTTCTTTCATTTAGCAACAACATAGAATGACACAAAATATGAAACTGCAGCCCAAAAGGTTCAACGTTCTCGAAGATGGTGAGGAGAAAATTGTTAAAGGAAAGATAAATTTGATTTATATATAAAGGCTTAAGAAGAACTGGTGTCACGACAAGGTATGAGTAATCTAGTTATATCTGGTGTCAGAAATTCGATATCTCTTACTCTCAGTGATAACGAAGGTGGAGAAATATTCTTGTTGACAGTCCCAAAGTTAAACGTACTATAAATATAAAAGATTAAAAAGCACTAGAAAGCTATCTGATTAAACAAAGAGCGCGTGAAGAGATTCTTTGTAATTATATCATATTATTGTATTATACTTGTAGCCTTTTCATGCTGAGTTCATACGTTTACCAGGAGCCTGCCCTTAAATTTCGTTTTGAGGTTATGATGTGAAACTGAGTTACGACACTTCAAAATCGTAAAAAGGGGCACTATTTGAATAAATATTAAAACATCTCAGTGTACGAATGAAGGAAAAAAAGTAAATACAGAACCACACGAGTCCTTTATCTATTCAATAAAAAATAAGAACGGGACTTGGATGCATTACATGTCTAGAATCTTGGAATGAGTAGAAGGATAACTTTTTAAATCTCAAATCTTGCATGTTTGTTTTATATTGCGTTAAGGATTAGAAATACATGTCACATTCCGCACTAATATACTGATGATAAAGTCGGAATTTATTTCCGAAATAACGAAATACGTGGCACGCGCACCGACGTGACATTTGCACCGCAAACAGGAGCGTTAGAATAGCTACCAGTGGTATTAACGTTGGTTAATTGTGATTATGTAGATGTGCACTGTAGACCGCCGCCGTGGAAGTCTATCTCCAGCTTTGTTTCACAGGCTTTTGGTTACTCGCAGTCTGCCTCATAGCTTCGGCCCCTACTGCAACATCCAATAAAAAAACGAATTTCAAGTTTCTATTACGTTCACCCTGGGGGCGGAGCACGGTTTTTATTCTTACATAATTAGTGAAATATAAGCAGGGTGGAGAATAAAAATCAATTGTGATTTAAATCAAACCTTTCTATAATGATTTAAAACAAACCTTCCCCGCAAAAATAATCGCCAAAATAGTTTCCAATTACGGTTAATTTTTCATTTAATATTTTCCATCTGTTTGTTTTGTATTTATATTAAATAATTATCAAGTAAGGAAAACATAAAATACTTATCACGAACTAAAGGAGGTGCTGTTTTCTACAGATCGTTGAGCTTTCTTTTTACCTTCGACTTCATTCGTCAGATACCTCATGTTGCAAACAAATCGAAACTTGAACTAAAAAAAAAACAATATAAATAAGTGGTTTTCGAATGCTAATCAGGACGTGAGAGAAAATTAAAACACTTCTTTGCACTACCTAAATATGAAGCTGCTTTTGAACTGATATAACGGCATTTATAGCATTAAAAATTGATAGACTGTACTCTAAAAGTTTAAATTTACATTAAAACTTCATGTCGCGTTGCTTTCAATAATCGGACGAATATTTTAATGAATCGGCCATGTTTAACAAACTTATACAGGTGTTATATAGAATAGTTTGTACTAGCTACAGTGATTTAAATCAAGCACGCCTTATTTAATTCACACAAATTTGAAATTTTTAATTAAAAATATGATATATTGCCAGCCTGAATGAAAGCTTGCAAAGGATAGAAAAACATGAAACCGTTTTTCAAAACAAGTAAACAATATTGCGCTTAGGATATCAAGTCTATTCATAACTTTTAATTTTATTTCTGTTCCCATTTTCACCTGGAATTCCTCCAACCTTAAAGGCAAGTATTCAAACAAATTTGTGGGTGGCATAAATTAAACATCAAGCCACCCTTTCTCCAGTAGAGCGAGGCCACGTAGGCTAGCCCACAATCCTACACCTGCCGCAGCCCTGCCCAAACTCATGAAAATACTCATTAGAATTGAAGGACCGGAAAGCTCATAACGGAAAACAATGGTTCCTTGATGTTCCTTTGTGTCTTAAACTCCGAACATCTAAATTTCGTGCAAGCGAATCTTTCCTACGCAAACGAGCTTAATTGCTTTTTCACAGCGAATATACCACTCAATATCAATTCCGTAAAATTGTCTTCTGTTCGTCCTTAGAACCACACGGCCAAGTTGGAAACATAGGCATTGTCTCGTTGATCTTAGAGGAACTGTTAACGATGAATTATTAGGCGCTATTAGAAAATGTCTTCAAAACAATAAGGATGCTTCCCTCAGAAGTTGAAAAGTTTAAAATATATGTAGTGTCTCTCAACTGTTTTATTTCAATTTTCGAAACCAAGGTTTGAAAAACAAAAAAAAAAAGATATTCGCGACATCTCTTTTTACAATTTGATCACGTACGAAAAAATGAATAGTATTTAGAAGGTTATTCTTTGTACATAAATATCTTATTTGTTTTTATGTTATAATATTGCGATAGATAACCGGCCAAAATATAAAATATACCAAAAGATGTCTAACAGTACTTCGAAGGTTATCTTTGTTTTTGGGATCGTTTTACCAAAAAATTAGACATTAATATTAATGTCAAGTAACTTTCAAATGCCTTCCTCCCATCATTCCTAAAATATTGTTTGTATCGCATAGCGTTAGGGTGCCCCATAAACAAAGATTTGCAAGCTCTCATTATTAAAGACTATTTCTGAAAAATTAGTTTCGATTGCTTAATTTGTGTAATTTCAGCATTTGTTTTTTATCTGCGAACTGCCACACAGTATTCGATGGCGTGAACCTTTGTTTTAGCGCAGTGAACTTTTATAAATTTGATTCCAAAAACCGTACACCGATGTCAGCTACAATTTATTATATAATCTCATCGTCCAGTGTAGTTAATTTTTTTTCTGTATATTTTAGGATTTTTAAAAAGAAACAAGTATTACCGACCTGAATGTCAAAGGAAGAACGAGATATACGAATTTATTTAAGACCTTCTTGTAACCATATTCAATTTGTAAGCATTCAGACTTTAGCACGTTTTAGGGGCGTCTTACAAGGGTCACTCAACTGGCTCAAAACCGAAAACATTATTAGCTTATGGATATAATAGATACAACTGCGTACCTTTTTGATGTGTCAGGTGTGTAACGAAACTTATATGTGCTCTTCTTTCATAATATATCGATGAGAAATACATTGGTGTTAGAATTATTATATTCGATCTGTGAATTTTTTTACCGAAATGTCCGTTGTGTAACGGTCAGTCGTACAACGGCCATTCGTATAACGATCGTGCAACCGTCAGTTGCAAACGATGAGTTGCGCAGCGATAAATCGCAGCACGGGTCAGTCGCATCCGCTATATGTTTTCTGACCTTTCGTTGATATTCAGTATATAATCTCGCTAGTTTATGGCCAATTAGATTTTTGAATGATAGATACAAAATGTACGATCCATGCCACCTGCATCCATGCCCCTATAAAAATTAAGGCCACCGGTATGCGGAAAACGTCCTTACTGTATATTCTTTAGTGAAATTCATCTTTAGATTTGTGTAGAGATACTTAACTTATTATCAAAAAGGGAAACATGATCCCAGTTAAATTTTATTTTGCTTTAAAATCAGTTGAATTACTTTTCGAATAGAGCAGCTAGCACACTTCAAGAAACTTTTGCAAAGGAAGCCGCCGTCGCAAGCACACTTTCTAATCAAGGCAAAAAGTTGAAGTTTATACGTTTTATGTATATTATTGTAAATGTCATTATTGCAAAATAAAAACAAAATACATTCTGGTAAGTAATAAAAAATGAAGCCGAAAATAGCTGTCACCTACTTTATCTTAAGCACGTTCTACAATATGTGTTGTGATCGATATAAATAACCATCTGGGAGCTCGGCTGTGTTTTCTATGAAAATAACAAATGAATTACATATTGACCACCAAATAAGATAGTAAACTAGAATCAATGTCGGCAATTTAACTTTTTATGAGCTTCAATGTTTAATCTTCTGGAGACTGACATTAAAAAAAAAGTTATTCGTTTTCAATATGATAACATTGTGAGCGATAATCAGCGAAATACTATAAAAGGTAGGACATTCCGACAAAATTGCCAACAGTACTGCGAAGGTTGTATTTTTTATAGTTTTATTCTTTGCCTATGTAATATTATTGCAAGCGATAATCAACGAAAATTAAAAAAAAAAAAGCTACCAGAAGGTACTTTTGAGTACCCACAACGGTACTCAAAAGGTTATATTTATTTTGCGCACATCTTTCTTCGTTGCTGGTGGAATAATAGTCTGAGCGATAATAAGCAACCAATTGTGAAAGCTACCAAAACGTGCCAAAAATGTGGTGAAATATGTTCAGAAGTTTATTGCCAATGCACATATTTCTTCGCGTCAGTAATGAAATCTTTTGGCGAGCGATAATCAGAGAAAAATGTTCAAAGCTACCGAAAGACGTACTGAAAGATGGGCGACATTACCCACAGGCTATTTTTGTACATATATTTTTTATATTTGTTACTGATGTAATGTTATTGAGAAATTAGTGAAACATTATCAAAGCTACCAAAATGCGTAAGCAAAGATGTCAAAGAGTATTCAGGTTATTTTTTACGCATTTTTTTTATTTGTTTTTGATGTAACTTATTGCGACTGATAATTATCAAAAAATGCACAAAGCTAACAAAAGACGAACTGAAAAATTTCGAAACGCATTCAGATTATTATTTTTACTAAAATATGTTGTTATTTTATGTATTTTTATTAATATTGCTGGCCATAATCAGCAAAAATGATCAAAGCTACCGAAGGACGTACTGATAGATCGCCCTGAGCACTCAAAAGTTTAACTTTGTTATGTACATTTTTATACGTTGCTGATGTTGCGAGCGAGGATAAACAAAAAATTATAAAAGGTTTTAAAAGGCACACCGAGAAATGGCCAACAGTACTCAGAAGTTCACTTTTTACATATATTTTTTTATTATGCTATTGCGAGCGATAATCAACAAAAAATTCTAACGCCGCTATACGAGGTACTGAAATATGCCCCATAGTATTTAAAGGGTTATTTTTACACATATTTCTTTTTGTTCCTGGTGAAATAATATGGCGAGTGATAATCAACAAAAATAGTCAAAACTACCAAAAGGAGTACTGATTTGAGCAACCGTATGTAAAGATTATTTTCTTTACATATTATTTTATTTAATGTTGAGTAACTATTATTGAGAGCGAAATTCAGCGTAAAAATAAAAAAAAAACAAAAAAAAAAACTATCAAAAGATGTATACAAAAAAGGCCAAAAGTATTGAAACGGATATTTTTTACACGCACAATTTATATATATATATATATATATATATATATATATATATATATATATAACTATTCCGAGAGATAATCAGCGAAACATTATAAGCTGCCAAAGGTATATGAAAGATGGCCAGCACTGTTCAGAACAGTTTTGTATTTTCCTTATATATTTTTTATTTGTTTCCAAACGTATGATTGTGAACGGTGCAGCGAAAAAGTACAAAACGTCCCCAGCGTCTAAGATCGCTTTGCGCCCTTCCTCGCCTGCTCTCCGTGAAACGCTGTAAATGATTAATTCCAGTCGAAAAACTGCGTATCTCGAAATAGTCTACGGGATACAAATAGACAGCGCCTCGCGGGAATGGGGGGGGGGGGGCATTAGAGGCACACAAAACCAACTCAATTAAAACATGTGCGAAACCCGGCATGTTTCTTGAGTAACAAAACCAACCAACAATTTAGATTCCAAATATTATTCTCGTCAGCAATTAATAGTGTTTCTGAAACATCCGCTATTTTGTTCCAGACGAAATCGACATGCCTACTCACAATATAGTTCTAATATCTCTGGAGTTGACAACTCAAGAATTCTTGAATAGGGGAAATCCCAACATTTCTGATTACAAGATGGATCACTTATGATTGTGTTTTCACAAACACCAGAGCTTTGCGGAGAGGACTTAGATCACCCTTCAATACTGGCAGGGGTCCGAGACCCCCAAAATCCTCCTTACTGCCAAAAGACCAATAATTAAAAATAATCAATAGAAACATTACTATTACCATTAATACTTTTTTTCCTCAGGATCTTCTCCTATATAAGCCCCAGGAAGGTTACCTGTTCCGGGCATACATGGGGGTCACATTGTTAATAGCCATGTGGCGATTTTCAGAATATGACGATAATTAAATGCTCTCACAAATTGGACGCCAAAACTGCGTGAGCACTTGATTTGGATTTGTGACAATCAAAGCCTCGGCGGACATTCGGGTAATGGTTCGCATTCAATCGCTTCAATGGCGGAAATTGCCGAATCCAAACATTGTGCGGATCTCAGCACGTGCACTCTGCTTTGTGAACCCCAGCGCGAAGGACACTGGGGGGGGGGGGGGGGGGGGGGGTGTATGATGGACGCTGGCGGCTTATAATCAGCGTCAGAAAACAGTTTATTTGACCTTACTGCGTGGTAAGGGTTTTTTACCCTTACGTTCGAAACTCTACTCGTGTCAAGCATTGCTCTATTTGTGTTTTCCCGCGACACGATCCGCAAGATTAACACGGCTACTTAATGGTAAGATTTAGAACACAGTCTATGTGGCCGCTTGTTCTGGCTCTGAGTGAAGGGTGTGAAGCCTGTTGGTTTTTGTGTAATTCCTTCCGTGGCTGCCATTTTGTGAAAAAAAAAAATCGAATGCGCCCATTCGATTTGGGCCAAAATTTGGCTTTTCTCTGGGAGTTTATGGCCTTGAAAAGCCCGAAGAAGCCAAAGTAGAGCCAAACTTCATCTTCCTTGGCAAGAGTCTGAGTATTTTGCCCCTAATTCGCGAAACAACTGCCAAACTTAGGCTTCACTACCTGGTAGTTCGGCTGTCATCTGGCATGCATCTTTGGGATTAAATCGCCTAACAAATGCAAGAGTTAGGCTTACTGCCCGGTAGTTCGGCTGATATTTGGCATTTTTATGCCAAAATCGCCCAGCAAATGCCAAAGTTTGGCTTCACTTTTTGGTAGTTTGGGTGTTGTCTGGCACCTTCAGGCCAAAATCGGCACAGATGTGCCTGAGTTAGGCTTACTGCCTTGTAGTTCGGCTGACATGTGGCATCATTAGGCAGAAGTCGCCAAACAAGTAACAAAATTAGGCGTCGCTTCCTGATAGTTCGGCTGTCATCTGGCCGCTACGAGCCAATGCCGCGAAACAAGTTGCAGAACTAGGCTTACTGCCTTGCAGTTCAGCTGATGAGGTATTCGATGTACGCCGGTGGTCTGCAACTCAATTAAAGAGAAATACAGTTTTATTCTGCTCGGAACTTTTGATTATAATTTCGGTGTTTCTTTATTTCTTCAGGCAAAAGGTGGGCTGAATGTTTTGCCGCGGCTGGACCATGCTTTGCAAACGCAGATTTCGCCGGATTGTGGTGTTCGCGCGTACTTACACACGCCAATATCGGGACGCGCAGTGAGAATGGTTTGACATTGCAGAAACTGCTGCGGTTGAGCAAGCGCTGCGCGAGACTGATGTGCGCACGTCTCCTCAACAGGTATCATCATGAGGCGGCGCATTGCAAAAGCGAGCGTATCTCTGTGCGTGTCTTGCATTGTGATTGAGCACTGTCAAATCCTAGCGATATCAAAAAGCGAGAGCGACAGTGGCTCTGTGGCATTGCGTCCGCTTCACACTCCGGGGAACTAAGAAAAAATCCTAACGGCGACGATTCTTTTTTTTTGTGTTAATTTGAGGCATTTGACAGCTTCAACATAGTTACTCCTTTCCCTCGCTGTCTTTCGTTCCTCTACGAGCGATTAAAAACATTTGAAACGTAAAGAATATAGTATTTGGTTTATGGAAAGTTTGTCTTTTTATTATTTTCAATGACGGGCAGTTTTTGTCGGGAACCTTTTCTCTGGCGTCTCCCTTTTTTCAAAACTTTCAAGCGTGCGGGTTCTTCGCCGCAGAACAATGATCTTCGCAGATATTCATGAGCAGAAAGAACAAAGCACCAGTTATTTATCGCTGTTTTTGAGAGTAAAAGCGCCATAAACAACGGACAAGTAAAAGAAACGAACAACACAGGTCGCTACTTGCAGCAAGTACCGCTTTGTGTTGCAAGTAGCTCTCTGTGTTGTTTGTTTCTTTTACTTGTTCGTTGTTTTTAGCGATTTTACCCTGTTAAACATGAATCACGATCTAGCCCAAGTGCATAACCTTCTACAGTTATTTATCGCAGTCGAACTATGTTACGCGGCCTTCAATTTGTTTTGATCTGGTGCATGCACAAGGGGTTACTGATCCACAGTTGCAGCGTTGCTCTTCCCGCCTCTCTTGGTTTGCCAGATGTCCTTAGTTCGTTCGACTCGTATATCTCCCATGCTGAAAAGCGCCAACGCCGTGTTCGCGCTAACAGTGTTCGACAATGCACATAAATGCATGTATGAAGCTTTTTCGGCACTGTGTTTGATGGAATGAATTTCAAAGAAAAACGCCGTAATTCAAGCGCAGAGAGAAAATGCACTTAATTTTTCTCCTACAAATACATTACTGGAATCAACTTTCAGACTGGTTGCTGCCTGCTTGAATTGGCAACAGCACGCTAACGCCATTTGAACCTCTAGCGTAGATTATAATAACTCTATGGTGGGGACGCCAAGCTTGATAAAACACAGCCTATAGTTCGATCTCCTGTGGGGTCCATAGAGTTATTATAATGTGCGCTAAATGTTCAACTGGCGCCAGCGTCTATTTCACTTCCTGGGGGCGAATTGAAGCAGACAACCAGTCTACTTTTGCTGTGCTCCTGTGGATTCTTATGAGAAAACGCGGGTGCATTTTGTCTCTTCGACGGGAAATGACATAACAAAAAGTTTGTTATTTGGGTCGTACTGTATAGTATGTACCTTTAATTACATTGTAATACTGTAATTGCTTTGGTTACTGCATTTTTTTACCAGTAAACGATGCTAAAATTCGCAATATTTAAGAACCAAATCTCAGTTCCAAAGCAGATATGTAAAAACGAGTGAAGATTCGAAGCAAACCCTACCGAAAATTTCAGTATAACTTTTCACTATTCGGATTATGGAATCGGAAATTATTCTCTGGAAATCCCAACATCCACATTGCAAACAAAGAAATAATTTCTGAAAAATTAAATTCCAAATAGAGCCCAGATAAAATCCAGATAGATTTCCGGTTTCATAATCCGGATAGCGAAAAGTTCTACTGTATTTTTTGATAGGGAAATAACATTCGAAAGAAATGTAGAGTGTGTTCAAGGTTCGCCAGCATTCCGGTGGCGCTTATACACTGATAATAAACCCGTCTTGTCACTATATTAAAATTACCCCGTCGTACGCTTCTACGAGCGGTTAAAATATTCGAAAATAAATAATACAGTATATAGTATATGAAACGTTTGTCCTATTATTTTCAATGTAGGGCAGCTTCTGTCGGGCACCTTTTTCCTGACGTCTGCCTACTTTAAAACGTTTGAGAATACGGGTTATCCTTTGACCGCAGAAAATCATCTTCGCACATAATCATGAGCAGAAAGTATAAAGCATTAGTTATTTATTGGAATCAAACTACAATTCATGGCCTTCAATTTGTTTTGATCTGTAGCATGCAAAGTGAGTTAGTGATCCAGTGTTGCTGGGTACTTCTTGCCGTATCTCTTGGATTGCCAGATGTCCTTCGGTCATTTGACATGTATATCTTCCATGCTGAAAAGTGCCAACGTTGTTTTCGCGTTAACAGTGTTGGACAGTGCACATAAATGCATGTATGAAGCTGTTTTGGCACTGTGTTTAATGGCATGAATTTGAAAGAAAAAACGCCGTAACTGTCCAATTATAGAGGGTGTTTCACGTAAGGTGGACAAAATCGATATTGCGAAAACTACGCCTCGCAATAAAAAAAGGCTTATGTGGTTTTGTCCTCGGCCAGGGGCCTATTTAGGAAAATTATTAGAGTCAGGGATATTTTGGGGGTTAATTATTTTTACGTAATTAACTTTTTAATGTTGTGTTTAAGGGCATGGTTTCAATCAGAAAATTGCTCAGCGTCATCAAGAAACACTAAATCAACAAATTGCAGAACGATAGAAGGCACGGGAAGCATTTTAAGGCTTTCTGAAAAACCGCACAAATTCAACGGGTTTTTAAGTTTCGGTTTGCTATCGGAGCGCATTTCGGCCTGTCTCGGCCCTGCCGGCACCGCGCCCCGTGGAGATACAGTGCAACCAGCTTCTGCAGCGTCGCGCGATGACAGCGCAGCAGAGGTTGGATGCACTATCTCTCCACGGGGTGCGGTGCCGTCGGTGCCGACATGCTCTCCGATAGCAAACCGAAACTTAAAAACCCGTTCAATTTGTACGGTTTTCCTAAAAGCCGTAAAATTCTTCGCGTGTCTTCTATCGTTCTGCTATTTGTTGTTTTAGTGTTTTTTGATGATGCTGAGCAATTTTCTAATTGAAACCATGCCCTTAAACCCAATATAAAAACGTTATTACGGAGAAATAATCAACACTCTAATTATCCCGGACTTTAACAATTTTCCTAAATAGGCCCCTGACCCAGGACAAAAACGACTCAAGCCTTTTTTTATTGCAACGCGTAGTTTTCGCAATATCGAATTTGTCGACCTCTCGTGAAACACCCTGTATAGTCTGCGTGACTGAGAAATGTTCCAATCTACGTAGTACCTGTAAATTAAGTCTGGTATTTGCTCTTATAATCAAGCGTAGAGAAAAAAGGCATTCACTTTCTCCCGTAGAAATACATTACTGGATGTCAATTTCTAACTGGTTGCCGTCTGCTTCTACTAGCAACAGCACACAAGCGCCATTCGAAACTTTAGCGTACATTATAATAAGTCTATAGTGGGGACAGCAAGCTTGATGAAGCGCCCCCTTTAGTTCGTTTTTGCGTCCAATAAAACAAATTACAATCTCTTTGTCTCATTGCCTCCACACCGAAACCCGCGGGTCCCGTAGGAGAGATCAGCTTCCACTGCTGGAATCGTGAGCGCTCCGGCTCCTCGCGGACTGCGGAACATGCCGCGTATTCCGGCCATTGCCTCAAAACGACGATCTGGTAACACTGTTAGTACACGCCAAGGAAAGGACACAGGCACATACAGTTGGTCGCAGGCGCAAAGAGAAGTAACAGCCGCCCGTACTGGGTCTAGCTTGGCCCAAGTATTATACTTGTACGGACCGCGCGACATATTCAGAAGCTTCTTGGTCGCTGTGAATTTGCGTAAATAAAATGGTACTTTTCCTTTCAATCTTGCCTTCGGAAAACTTGATGACGTAATTGTGCGATCGAAACCACCCGCCTGACGGAAATCAAGCGTGGCTCAAAGAATGGACACGAGAACTGCCAGAGCACTCGGCTCGTTATAATCAATGCCTTGGCTTACACTCTGATACCGGCTCGTGTCCAAACACTGCGGTGATGAGAATGGCTGAACTCTAACGACACCTGCAGCTCAGCACGCGTTTTCTTTATTGCTGACACGAGCGCGTAGCTATGATCGTCGTTGCCGGTATTGGTCAGGCACCAGGCGACGTGGCCCGTTGTTCTGGCTCGAAGTTGATTAGGTGAACGATGCTCATATTTCTCGATTAAATTTGTCCACTGTCATTGCTTATAAAGAAAAAGTAAGTCAAGATTATTTGGTCATTAGCGTTAGGTTGGGATTCTGTGTAGTATTTAGCGAAAGTAGAGGAACCGTTTCATGACACCTTTAAGTCCAGACGAATCCGATGCTACATGTACAACCATGCAGTCCTGAACAGTGCTTGTACTGCACGAGCGCGCCTGCTTTGCAGAGACGCTGAAAGCCCGGAGCTTGCTCGTGTAGCTTCTGCTACGCTCACACGAACGTGACTAAAGCACTAAGTTGGGAAACTCACGCTTGAAACCTGGACCGCTGGCGTCCACCGAGACCGGGCTAATTATTATACAACAGCCACCCTTTTGCAACGAGTTGAAATATAAAAGTTACTCTATATGGCTACTGCCAGCGTCACCGAATGTTCCGAGAATACCTAAACTCTCACGCTCAAGGCGTCAAAATTGCGGCTCAATGTCTTTTTTTTTTTTTACAGTGGTCACCATGAGCTTGTAGAAATTATGTTTTTCCGTAAAAATAATGGAAAACAACTATTTTTGTACCAAATTTATTGGAGCTTCGTACAAAATGACAGACGCCATTTGCGTAATATTTTGTCAAATATTTAGTATACAAGGTCTTGTGGCCCAGTGAATATTATTTTTATACAACCATGTCTCCCTGGTGATTTAAGGTAACCCGTCCCGACTGGGTGCGTCCTCATTTGTGTAGTAATACGCGCCGCGTCTGCTTCTGGGACGGGTGTGGCGTGCCTGAAGCCCCTTCCACCGTACATATACAGAGCCAAAATGACTGATTAAAGCCAAAATAGAACAGTCACAGTGGACGTTATCGAATTCATTTAATTTCATTAAATTTTATAACCTGAAGGACCTCTTGTAAGGCATTGCATAATGGGGGTACTTCAAATTCACATTGCTTATAATAAAATTGGGAATACACTGATGAGAGCAAAAAAGAGAAAAAAATAATTATACAAGATATTTTTCAAACAACTTAACCCGGGTTCGACACCAGGACCAGGCGGATGTTTTCGGTCGCGCACCAGTCACCTGGCTGTGTTTGGAGTTTTATGTTTGTCCTTTGTCCCTCTTGTTCTCGTCCTCCAGGAATTATTTTTGTTAACAAGCTCCTGCGTGAAATGGCTGTAGTCACTACAACTGCAATACTTTCCAACCAATACAAGCAACCATGCAATTACCCGAGTGGCTGCTGCGAGATAAATGGCGGCGTTGGGATAGCCATCAGGTCGGTTATCGAGAACGAATCGGTGCCGCTTTTTCAGAGCAGGCTTTATGGCGGTTCCCCAACTGAGTTGTTCTAGTAACTTTGGCTCACACCACGGATATAACGTACAAAATGGCTAATATGAGCATCAAAGACTACAACAAAATTACTGCAATTTTGCAGCAGGGCCAAAAAAACTTTGATTGTCTTAATGTAGCCTTTAATGAGTACATTAGCTATATTAATAAGTTGCATCGCTCGACTATCAAGTCGCTCGTAAAAGTTGGTATCGCCAGCTCGACGTCAGTGACAGAACGACGAAATTTAGTTTTGGGGAGTTACAGTCAGCATGGAATGAAACCCGAACGCCGGAACGCGTGGCCATCAACACAAGCTGCTCCACCTGGAGGGCCCATGATAACTAATGAAAATGTGCCGGGGGTGCGAGGGTGCGGGTCCTACCGGGATGTGTTCGACTCTCGCGTGGTGCGTCTGGGACTTCCGCGTTTCGCAAGTGGCGCGCTGTAAGCGCACGCCAGGAGGAGAAGACACCATGGGCGTGATCCGCTGGCGCGTGCGCTAACAGCTTGCTGCTGCTCCTAGCATCGACCTATCGCGCTGAGCGTAAGCCGCCGGTGTCGAGCGGGCGACAGTGCGGCGACACAAAAGTACCTCGAGTGACGGCGCTTACAGCGCGCCACCGGCGAAACGCGGAAGTCCCAGACGCCCCGCGCGAGGGTCGAGCACATCTTAGTAGGACCCGCACCCTCACACACCGGCGCATTTTCATTAGTTTTCAGGGGCCCTCCAAGTGGAGCAGCCTCTGTTGATGGCCACGCGTTCCGGCGTTCCGGTTTCATTCACTGCTGACTCTACATATGGGACAAGGGGTGTACCCCTGTACACCCCGTATTTCTTAGAGAGTAGGTGTTCGGTCTCGAGGAATGAGAACGGAGCACGGGAACTGAATTTTCGACAATTTACTTATGGTCAGTTTTTCCGATAAATGTAGCGGGAAAACTGAATTCGTTCATAAGTCAAGAGACGTCAAAGTTTTTTGATACTTTTTGCGTGGAAACTGTATTTGTTCTTAGAACACGTGACGTCAATGTTTCTGCAAATTTGGCAGAAACATTTTCTGGTAACTTTGGCGGGAACACTTCTCTGAAAACTTTGGCGGGAAACGTATTCGAGGTCAGATTCAAGATAGACAGTAATATGTGGTGAGTAGCTTCATAACGCTATAGCATTAAATAATAAAATCTACGCACAAAGTTTAATCTTGAATATGAGAAGAAAGAATAGGACATTCAACGAAATGCACATCATTTCATACTTCCATAATTATTTATTGATCAACTTCCAGTTGTAACGCTCTTTTTCACGAAAGTAATTAGTCAAATAAAGAAGTAGGAAGAAACGAAGGTGACGTGGAGCAAGAAGGCACCCTGCTCCTCGTCAGCGATGCCACGGAGACTCGCCCACAATAGGACAATTTCCAAAGCCGTCCTGATTATCACGCGATCCCTCAGAATGTCTATTCAGAAGAAACGAAAGCTCATCACGAAGAAACATGTATCCTAAATGGGGAATTGTGTGTTAATTTCCAAGAGTTACCTGAAACTTTAGGCATTAGTGCGATCGGGAAACCATTAAACTTTCCTATGAAGACGGTCTCAATCGCTCCAAATGCGTATTCGTAGAACTTAGTTTCGCGCGTTCCTTTGTTTTCTTTTGAAAGAAGCGAATCGCGCTGGAGCCAACGCGATTGTTTCATCCACCTCGAAACGGCCAGCAAGGAGTATGCATTAATTAGAATTGGAACCTTTCTCCAGATAGTAAGGACGCAACTCGTAGAATTGAACCGAGGCGTATTTTTGGATTTAATCAATAGCGACTTTTCATAACGTTCCTGCTAAGACTTCTTTTGCGCTATAGACAATGCACGCTTCGTTCCTACAAATATAGCGGTATCACCATGTTGTTACTGTCTTACTGGTGTCATTCTAGATCCAGCAGGCAAAGGTGAGCCATCTAGAATTGTCGTGTCGGAACCATACCTAGCTTATGTGAGAAAATATCGGGAGAGAAAAAAAACATATACATAAGGTTGACAGTTCCAATACTTGGATGGAACAGCGCGGATGAACAGTCAAACTCACATGCACACAGGAAGCAAACAGAAGATTTGAAGATTTGAGGAAGAAGAAATATAGAACTGAGTTGAAAGTCAGCGCTGCGAGTCTGTTTGCTTACTGTGTGCATGTGAGTGTGACTGTTCATCCGCGCTGTTCCATCCAAGCATGAATCACCAACTTGCCCAAGCTTCCACATTATCAAGTTCCAATACAATCTTTTTTCCAAAGAGAGACAATTTTAAGCATATACACCGTGGTATTGGAAGGGGGGGGTTCATGTCTCAAGCATGTATTTTTATATTTGGGGAAGGGAAGAGAAATGCCTCTCATCCTTTCCATCTCCAGGGTATTGCTGTGTGCATTCTTAAGAATTCACACCGAGCCATTCTGGAATAAAAGTTTAAGTAAAAAGTGAGCAGATGCAGAAGTTCCTACACCTCTGTGCCAATTACTACCACTCTACTAGCTCTTTGGCACATCACTGACGCCTCAGGTAGTAACTGTGGTTGTTACCAGTCAAAAAAAAAATTGAAATGATTATAATTTCAATCCAAAGCAGTCGAGTTGGTGATTATTACTACTCTAAATGCGTAGATGTGAAGAAAAGTAAACAAATGGCCGCTAAGAAATGCAGATGAGCAGGTTGTTATATCGAGTGACGTAAATAGTCACAGCGGGAACATTTCCTTTTAAGTAAGATATTCGTTCCTTCAACCATAAAAAAAATCAATTTTGAGTTACGACATTAATGAAAACAAAGCAAAATTATTGCAAAATTATAAATTACTTGGGTGATCCCTGAGGAAAGGCGCGCCTAAAAAACGGGTGGCATAAAAGGCAGAAGAGCAGCCCATTTTGTCATTAATTGGCATGGGGCGTGAATGTGTTCCATCTACGAGATATTTTGGAAAAATAAAGAACGCGTACAATTTGTGTGTAACATTAAGTGTGGGAGAAGCAATGTCTAAAACCTTCAACCGTGCGAGCAAAAAAATAATATTTCGCAGTGGGATTTTGTCGGTAGCTACGGCCACATAAATAGCCCCTCGAGCTAGGTGGATCTTCCTCAAGACGAGAAAAAGAGCGGTTAATAACTTCCTTGGTTAGGAACTGTTACGAACACTCCCGTTACTGACTACAGTTAATAAAATATGAAAGTTGGTAATATATGTTAAAAGCGGTTAATAACCTTAATATGTACTACGAGCATTTGTCTAAAGGTTGTTTCACACACTTGCGCTATTCTCCCCGAGGGTAAAAACAAAATATCTTTATTCTAGTAGGCTGGACAGCGGATCGAGGCATGTCGTGTTGGGGTCGAGTGGCACCACCGGCAGCCATCACTTGACACGAGCCAATGCATGGGTCTCTATGAAAAAAATGAGAAAAGGCGGAGTTTCCCCGTGTCTATGCTGTTGTAGACACTGAAACATTTGGCTGCTTTTTGGGAAGCCTATCAAATAGCTCGTGCACAAACATTAAAATTGACAGCCGTCACAGTTCTTACACATCAATGTTTTGTGATCAAGAGTAACTGCGTTGGCCGAAAAATATAATGCGGCTTAATGGGAGAAGAGTTACCTAGTAGCCACGGAATCGGTTTCGTCGTGTTGGGTTTAGAGGACGACAAGCTTTAAGGCTTTGTTACGTGGGAGTGACTGACTCCCGGAAAGCTGATGTCAAGATAGAACATTTTCCACATTTATCAGCTAGTGGGCTTCCCCGAGGACGGCATTATTCACGGCAAGTTCCTTTGTTTAGTTAACTACGAGAGCAAGCTTGCCAGCTCAGGCGTGGGTGCTCCGGCACGTTTGTTTATTTTAATCTGAGTTCGAACGCTTGACAAATACTGATTCAATCTCCGAGCACCCGATATAATGATCGTAGCACATGAGAAAAAATACCCACCTTTCAGCACAGCCTACCAGCTTCAATATTTATCCTTTTGTATGTTTCTCCCAAAGACTCGCGTGTATTGCCTAGTGTCAAGAATAGGGTGCGAACGGGCTCCCGATACAGCATACTATAAGAGAGCGGAAAAAAACGTATTGTTGGAGCCGATGCAGCGGGTGCCATAGCAACGAGTACGTCGTAGGGGCAGGACTCAACGCCACTGTGTGAATCGCCATTAGGATGTTTCCCTCAGATGAGCCAAAGAGCCAGTCCAATTCGTCGGGGGTTCGCCTTTGCCGGTTCAACCAATCACGCAGAGAATAATGCCTTTTGCAGTTAACTTTGACAACGATACCCGATAGTCCGCCCGCATGCATCGTATCTTTATCGGGGGAGGTATCGGAACGATCCACTAGAACTCTCAACTGGCTCGATCGGAAGATTGCGACGTCCGAGGTCGGATTTAACGTCTACCGGGGAAATCGACTAGTTTAGTGAATTAGTTACTTTAATCAGTCTTGGTGGTAACGGCGTTATCGGAAATGCGTTACTTTTTCGCTAACGTTACTTTTCCTAAACAGTAACGTACTTTCGTTACTTATCTGGAGAAACAGGGTAACGTTACTCGTTATTTTAGGGCGCAGCTCTTAGGCGCCAGTTTCCGGGTTGAGCGGCGTCGCCGTCGGCGTAACCGCGCGTGCATTATGGGATATTTCCAAATAATGACGTCACGCGTAACGTCACGTGTAGCGTCAACAGGATAAACTTTTCCGGCTAAGTTTGGAGAGAACTTTTTCTCTGAATGTAGCGGGAAACTTTTTCTCCTAAACTTTCCTGCTTAATTTAGTGGATAAATTTTCTTACTTATTTTAGAGGGGAAATTTTTCCGCTACATTTAGAGAAAAAATTTTACCCTCGTGACTTCACACGTGACATCACGTATGACGGAACACGAGACCCTCCCCTGCGTACCCTCCCCTCCTCCTCCTCAAGAGCTGCGCTCTATTTCGGCACTACAGAGAATTGCAAACGCCATTGATTTTTTTCTTCCCAATAGATAAAAAATTGCACTTTGATTTTTGTCGTGGTGTCAAGCCATGAGAATTTTTTAGTTTATTTTCGCGTTTTTTTTCCGTCTTTTTTTTGTAAGTATGGTGCAATCCACAGAGTTTGAGTAATATATCATGACATATCAACGAGAAAAATAAAATGCATTTGTAGTGGCAATAAGTACTGAGGTGATCACCGGCACTACGATTTCAATAGGCGTTATTCATTATTAGCGCGATGTCTCGACGGCTGCGCGCACAACCAGAGGCACTGCGTCCCCTTTGACGCTTCACAAAACCGACCTCCGGCCTCAGTACGGACCCTATTCTCTCAGCAAAGCGTTCGTCGCATGTTCTCTCTTTTTTTCAGGTATATCAAAGGTGTCAGCCGTTCAAGAATAAATTACTAATATCATCAAGCTCAAGTGTGTTGTTGGGGATTTCACGATGAATTTCTTTCAAAGCATGAAATGCTTTGTAACGGAACCCCCGAATCCCAACATTTTGTTTTGTGCGTCCATCCGTCCCTCCGTGCATTACCCGTTAAATTTTGCCGGAAAATTGACGTCACGCGACCCATACGTCGATCCTGTTTTTCTTATAAATGTAGCGGAAAAATTTACGTCTTCTAACTTCCCCGCTAAATAAAGCGGGGAAATATGAGTCATGTGACACACCGATTCCCTTTTTCCATTTCTCTCTCCTTCTCCCTCCCTCGCAATCCCACTCTCAACCTCCTACAGTGCCTCTCCTCCTATCCATCTGCCTTACTTCCCCTCCCTCCCCTTCCTCTTTCCCCTCCCCATCCCACTCCTACATTACACTTCCTCCCTTCCCTCTCCCCCTTCCTGCTCATGAGACAAACAAATTCAATTTCCCTAAATTTATAAAAAAATAACTTGGAGGATGGTTAAGCTTCGCCTTTAACAGGGCACTCACAGGTCAAACTAATTTTTTTCTGAAACGATTGAAAACGATGTTTGGAATTTACTCTCAAAACTCGAAACTTGGGAACTCAGTATTTGTGAAGTAAAAAAATGAAAGCCGTTTACAACTCCCTGTAATGCCGAATTAGAGCGCAGCTCTTCAGGAGGGGGGGAAGGCGCGGAGGGGGGGGGTCACGTGACCTCGGGGGGGGAGGGCCACGTGACGTGGGGGGCCACGTGACCTGGGGGGCCACGTGTCCTGGGCGGCCACGTGACCTGGGAGGTCACGTGACCTCGGGGGGGGGGGGGGGGTCACGTGACCTGGGGGGCCACGTGACCTGGGGGTCACTTGACGCGGGAGGGGTCACGTGACCGGGGGGTCACTTGAGGCAGGGGTCAAGTGACCTTCGGGTGTCACGTGACCTTGCCGTTACGCCGACGCCGACGCCGACGGCGACGCTGCTCAAGCCGGAAACGGGCGCCTAAGAGCTGCGCTCTAAAAAGTGAAAGCCGATTACAACTCCCTGTAACGCCGAATTAGGGCACAGCTCTTGAGGAGGTGGAGGGAAGGGTACTAGGGGGGTGGGTCAGGTGACCTCGGGAGGAGGGGGGGGTCACGTGAGCTCGTTGGGGGGTCACGTGACCTTGGGGGTCACATGACCTTGGGGGGTCACGTGGCCATGGGGGCCACGCGACCTGGGGAGTCACGTGACCTCGGGAGGGGTGGGTCACGTGACGATGACGATACCGATGACGTCATCAGTGACGGCATCAGTGACGATGCAATGCGGATGCCGATGACGTCATCAATGACGTCACTGATGACGTCATCGGCATCCGCAATGTCATCGTCATCATCACTGATGACGTCATCTGTGACGTCACGCGTCCGATAATGCACTGCACGGTTACGCCGACGCCAACGCCGACAGCGACACCGCTCAAGCCGGAGACGGGCGCCTAAGAGCTGCGCTCTAAAAAGTGAAAGCCATTTGCAACTCCCTGTAACGCCGGGTTCGAGCGCAGCTCTTGAGGAGGAGGAGGGAAGGGTACTCAGGGGAGGGTATGCCCCTCCTCCTTATCCTCCTCCTTCCCTCATTCTTCAATCTCCTCTGGGGGGGGTCACGTGACCTCGGGGGAGGGGGTCACGTGACCTGGGGGGTCAAATGATCTCGGGGGGGGGGGGGGTCACGTGACCCCCCACCCCCCTCCGAGGTCACGTGATCTCGGGGGGTGGTGTCACGTTACCTGGTGGGTCATGTGATCTCGGGGGGGGGGTCATGTGACCTGAGGGGTCATGTGACCCCGGGGGGGCACGTGACCTGGGGGTCACGTGATCTCGAGGGGGTCACGTGACCTGGGGGTCACGTGACCCCGTCCCTCCCCCCTATGTCACGTGATCCCGAGGGGCTCGCGCGGTGCATTATGGGACATTTCCCATAATGCACTGAGAGGTTACGCAGACGCCGACGCCGACAGCGACACCGACGCCGCTCAAGCCGGAAACGGGCGCCTAAGAGCTGCGCTCTAAAAATGAAAGAAGTATAGAAATCTCTGTGATTTGAAATTATAGCGCAGCTCTTGAGGAGGAGGAGAGGAGGGTACGGAGGGAGGGTATGCCCTTCCTCTCCCTTCGTACCCTACCCTCCCCCTCACCTTCCTCCTACCCTCCTCTAACCTTCCCCTCCTCCTCCCCTCCTCTCCCTTCGTACCCTACCCTCCCCCTCACCTTCCTCCTCCCCTCCTCCAACCTTCCCCTCCTCCTCCCCTCCTCGTCCTCCGTACCCTCCCTCCTCCAACCTCGTACCCTCCCCTCCTCCTCCTGCGTACCATCCTCTTCTCCTCCTCGATACAATCATCTCTTCCCACAGTTTCCCCGCTAAATTTAGCTGGAAAATTAACGCCACCTTACCTCAACATTAATTCTGTTTCCCCGCTAAATTTAGCGGAAAAAATTACTTCACACGACTTCGTGTCACGTCACCCATAAGCAAATTCAGTGTCTCAGCTAAATTCAGCAGGAACATTGACGTCACGTGACCTCAACACCAATTCAATTTCCCGCTAAATTTAGCGGGTGGTTACGGCGACGGGCACGGCGACGGCGACCCTAACGGCGAAGCCGCCTAACGCAGGAGAGGGCGCTAAGAGCTGCGCTCTATAAAACAATTTCTAAAAGCCGAATTTACAGTTCTCGCGCGATCCGCGCCAGTGCAGTGACTTCGAAGATTGAGTCGTCCTGCAATTTCAGCTTCTCTCATGCCTCCCTTTCGTCTTCGCCCGCGGCCCCGCGATGAGCCGCTCCGTGCGGCCCGCCTATCGCTTTGAGCAGACGACGCTTCACTTTCGAGTTTGAAGTTCTTATAGGGCTCTTTCACCGATCTCAAATTCTTTGAAACGTTGTGTGGTCGAACAGAATGCGCAGTGGACTTTTGTGAGGGATGTGAGGAACCACGTTGCACCGGTTCTGCCTGAAAGGCTGCTTCAGCGGAGTCACATCCGAAACTATGTTTGACGATTTCCTTTCGGAAGTCTGAGAAGTCGTCGGGCACCTAAAAAAGAGAACTTCGTCCGATTCCTCGACTCACCAATCATCATCACTGCTACATGCGCCGAGCGCGGCCTTTTTTTTTTAGGGAGCATAGAAAGCGAGGAGGCGACATCACTCCGGACTCCCATTTTCAGTATTTCAAGAAGAAGGGCCGTAGTGCGTTCGCAATCGCGTTAAAAACATGTCTTACGAATGCCGTTAATAAATAATATAAGAATGTCGCTTACAACGCTCCTAAATTTTATACTATTTAGTTACGTCAAAAATAAAATGAGGCGAGGAGGTGTTGAGAAGCGGGAGAGAAAAGCGTCAAAAATAAAAAGGCGCGTGCGCGCGTAAAAAAATATTTTTGCGTGTTGGTAGTTTTTGCGTGTTTATTACTACAACTTGTATCGTTTGTGACAACAAAAACGAATACGACCTTAGGGGTGGCAGTGCCCATTTAAGCGTGGAACGCGACAGCGTTATCGAGCCCCGTTCGTAGAACCGGTTCAAGAAAACCCGCACTCATGTCCAAGCCGTACAGGCGTGAGTGCTTGGTCTAGTCGGTAGCTTAACGTGTCACGTGTTGTGCTGCCATATTTTGTGGGTGAATAGGGTCATGACATTACAATCACGTGTGACGTCACACGTGACTGTGACGTCGAGGCTCTGTCGCCCAATCAGGAGTTTCCGGTCCCGCCGACGTCGATGCCAGATTTCCTGCGAGTCCCGGAAAAATCGCTCCGAGAATCTCTTTTTCAATCGATATCGACCAACACACTGTTTACGAAAAAGCCCGCGTTTGCCCACACCAGGTGGGGGAAACGCACGTGCGCAGAGACTGGATTCGCGCGAGGTCAAGCTTCTGCGCATGCGCAGTACAGACAACAGCGCCACCGTAATGACGTGAAGTCAGAGGGTTAAATTGGTCTATAGAACTGAAAGTAAAAGCCGCTGTGATTGTTTTGAATAAAAATTAACTTTATTTTATATTTGTTCACCCCTAAACGGACAGGCCAGTGGAAACCGTTGTATACGTGCTTGTTACACAAATTGGACATCGACACACGTGATGACGCTCATACTGACGCGTAGAGAGCACAGAGAGTGTCCAACTGCTCAGCCACGGTCGCCTGGTCTCTGGGCCGCGTTTGCAATACGAGCTGCGAGGAGGTGACGAACGCGTTGGTCGTCTGCAAGCGGCCTTTCCTATTGGTTACGCGACAAGGCAGCGCATGCGCAATTGCGACCAAGGAGGACGCTTCCCGCGGAGGTTGTTGTTGTAAGCGTTGTTGGAGGGTTGGGAAGGAAAGTGAGAGCGTACAGATTGGCTCTCACTCTCCCGCCAACCCTCCTACAACGCTTACAAGAACAGCCCCCGCAGGAGACGTCCTCCCTTAAATTGCAATCCATGAGTTGAGATAGACAATCTTCTCAATCGAGGCTCTCTACTCACGCGCAGGGGGCGGATGATAAAAGAGAGGGGAAGGGTACATTTTTCTGAAGCTAAATCTGATAAAAAAATTTGGGCTTTTCTGTGTCTGTGTTTTTTGTTTCGTTTTCACCATGCTGTGAATTGGCTTGGATAGTGCAATGTGTTTTTGTTATTTTTACGCGACTGTATTCACTCTCTCCCCGGCAATAAAGTGTCTGGCGCTGTGGGGTAATCTGGAATAAATAAATATTATGGAGTGCTTAAATACGCGTGTCCCCCTCCCCCCCTCCCCCCCCCCCCCCCAATCGTTAGCAATTTAAAATTCATCAACCCTTGTTTAGAGACATCCAAAATCAACTCGTCTTTTTTTACAATTGCAGTCAGATTATCGCACTTCCTGATTCATCATGGGTGCTTCTGTACTCTCTATGTTGCTTCTACTGAATGGTACGTTACACACAAACTTTGCAATCGTCTAGAGAAACACAGCCGCCGGAAGAGAAATTGAAAATGCATGACTTTACATTTTTCAGCATCAGTAACAGACTGGTCCAATGAAATAAATCAAGATACAAGAAATGGCAAAAAAGGACGTGAGTGTTAAAAGTCGCAAATTTCTTCATTATAATTTGCAGATTTGTTGCTATGTTTTTGTTATTAGACTGTAGGAATTTATAGAGCCAATTGCGAAAGTTTTAAAAGGTTCTTTTCACCGGGACGTCGAATACTTAAAATAACACTACTTAACAGGCCATTAAGCAAGAGTCGGCGAACTATACTTTTCTACGAGCCATTCAGCAACCGGATCTTTTGTGTCCAGTTTTAATATAATTTCACAAAAACGCGACAACTGATTCATGAATGTCTCAAAGTCACATGGCATTCAGTATGTGGTTAAATTGGTTTAACCTCTATTTGTAAACGCCGTCAATACTGTAATCGCAGCATTACATTGCACCTAGGTTGACCTCCTTCCTGCTAAAAAAGTATATTATAAGGAATTTATTAACACGCACAGCACGACGTGTGGCTCTGCTAACACATTTCATAGCCTGTGTTTTCCAAAAACATATACACCTCCCAATTGTATTGCGTGCCAGAGTATCGAAGCGAAATTCTTATCGGTTCTTTTTCGCTTTGGGTTCACGGCTTTCGGTTCATTTCGCGTTCAGCTCCAGGAATCAAAAGGAACGGTTTAACCTGTTTGAACCGCTAAATTGTGAATATATTTTCCGCGTTGTTTTGGTAATAGGCACTATTTCTTTCGTGTAACAAGTAAGTAAATACTGTTTCTTTAAGCTTTAAAGATTTGTTAAAAAAAAAAAAAGCCGTGAAAGCTACAGTTATGCGTTTTGCCCAGGTGAGTTATACGTCCAAGGCGACGTAATACAGGAGGCTCACCGTAACGTTCACTTGGATAATTAGATAAAACTTGTTAATTAACTTTAAAATTAGCGATATTAAACATATGGTTCCAATTAAAAACCTGTCGAGCCTCATCGAAAAACGCTAAAAACGCGTGAGAAGCGCACTGGCGCGCTCAATTCACCCGTCGTGCAGCAGGAGCAAGGCTACCGTTGTGATTAGGATAGCAGCGGCCTTGTACCTGCTGCACGAGTGGTATTTTTAGCGCACCACTACGCTCCGCACGCGTTCAAAGTATTGCTAAAAATTAATGATTTAATGGTTTGCGATGGAGCTCAGCAAGTTACTTATTGGAACCATTGGTCGATTTTCACTCAATAAAAAGTTATTGAACAAATTTTACTTAATTATCCGACTGATCGTTACGATTAGCCCCATATACTATTTCCCCCTTGCCGTAAAACTCACCTGCACAGAACGCGTAAGTGTAGATTTCACGGCTCCCAATTAGAAAACCCCAATATGAACAGCCTATCACGGATATTGGTAAACAATATCATTTTATTGTATTACAATGCGATATGAATAGTGTATTAGAAAACATTACATTTATTGTATTGTATTACAATAAGGGTTTGTCATAGGATTCCAATATCCATAATACGCTAAAAATATTGAAATCCCATACCGTATAAACCCTTATTGGATCCCCAAGTGGCGTATGGGGATCCAATAAGGGCTTACGATTCCAGTGTCCTTAGCGTATTATGGATAATGGAATCCAATATATTCTATCGGCTACCAATAAATCTATATACGTGTTGGAATATCACGTTCAGCACATTTCTTTGCATGCACTCTCCTTGTGTGAATTTCTGAGTGATGAAATAAAAAATGTTGCTGTTGTCAAATTATGAATAAAGAAGCAAAAACTTGGGCTTATCCATACCAAATATATTTCACATATTCCTGAACTGGGGGATGCAGAATTTACTGCAAAAGAAAGTTAATTGTTTAGGACCCTCATTCAAAAACTTGATGTTTGAAAGTAGTGTGGAATCCTCACCTTTTAATGAAAACAGCTCATGCCAGCTGCAGCCACATAAAAACTGCAAGATAAAAATTTGTGATTAGTTCACGACAAGTAGCAATTCCTCACTAAGCCTGTTAGATTAAAACTTATGTCTGCGTTGATTGCGGAAAAATAAGCTTCAATGACACGTCCCCGCGTCATTCTGAGCTCGGTCAATTAAATATACGTATCCGCTCGTCTGGCTTCAGTATTCCTGCTTCACACCAAACTAGAGTATCTGGAATGCTTACCTTTGAAGAAAAACGAATTGGTGCTTGCTGGCTTGTAGACCGTTGAAACTGAAAGAGAGATTTGCGATTAGTTGCGTCCAAGTAGCACTTACGTTGAGTAGCCACGTAAAGTACACTAAGTCGGAAAGATTCAAAATTACATGTGCGGGACATAGATATCCTCTTGCGACGTAACAGGGCACACGTCAATGTCGCCAGCGTGTATTACAGACAAATAAGCTTCAATGCAGGAGCCCCCCGTCGTTTTGTCTATCTTTGCTGGAACACAAACTAAATGATGTAGAAAACTGCATCGGGCACTGATAGGCTATTCTCTCGGGTCACGTGACATCACGTTGAAATGTCGTTTTGCCCTATGCAGTTGGAGCTATGCTCGTAAAATGATGCAATTGCCAGTGACGTCAAAATGGCGTCACGATGCACTTTGACGACGCAGTCAACAGAGTGGTCGAGACGAAGCCGGAGATCGTTCTGGATCGTAAAAGATGGCGACCCTACCATATGTATCTCTACTGTTCGGCTCGCCAGCGGATCGAGTTTTTAGAGATCCCCGGGATGCTTTCGAGACGAGCGATGCGAGGTTTGCGGGCGAATACCGGCTGAACAAAGGGGTGATTCGCTGGCTGTGCAACCAGCTTCGCGGAAAGCTCTAGACACGTCGCGAAGGGCTCCGCGTGCTGACGGTCAAACAACAAGTCCTCCCAGCTCTACGCTTCTACGCCGCTGGCAGCTTCCAGGGAACCGTCGGGAGCGACGAAAACAATGGTGTTCACCAGTGCTCTGTGAGTCGTGTACTCGTTGATGTCACCAACGCTACCATCGATTGCCTCGGATCGGGGTGGCTGTGTTTCCAGCAAACTCAAGGAGAGAAGGCGCTCACAAAAAGGAAGTTCTTCGAGCAATGCAAGTTCAGCGGCGTGATCAATAAATACAGTAGGCTCCCTTTAAGACGAACACGAAGGGACCCTGAAAATTTGTTCGACTTATCAGATGTTCGCCTTAACAGAAGTGCCCTAATTATCATGCTGGGCCTGTCTAAATTGCTGTTGACCAATAAACACAGAATGGAAAGGCCTACAATGAAGAGATACTTAAAATGGACATTTATTTGTCTTTCCATGCCAAAAGAAGAAAAGAAAATATTGTTTTACACACCACTGCTAAGGGAACCGATTCATTCGGTGATTTTTGGCTGCCTCCTCCTCTGTGCATATCGGTGTCTAGCGATGAAAGACGACATGTGGCCCATGTTCCTGAGAATACATGGGCCATATGTCATAACCGAACCTTAATCACTCATCACGTCCATCAGACTCCTTGTCCGACGCCTCCTCCCAAAGGCAGTACTTCAGTGCCGTCGAGCGCATTTGCAATCCCGCACTTGTTGAAAGAGCGAGCAACGAGCGTGCGCCAACGCAGTGAAAATCCGGCGCGCCGCATAATGCGAGTAACCCAATGTCGGCTCGCTAAAGTTCTCATGCAGCAGCTCGATGTTTACGGCGAGGTGCCGTTCCCTCTGCTCTTTTACCAAGCTACGGGGAGGTGCCGTTCACGTTGCTCTTTTACAAAGTCGCCGAGACTTGCCTCGACGTCGGCGAACACGCCATACTTAGGGCTCCTAAAAAAACTTCTCGTTCCGTTGCACGCGAAAAGAGCTTGCTTTTTGTCATCTCCATCCGCGGATGCTTCCCTCCTTTACGGCGAATTGTCGTCCGGCAGCTCTGTTACCGATTTCTTCCGCAATCAAAAGAACTTTTCTTTTGTAGGCGACCGATGACTGTTTTCGCGACGACGCCATTGCCGAGCCCGAGGCTGTGTTCCAAATCTTACCGAAATGGATCCGAGTTACTCCGGCGGATCATATCACGTGACAGCACAAATTGAAAAACGCAGGACGAGGGTAGGTTTTAGAACGCCAAGGGTACAAAACCCTTACCCTGGAGTAAGATCGAGTAAATTTTGGAACACGGCCCGACTGTGTTCGAAGGGTGGCGCCTCGGACATTGCGATTTTAATGATGATGATAGCTGTTTTGAGCGCCATTTTGCTTCGAAACCGAAACTACGCCAAACAGCGTTAGATCGCGCCTCATCGAAGCTGATAATTTGAAAGAAAAAAAATACCTCGTATTATATGCGGGTTTTTAAGGTACATCTGACATACACCTCGGCCGGCGCAATGCGCGGCGTCGCCGTCGGTGCAGTGCCATCGCGAAGGGGACCTATGAAAGCTCGAGTTAACCAAAATGCGCGCGCAAAGCGGTTCGTGTTAAACAATTTTTTTTTTTTTTTGCATTGCGTCTATGGGAGACCAACCAAATGTTTTTACTTTGTTCGGCATATCCGAGAATTCCGCTTAAGCGAGTTCGCCTTACCGGGAGTCTACTGTATTCTAAATACTCTTACACGATTCAACACGATTGCGTTTTCGTTTGGGTGCACCCCATATAACCAATTTGGCTGAGCGAAAAGCCAAGCAACGGTAACAGGCTTAAGTTGAGCTAGTTCATTCACACTCCATGTATATACATATATATATATATATATATACTTTATTTTAAAGCAGCTACTTCAGGTAAGGCCAGCTGAACTGGAATAAACATACACATAAAGAAAAGACCATACACACTGTGGGACTAACAACTGACTTTCTTTTTCCTCCTCTTCTACTATACGAACCCCACTTGAGGGAAATATTATCATCTCTTCTTTTTTGGTTCCTACTTCACCGAACATTTAACCCCCGAAGGAACATTTTTTTCTTTTTCGTGCAGCATGAAAGAAGTTGCACTAACGCAGTCAAAGTCAAAAAGTCAAATTTGTCGTTAGTTGTTTATACAGCAGGACGTTAGTCTGCCTTAACATGGCGACATTGTTACCCATGTAGATAAGCAATTTAGCCAGTGCAGTACGACTGCTAGCCTGGGGTTTTTAACGTGCACCACGCAGTAATTATACATGGCCCAACAGCAGACGCTATATCCAAATCCCGTGCTCAGGCGTGGCACACACGAGTATTCCAGTGGCACTTCCATTCGACTTACTTCCGCTTCTTTGTGTTGTCGGCCATGACTGCCTGTGTGCGCAGCGTAAAGGGCTGCAGTTAATGCTAATAGTTTTTGTGTAACTTAAGTGACCTAAATATTTCATGCGACAAAGCTCAACAAAAAATGGTTTAATTAAATTGCTGCAATACACGCATGTATTGCAGAAAAACAAGCTTCAGTGAAAGCGTCCCCAGTCATTCCTAGCTCCGTCAATTAAATATGCCGTACCGCTTGTCTGGCTTCAGTATTGCTGCTTCAGAGCAATCTAGAAAATCTGGAATCTTCACCTTTGAACGAGAATGAAGTGGCACCTGCTGCCTTGTGGGCCATGGAAACTGCAAGAAAGATTTGCGATGAGTTGTTTCCAAGTAGCAATTTCTTTGAGTAGCCACCTACAGCACACTAAGCCGGATAAATTCAAAATTCAGTGGTGGTCCAGCCGTCCTAGGTTTTGGAGCACAGAAAATTCAATTTTGGAGCAATTTGTATCACATAAACTCCCCTTCTGGAGCAGAGAAAATCTCGTTGTGAAGCGCCTTAGCATCAGGAAAACTAAACATTTTGGAGCAACACGAACCAATAGCACTTCTGTACTGTTTTTTGCTGGTGGTACCAGTGCCCATTCATGAAATCAGATATTGCAGAGCCTTAAAAACCGCAGGTTAGCAGTAGTACTGCCCTGGCAAAGTGCCCTTCCACAGGCTGTCGCGGTATCCCGCTATTGAAGCGGCACGGCGACACGTTATCTCTTAGCGGCTGTTTGTCCCCTGCTTCGTCATGACTGCTCCTGGCCCGAGTAGCTTTTGGCGCTTATTGATGGCAACGTTCGAGAGGACTAATTCCTTTTGCCGAGGCCACCGACAAGTGCGTGGCGGGCAACTAGTTTTATATCTCGGAACGGGTGGTGCGCCAGTGGCGACTGCAGCGATCCGAGACTTACAACTGTGGCGCAAACAACAAGGTTTTCACGAACCAAAGTCGGATTATTTCTAGAGTTAGAGGCGAAACTTCCGGCGTGCGTTGCGAAACAACGCAACCCATGTCAAATGCACCCCTATATAATTTCTTTATATATTTATTTTTTAGGGGCGAAGCTCCTTAGGGGCTAGCCAAGTAAGTACGTCCGTCTGCGTCCGGCATCCGGTGCTCGTGCTCCTGCTCGTGAGCTCACGTGCTCGTGTAGAAAAAAAAAGATGAAAAATTAAGAAAAGAAATGATGAAAAAGATAAAAAGAACGATGAAACACGATGTTTGCGCAGTCGACAGGATTCGACCCTGTGCGGGGAGACCCCAATGGATTTCTAGTCCATCGCCTGAACAACTCGGCCATCACTGCGGGACGAGTAGGGGGCTCTTAGATGTGGTAGTAACTCAAGAGCTGGGGATGTCATAGATGAAACGTTGCATGTAGCCGCTCAACGTCTATACAGGAGAGAGCGCAGCGGTCGAATGCGTATATAATCGCGTTAAACTTTGCATGCATTGGCTCAACGTTTATAGACGAGAAGGTGCTCCGGTCAAATGCTCAAATGTGTATATAACCACGTTCCATACCACACATTCTCTTTCTGACATGGATGAAAACGAACGAAAGGCTCGGCATGCTGCGGCTCGGCGTCTACGCAGACAAGCACCACCAGAGCTTCGCCCCAATCAACATCATTCACCACGTAGAGATGCGGTCAATTTATTTTCCTGGTACGCGGTGTGGGGGAGTCAACCTACATTCGAGTCGACTTACAATCGTGTAAATACCTTTCCTTACTCGCATTTTTAATCATCGGCCGTGATTCTGACCCAGGAACATTCGGCTCTATACCCATCCCCGCCTTTTTCAAACTGGTGAGCATAGTACGGATGCGCGGTCGTGTAATCACTAGCACTAAAGCTACAGGCTAAATTTATCTACAGCCTTAATGACGGTCGATATAACCTAAGTCAGACCGACCTCTCACTGTGTAAACCTTCAACGCAACTTGGTTTGTTTCAGTTCTATCGTGATAATTATACTCAAGGTGCCCGAGCATCCTAAACTATAGCGATTTATTAAACTGGTTTGTAAGCTCCATTCTGAGTTCACACGCAGTGCGACAGTATGACAACCAAGTGGGCAACCAATCGTTTACGGTATTTAACATGACAAAGAACACGCAACAATTCGCAACAAGGAAATGAAGCAACGACCACGCGAACGAAAAGATAACCACATTCGGTATTGATGCAGCTGCTCTGCCAGTGAACAAGCGTCCAAGCGGTTTTCTACTATGGGGTCTCTAGCTTACAATGCGCATGCAGAAAAAAAAATGTTTGTTCATCTTCGGGAGGACTTAGCAGTGGTGATGCAGAATAGAGCAACCACAACGCCGCACTCCACAAAATCGGAACAAAACAATAATGTAACAGATCCGGAAGCCTGGATTGTGATGGCTATTTTCCACCGGGTTCCAAGTCGAAAACGCCATTGTTCCAAAAAAAAAAAAGAAACATTTGTTCACGGACCGACTAGCTCTTTTTGGCGCAGTTTGGCGTGGTTTGGCACAATTTATGAATTTAGGCGCAGGCAAAGGAGAATTTATCAAAATGGCACAATTGGCACACCCCTGAAAATTACATGCGCGTGACATAATATGGTTCTTGCGACAAAACTGGGCACACGTCGACAAACGTGTTGTCCACGTGTATTGCAGCAAAACAAGCTTCAATAAAAGCGTACCCAGTCGCTCTGAGCTCCGTCACTTAAATATGCCATACAGCTCGTCTGGCTTCAGTATTGCTGCTTCAGAGCAAACTAGAAAATCTGGAATCCTCACCTTTAAATGAGAACGAACTGGCGCCTGCTGGCTTGTGGGCCGTGGAAACTGCAAGAGAGATTTGCGATTAGTTACATCCAAGAAACACTTTTTTTGAGTGGCCACCTACGGTACACTTAAATTAATTGCACGGGACATAGATGCCTCAAGCGACAGAACCCCCTTCATCCTTGTTTTCTGTTAACTCTGCTCACCTTCGCCACTCGCCTCCAATTTCTATGCTACCTCCTTAATCTCAATTTCCTGGTTCCCAGAGGTCACGCCATGGCTTGAGCCAGGCAAAGATCTGTCAGCTCTGCAACCGACACTTTTGTGGCTAGGACGCCACAGCACATGGCGCTTGGTGTGTTTTCTTAATATTTTGAGCATGGCTCAAAACAGCTTGATGGGTGTCTAGTATGCCCTTTGCTTACTTACGGATTGTTCCGAAAACAGGGGGTGGGCGCTTCCGCTATCTGGGCGCATGCTCGGTATTTTGCAATAGTTGAAATTCAACTCTGCAGGACTCTTGAAACATAACAAACAGAATGTGCACGCCAAAAGGCACAGCAAATGAAACACCCACCATCTACCTATTTTCGGTTCTTGTACGCAAGAAGCTGTCGTATATGTAGCCTCCCTCGCTTAAGTTGCTCCTCCCTAGTGTCCCGGTTGGGTCTCGTCCTGATGAATCGTCGGTGGAGACCTGAGGTGTGGTCAAGATCAGATTAGACCTTTTGAGACATAATCCATATACTTGCTGAGAGGAAGTACACCTAAACGAATCACAGGCATGTCATTTCTAGTGCGTTTTAAATTGAGAGGCCTAATGTGAAATGAGACGTCAATGCTGAAGCACCAGCACCCTGGAGCGAACCCAGAATTTTGAAGGCCTTGTCCCCCCCGCTAGGGGGACAGGGCACATGAATCCCAACACTTTTAGCAAAAACATATTTTTTTAGAAACCACCGAGTCATCGACCACGCCTACAAAAACCTGAACCAAGTATACTTGTACTGTGGCTTGTTTGCTTCCTGTTGCCCCCGAGTTAAATCGGGCTGACAATGTTTTCTTTTTTAACTGGACCCCACGTTTTTAGTTTTAGTTTCACTTGTTGAGGCACGTGGATACCTTTGTAAAGCTTCCTCCATATGCGCTTCCGAGTCAACATTTTTGTGACGGCAAACCCCCGGGCTTTGATTTTTCGCTCCTTGACGAATGCTGAAACTCATATAGGCGGGCAATAGCTCACCTTGAAAATGCTTGATCTTGGTGGCCGAGAACAAACTCGTGTTTCTGATTGGCAGCCACTTGCTGCCTAGAATTGCTGCACATATCCGAAAGAACCCAGTCTTAGTCTAATGCAGATGCTTTGGCCGGACAGAGACACAAAAGCCTGACACAGGAAATACAGGAAATAGAGTATCTGTGAGGAATGAAACACACAACTCAGATAGGCATCAATCACTCTCCTTGAAAACACTTGCCATGAGCGGCAAATAGCAAACTTCTGGCCTTGATTGGCTGGTGCTTTTCTCCAAGACCTGCGTGTATAAGAAAGAACCTGGTCTTAGGCAAAGCTGGGTGTTTTTGCAGGAGACACAACAAAATACTAATGCAAGACCACAACACATACGAAATGACATCCAAGAGGAATGGTACACAAAACTCATATAGGCGGGCATTAGCTCACCTTGAAAATACTTGCTTTCGGTGGCCGAGAACAAACTCGTGTACCTGATTGGCAGCCATTTGCTGTGAAGAATACCTGCACATATCCTAAAGAACCCAGTCTTAGTCTAACATTGAAGCTTTGGCCGGACAGAGACAGAAAAGTCTGATACAAACCACAAAAAGCATAAAGTAGTGTCTGCGAGAGATTAAAACAGACCCAAGTGGAAAGGCTCGTTCTCTGTTTCACCTTAGTCAAATAGTGTAGCTCATTTTGCTAAAACAATGCATATTTGCTAAAAAAAGTATAATATATATTTTGCCTCATTTAGCAGAGTTTACTGCCAAGGATACCTGCACACCAGAACAAGTCAGACTTAGTCACAGTTTTTTTTTCTTTTGATGAGTGACAACAGAATCCTACATGGGTGATGAAGCAAAATATAAGCCCAGCAACCCAGGCTAGCTTGCCTTGATGCAAGCACAGTGCCTCGGTCGACAAATGAGGTTCTATTCTTGGTCACTTGTAATATTTGGTGGGAATCGTCAAATAAATGAAAATAAGGCTATCTCTATTGCAGCCGACAGCTGCAAACGTAATTCATATACCTCGATAAACAACATGGAAATAAAATTGGGTGGTGGCCGAGTGGTTTAAGGTGTCAAATTTCAAACTTACAGGCTGTGTAGTTTTGGTTTAAGTCCTCCTGGTGTATATTTGTATCCTTAGTAATTATATTTAAATTGTTTCTTTTTCGATTTTTGAGGCACAAGCACATAACTTATATGCTAATTCACCTTTAGAAACTTTTTAATTTTACTCCATGGCTTCCTAGTGCTCGTAGTAGGTTCTCGGTGAGAGCGGTTTGCAATTTTTTTTTCTCGGTCTTGCTGCTGCTTGCTTCCTTACCCTTAAAATGCTGACAACGCAACACAAAATTAATAAAAAAAAATCTGTTTCAAACGTGATGAAGATCAGCATTTCCAAGTTGTACCCCTGCTTCATGCCCCGACCATGCCACCATACCATAGATGAGTGCAGTGACGAATGGCCCCAGGTGCTGTGACCCGACCGTATATGGCTTTACGGTGTGGCGCGACTCATGCAGCACCTATGCTTCGTGATGGAGCCAGTGAGCTAGGTGCAACCTGCTAGAGCTGTGCAAGCCACAGCTTTACAGCCTGCAAAGGGTGGGAAGATGCCCCTCCCTTTGAAGAGCTTGCTATAGCCCACTAAGAAGCTAATGCAAGCACTAGGAAGCCACAGAGTTTGAATAAAAGCGCTTCTGAATGTGAATTAGTGTGTAAATTATGCGTCTATATGTTAAAACTTTAAAAAAGTGTATATATCTACCAATCTATATAAACATATATATATATATATATATATAGATACTGTAAACGACTTAATTTTCGCAAGCTCAAATTTTCGCGAACCGGGCCAAAGCTGAAAATTTCAAAATATTCGCGGGTTCCAATTATCTCGAATCGAGTGTAGCTTCCGTAGCGTTCACATATTGCCCGAATTGTTCGCGGGACGTATTTTTCGCGAATTGTAGGCGATTCGCGAAATTTAGGTCCTCGCGAAGATTTAGTCATTTACAGTATGTACTAAAAAAGAAAAAAAAAAGACATCTCCAGGTGGGCTTGAAACCAGAGCTCCACTGCCCTTGATTTTAGTTTCCTAAGGCCCGCTTCAGACAGGGCAATTTCGTCCAGCAACTTGACGTCCCAACACTTGTAACACAGGCCACCCGCGTTCACACGCAGCAACCGAATTGCTACGACTTGTCATCATCATCATGATTTTTTTTGCAGTGTTTAGATGCACAGTTATATAAAAAAACTGTGTTTTATTTTTAAATTGTGCTGAGAATAATGAATCATCTTTTTGAAACCATTTATTTCCAAAAAACGATCCATTTCAAACCAGAACCAAGTTTTCAGTTCTCATCATCACCACCACAGGGGTGTCACGTGAAAATATTGCATTCTTGATTGGCCGCTGCCGCTTCAAACGTCTCCGAGTTGTCAGAGCTGCTCGTCCGCTTTGGCCCGGACCCGATCTCAGCAATTTGTGCCGATCTAGGGAAAGCTAGGGAACAACCCGCCAGCAACTTCGAAATTACTGGAAAAGTTGTCCTGTCTGAAGCGGGCCTAAGACACCCTATTGACTGGTACAGAGACCACTTAGGAATGCTCGGGTGTTTAAACGTTGTACTTCCCTTTTTTACAAAAAACAACAACGACAACAAAAAACACATTTCAGAGGGAAAAGTTAAGGAAAGGGAATGTACCATTATGATCTGTGAATTTCGGTGACAAGACTCGGGACTCTAGAAGGAATGCCGTTATCCTTGGTGTCACCCCAGGAGACTGTCTTGCTGCCTTTGCTGGGGTTTATCTAACTGAAATACCTGCACGAAAAGTATAGAAAAAACATATGTGCATAGCACTCATTATTCACAAGAAAATTTGTCAACACCCAAAATGACCCATGGAGAAAATTATGCGAGGAAGTTTTCCGCCACATTGGGCGAGTCACCTCTCGTGGCCAATGTTTCATTGCAACTTTAATTGTAGTGAACAGTTATGGGGTATATTACAGACAAAGTGCAATTTGGTTCTGTACGAAACTACAACACACAAAACGGCACTTTAATACAGTATGTTGAGGTACCTCTGAACAAATTCCAGGGTTTCATGGTGCCTCCTTCAGATACCTGATGTTGAACATGAAATATGTGCACCAAGGAATGAGCAAACAGTGACTTCCAATAAGTCTCAATCACCAGCGACATGTCGACAAGGAGTGCAATGTGTAGAAGGTCGTCTAGAAGTGTGCAGCCATGATGAAAAAGCAAGATATAACGATTAGGGTGACCACCTTCCTGCCGGCGAAATGCGGGACACCCTGACCGGAGGAGGAGGAGGAAGTAAGAGGAGGATGGTATTTTCACGACTCAAGAAAAAAGTATTACAGGGAATTCACCAACACGCACACCCCGAAATCCTGTGCTGTACAAAAGCATATTATACACCACGAAATTGTGTGCGGCAATCAATATAAAATAATTTTGACTAACAGTGATATTTTTTGTTTAATTGTAATGGTAACTATTTCATTAAAAGTGTGTAAGTGAAAAACATAAAAAATGACTGTACCAGACCCCAATGCATAAAAAGGAAATAAGAATTCGCCTTATTGTTTTCTGTCGATATCGAAGTTACTCTTACACTAACATGCTCCTACACAAAATTAGAACCTTATGTTTTTGTCTTTTCGACCGTTTTAAGTGTCAGGATTGTGCCTTGTGTGGCCATCTTCGCTAAACAAAAGCTTTCCACAAAAAACCTTTCACATGATACAGTATGATTTGCAAATATTTACAATAGTTTATTCTTTCAACTTTTGGCAAGAAATTTTCGCTTGCAATATTTTGCCATAAAGGGGAGAAGCACAACGGCGCATGCGCGTCTTTCACCTGCAAAAACGACGGTCGTTTCCCGCAGTGCGTGGATAGAAATAACATACCATCGAGATTCACACGTTTATCAGCTACTTCCGCGCTTTCCCGTGGCCTGTTGTTCGGAAGCGCCATAAGTTGCGAAGTGAATGTTACGACGATGTGAAATGCGGGACATTTTGAAGATTTTGGTATTTCTTGCGGGACGCAGGACACGAGCCCTCAATACGGGAGAGTCCCGCGAGTCGGGAGACGGGTGGTCACCCTAATAACGATCTCAGAATAAGATCACATCAAAAAGGCTTCGTTGTAGTGAGAGAATCTACAATCTAGGCACAGTAATGAGTCAACCGACGTATACCCGCGATTCCCTTGGCGTTGATTGAGATGAAACATGGCCAACGAGAAAATAAAACACGGTTTTTTTACACTATTTGCTCTGCGCAGCCGATAGCAGGGCAGTTGAGCGGCGTCACGAAAATTTGACTCACTCGCTAGCGTTTCTCAACTTCGTTCGGTGTCAGTCGGCACCACAGATCAGTGTTCGGCACTCATGGTCTACCCGCGAGGAAAAAGTACGAGCTCAGAGCCGAGCGTCAATCGCGACTTCCGTAAAGAGAAGCGGCCGGTAACACTTCGGCGATTCGTCAGCTTCAAATAACGTCCCTTCAAACGAGCCCGCGAATCCAATGCGTCGAGCGGTCGCGGCGGCAAGCACGCCGGAAGCAACGGCTCAATAGCCGAAAGAGACGCGGTGCTGGTTTCTACGTCTATTTCGCATATGAGATAACAAGGTAGTGAAGCTAGCCGAGTGTGAAAAATTACTGGCGTTACATTTGAGTACATGCAGTCGAAATAACGCCTGCAACAGAGCACAGCTAGAGGCTTTCAACAGGGGACACATGCGTTGAAATAAGCTGAGATTTCAAAACTTCATGTCTCCTCTCTGTCCTTCGGTGTTTACTTTGATCCGTGTATACCAAAGCACTCAATGCTGCAAGTAATAAAGTCGTGTATACGTACCCTTCGAGGCGATTGAAAGTGCGTTGGTTTCGATCGGACACCACGAGCAAAGAGCGCGACGAACTATCATCCATCGGTCTCGCCGGATCTTTTGACGAGGACGCCCGCTGCGTAGTTGGCGTAGTGCGCACAGTGCGCATGCTCGGCGACTCGGCCAGGCCAGCCAGGCTCGCTCGGCCGTTCGGCTCGCTGGGCTCGCTCCCTTTGAACCACGCTTCGAACTGCCTCCGAAGCTCGGGCTGGCGCGCGCGCGGCTTGACCGCTTAACGTTGGAAACTTATCTTCTCATAAAACGAGGCTGTAACGTATCGTTTGATGGTGCCAATGAACGTATTTTTTACTTAGTTTTTTTCGCAGTGTGTAAATCTCGGGAAACAGGCGACGAAGAGTGGTGGGTGAAATGTGCTCTCGTGTTGTCGTGGATTTTGTGTGCGAAGTAGGATTACCCAGAAAGGTGGGTGAATATCGATAAATGTGCGCGTAAGAAGCAACTCCATGCACGTGACCTTTCAAACCTATTCACCCTCATTATTTTATTGTGCGAACCGACACTCACGTATGGCGTTCGATTCGGGTCCCAACACCCGGTAACCTAACTTTTGTTGCATTATAACAACTGCAATAAACATTTGTTAGAAAACGATCACTCCAATAAGCACGTCGTTATTGGGCTTTCTCATTGTAAGGTAGGTCGCGGGTGTTCCAGCTAGTTATTCTGAATGGTTTGGTGGTTGTCTAGCATTTCAAGCGCGCGAGGCTGTGTGTACTGTGTGCCGTACTAACAGCCCTACGTACTTGAGCTTTGGATTAGGGGTGTGCGAATATTCGAAATTTCGAATACGAATCGAATATTTTCCTTATTCGAAACGTATTCGATTCGAAAGCTGCATATTCGAATGTTCCCGAATATTCGACCAAAGCCGAATATTCGGTAAAAACGGCGAATATTCGCAAAAACTGTGAATATTCGAGCAAGTAACGAATAATCTGCCTGCCACGCATTCCCCTATGAATATGTGTATTCACTGAGAAAGGCGTATGATGCGTGCGTTATCGGTCTGCTTCGTTTCTATCTGTCCGATGGCAGCAAGACAGGATCAGTTTCGGTTTCTTTTTCACCAAGCCCTTAGTTGTGTGGCACTTTTATAGCAATATGTGATGTAATTGCGCGTTCTATGAATTGATACAATAAAGTAAAGCTCGAGAGTGAAATATAAGTATAAAATAAATCTCGAGATTGTTATCTACTATAAATGTTTGAAAATTTAAAAAAAAGCGATGTGCGAGTAGAACATTGCATCGCCATCGACAACAACTCCTGCCACTCCCGTGCAGTCAAAACTAGGGATGTCGCAAACCTGCCCAGGTTCGAGTTTGACCAAGTTCGATTTTGTTTTTTTTAACTTTCAACTTGATGTTTGACAAAGGTTCGACTAAAGTTCATCTTTTGTGAGCATGCTCGATAATTAAAAAAAAAAAACAGTTGACTTTACCCGGCGGAGGAAAAGTGCAATATTTGTTGGGTTTATTGGCATCACTGGTTCACATTAATAACTAATGAAAGCGTTAAAAGCGCATATTTCCGCTTTTATATGTTGTAAACGTTGGTAACCATTTTATCAAATATAAAATAAACTACTTTCTAAATTATGTTTTCCCAAATTTCGGAATATTCGTGTAGCAGCCGGGCAACACTGTTCATAAGTCAAACTTCTTCGAACTTTAGTGAAATTTCACAGGTTTCCCGAGTGCAAGAGTCTTTCTACTGACGGAATTGTTGTCACAGCGCGTAGTGAGCGCTTACTTTCTGAACACGTTGAGCAGTTAATTTTCCTACACGATAATTTGTAATGAGTGCATTACCAGAAGTATCTTTAGCCTCCTGCAGCCCAGTAATATGCAGTTACATTGATTTATTTTAAAAACGCAATAAAACCTGCTGTTATTTTTTGTTTTGCAATATTTTATTACTCGACACATATTCGATATTCGATTCGATATTCGAAGCCCGTTTTTTGCCTTATTCGTATTCGATTCGTATTCGACATTTTCAATATTCGCACACCCCTACTTTGGATCAATGTTTATGTGTTCGCAACGCAGAACGTTTGTGTTCTTGCCGTATGGTAACTCGTGCTTTTTTACGATATCATTCACACGATGTCGTATATGTGGGCATACCGATATCCACCTGTTGCTTCACGAACGCTCAGTATCGTGTTACGTTTCCTCTTAGTCCGCGGTATATGCCGACGTAATTCATGTTGGTAACTTGGTATCCGTTCTGAGATATATGCACGCGATATATTGCATTCTCCTTTGGGCCCGTGGTCGACAACCGATATTTATATATCGTGTGGCCGTACAGTATGTCCATGTCGGTCACCAATATGCACGCGATGTCGTATTCTTTTCCAATAACCGCGCATTATATCGGAATATTGTGCTCCGATATCGTGTTGTATACCAATAACCGCAAGTTCTATCGGGATATTGTGCTCCAATATCCTGTTGTATAGACCTTTTCCGCTTACTCTCGCCCCCGACCGCCAAGTAGGCATATCCGGTATGGGCGACGAAAAAATATTAAAACGTTTCAACCTGGACATAGTAAAAAAATAGACGGAAGAGAAAACGAGAATGTGTGACGGTTACGCTTTTCTCTTAAATGCATACTACTGGCGTGGCGACGGCAAAACAATGTTGGCGCCCATACTGGTAGTGACGACAATTCAAGATGGTGGCGCCCTTAAAGAAAGGGTCTATAGCAATAACCGCATACTATATCGGAATATTTTGCTCCGATATGAATTCCCCATCGTGCGTTTTGGGTTAATCGGATAACAAAAAGTTTTTATTGGTTTCCACCAACTTCATTGGAATACAATATTTCTAATAAGCCGAGTTCATATTGGCCTTTTACAATAGGGCTATTTAAACCAATATGTAAAGCTATAAAAAAAATCTCCCTGTAATACCGAATTATAGCGCAGCTCTTGAGGAGAGAGAGAGAGAGAGAACATCTTTATTGAAAAGAATATTGCCCTCTGTCCAGGGCATTCTTGCTCTTGAGGAGGAGGGAAGGGTACTGAGGGGAGCGTATACCCCTCCACCCTCCTCCTTACCTTCTCATCGTTCCTGCTACTCGTCCTTCCGAGCGGCGTCGACGTCACCGTCGCCGTCGACATAACCGCGAGGTCACGTGACCCTCGTGACCTCACGGGGGTAACGTGACCTCATGGGGGTTACGTGACGTCACCAGGGTCACGTGACATCACGGGGGTCACGCGACCTCACAGTTACGCCGATGGCGACGGCGACGCCGCTCAAGCCGGAAACGGGTGCCTAAAGCGCGAAACACATCTACGACGAAACCGTACGATCCGACGTGCGAACAGCCAGAATGACCTTCGGGGGGGGAGGGTTGTCGTAGCACAACAGTATGTTGAAAACCCTCGCCTCCGACAGTCGTATTGCCTGATCGTACGTCGGATCGGACGGTTTCGTCGTACATGTGTTTTGCGCTTAAAGGGAAACTCCGGCCAAAACTTAAAATGAAATAAATTATTGGTATCGCTGTAGTGACAGAAAATACGACCCCAGCCAAAATATTACGTCCGTGGGATGCCGCATTCTCATCTAATGCCGATAATAAAAATGCAACCCGCCGCGAGCCGCTGCTCCTTAGCGGGCGGCCAGCGGGTTGCCGATCGCTAAAGCAACATTGGGCCATGACGTCAGTATCGTCCTCTTTTTGCCTCCTGTCCAGGCATTGCGCGGAGTGCGCTGCTTTGAGCCGCTACCACCGCTACTTCGGCTTGTGATTGGAGTTTTCAGCCGTTGCTTTTATCTGTAGCCCATGCAGCTTCGGTATAGCCTTTTGTTTATTTGCTTGTAAGGACTCCAAGACTCGTTTTAGCGAGCAACTTGGTGTGCCCAAGACTGCCCAGCTGTACCTCAAAAGATGCCGAGTGCAACTTGTGGCGCTGTGGGCTGCTCAAACAACCCGCTGCGCTACACGAAGGTGCTTTTTCACAAGTTTCCAACGGACCGGAAATTGGAGAAAGTGTGGGTGAACGCTGTTAGACGAGTGGACTCTGGACTTGGGCTTTTACGCGCCCGAGGAAAAAGAACGAAAAAAAAAAAAAAAAAAAAAAAACAGACGTGTACAGCCCAGCACACGTGTGTTCGGGCGCCGCGTCCGCGCAGGAGAGCCTCAAAGCTTCGTGTCTGGGACTGACCCGCAGCGCGAAAGCGAGAGGGCTACCAGTACTGCACGTCACTGTCAGCGTAGCGTAGAGCAACGCCGCTCCATCCACAGAGCCCCGATGACAATTTTGGCCTAGCGACGAGTATGGAAGACCGCACACACAGCGACAGCAGCCGAGTACGGCACCGAACGAGTTCATTCGTTTTCCAGTCGCTAGCTTTTGGGTATACAAGCGACGAGTACGGCATGGTGCACGCACGGCGACGGCCGCCGAGTACGGCACCGTGCGAGTTCACGGTTTTTCCAGTTGCTAGCTTTTGGACATACGCCCTAACCGCTCATTCACACTGGAAGCGGATCCGCGTTCGCAAAGCGGTTGCGAACGCGGTTGTATAAAGATCCAGTACGCGCACTCGATGACATTAAGTGCGAGTGCAATTGTACTGGATCTTTATACAACCGCGTTCGCAACCGCTTTGCGAACGCGGATCCGCTTCCAGTGTGAATGAGCGGTAACTCTTGCTACATATGCTGGATGACTACCACGTATACAGAATTAAAACAAAATAAGCTTACCTCCCATCTTTAGACGGCTAGCGCAACAGAGGTAGGTGCCGCTTGGCCTGCATACTCGTTGAACGAGAACGATCCTGACGTCACGTTCACATAGTGGCTGATTTCCAGTGTTGCCGGGGCCACGAGCGGCTAGTTTCGGTTTTGTTGGCCGCGCCCCAAACAAAACTTTGAGGCGTCGATATCTTTAAAGGTACGCGCAATGACGAGAAAAAAATTACACCTTCCAATTCAGGGACGCTGACTGCACTAAAAACAGTCATAATCCCAAAATCGAAAGTATGAACCGGAGTTTCCCTTTCAGAGCTGCGCTCTCAAATTACAAGACGATTCATTGTTGCATAAATTCTTAGGGATCGCGTTAGCATGACCCTTGGAAATGCCACACATGTCCTTCTTTACGAAACGCTAACGCTGACCCCTTCACTTTTCTTATTTGGCTTTCTCTTTTGCTTCCTATATTTTTTCTGCCTCTTTTTGACTTCGTGACGGGGTCACTGTTAGCGTTTCCCAAAAAGAGACGTGTCGGACGTTTGCCAGGGGCCATGCGAACGGATTCCCTAAGACCCCAATGAAACATCATGTAATGTTTTTCCCCCCTTTGTGGTACTCTGCCTGTCAGAGTACGTCGACGGCCTTGGATGCAGCCGTCCGTATCACTCGTGGGAAGAGCCACATCCATACCACTCGTGGAAGAAACCGCATCCACCTCACTCGTAGAGGAAATCGCATCCATCGTTTTAACTACACACACATCCCAGCCCACGCACCGCTCCCACGTAAACCCAGAGTTAAGAACATCCGGTGACGGCAGAGCGGCAACTGAGCCCGCATTCCGCCGCGCTGAGGCGCAACACCTCCTAGATAACAAATCCGTAGTGCTATATGAGATGGCGTCATCAGACAAGGCCAACGCTGGATAGATTAGAAACGATTTATGCGTCAACGTTGGGCTCAAACTTGACTTGAAGCCGAGCGCTGACGCTGCACTCGTTTCCAACCCGTGTCCCGCGTTGGCCTTCTCTGATGACGCCATCTCATTCAGCAGTACGGCTTTGTTACCTAGGATGTTTTGCACGGCGCCTCCTCCTCTTTGGCTCTGCGCCAGCTATGCTCGTGCTTTCGACGAAAGCGAAAGGGCTCGTTTTGACGATAACCCGGCGGTGTCTATCAGTTTCCCAGAGCCGGGGAGAGAGGGAGAGCTTAACGCGTGCTGACGTCACCACTACAGACGATTGGAAGCGGCGCGCGCGTCACCCTCTCCTCCTTTCTTTACCTCTCTCCTCGGCGCTGATAAAGAAAAAGACAACGCCATGTTTTCGTCAAGACGAGCGTTCTAATACTAACGCATTAAAACACCCTGCACACTGCGTTCACCCTTAAGCTGAGAAAACGGTGGGATTTACGAGCCTGGCAGACGAATCAGCCGCCTCCCTCTTATCACCTGACCCGTATCTCCACTCGTATGTATGGGCGGGCGGGTGCGTGATGACGTCGCGAAAGAGAGGCTTATGACTTGTCCAACGAGGACGTAGCTTCCACCCCAGTATCAGCTTAGAGTTGAATGGAGTATAGTTTTTCATCGTTTGTACGATCCACATTTATTTTCACGTTACAAAGAGGAGAAATTGCGTTCTTTAACTTCAACAAAACAGTAAAAGAACATCCTGATCAACGTACGAAACGTAGTGTTTATATGACTCAAAATCTATTTGTTTAAATTAGCCACACAAATTTTATCTGAAACAAAAGGTTGTCAAAAGTCTGGTAGCACACCTAAAATACCGGTGATTGGAACAACTTTGCATCGCACTATGAATCTCTAAATCGTAGATGTGCTCTTAAGCTAAGGAATTAATTCCGGCTTATAAAACCATGCAATAGGCTCCTCGTTATTTATATCATGCAATAGATTCTACAAAATATGTTTTACAATATGCAGGGTGGGCCGTAAGGACCAACACATTTGACACGCCTTGCAAGATTCAAATTCCAATTGTACAGAGCGCGACAGTGTTAGCGCGAACAAGCGATCGCCGGTTTTTCCAGTTTTTCTTTTTGAAACCAAGGGATGTCATCCAAGTTATTATTGCTACGGAAAGAGCTCATTTAGGGCCGGTTGCACCAACGCCGCTTAGCGCAAAGCGGAGCTTAGCCGGGCACCTAAGCTAAGTTTCGGTTTCGTTCGGTTGCACCAAAATCGCTTATCGCTAAACCTAGCACTAAACTACGCTTATCGTAAGCGCTCAACATTGGGCGCTTTGCTTTTGGTTGTTTCTTAATCCTGGATTTAAAACATGGCGGCTGGTTTGTGGCGGTCGACGCGGTGGACGAAATTGGTTGTACAAAGTGTTTTAGACTACAACAGCGTGAGAGTCTCGACAGAATGGCCTTCGATTGTGACAAGGATGCAAAATATTGTCGCGTGAAGTGTTTATCGACCCCTGTTTCCAAGCTGACTCTCCACTCTCAGTGCGTGTTAGCCCTAACCGAGATACGTACGGAGCTGTGGGGCTCACGTCCGTCTTCCCGTTGGTTATTTTGTCAACGAGCTTATTCGTATGTATACCTTACTGATTTTCGTATAACTGTAACGTATTGTTATCTACCTGCTTGTTTATTTCTCCTTGCAACGCATATCCTTCAATCCGATCAGCGCGTTGAATAGTGGCAGTACATGATCTCGGCGATCAGCTGATTGTCGACACTTCTGCCGTTTGCATCAGATTGCGGCGCTTTTAAATTATAAAACAGCGAAAAGTCAATTTCTTTCGTTTTCTGAGTTTGAATTTTCCTTGTCTCGCGAGTAGAATCTTGGCTTCAGAAAACTGTATCGTTCCATAACCGTAACTTTTCTGGTGATCGCGCTTTTTAGAAATATTTTTCTTTGCTTTATATCTTTCATTCGTGGTGACGACAACTTATATTCGTGGCAACGACACCTCGACGACTTCTATTCGACGATTTCTGGGCATTTTCGCAGCTGCCGTGGCGAGTTCGTCACTGTTTTGAACTTCATCGGTCTCAGGCATGATTTGATTTTAGTAGTCATCTTAGCTGCCTACTTATCCTCGATGATGTTTTGTCTTCAGCGATGTAGCGAGTAGAGCGTCCTTCTCGCGTTCGGTGAGATTTGGGGCCCCCGATGGCTCCTTTATCTCAAAATGTGAGCACGAAAACTACTGTCACTGTCAAAATATTCTGTTATCAACCGTTATTAAACTCACAATCACAGATGTAAAGAGCATTCGTGTTTATTTAAAGCGTTGACTCCTGTTTTTGAAAGTTAAGCGAAAAAAATGATTGAATTGGGAGACCTTTATTTCGTTACTCACCGAAGAAATACAGCGAAAAGCAGATGCCGACGACGGCTACTACAGCAGGTTTTTTGTTTACATCACGAGATTCCTCTCCAATCGTATTCGGCCCTCTGAGCGTTCCCTAGTTTGCTCTGTTTGTCCCTACATTCCCTAGGCAAATCCAGCGTTTAGCTAGGGGCGCGTCTGTAAAGCCGGGTTAACGTTGGTGCAACCGGAATTTAAACCCGTGCTTATACGAGCTCGGTTTAGGACGCTAAGCCGACTTAGGAAAGAGCCGCTTTGGGTTAAGGTAAGCGACGTTGGTGCAACCGGCCCTTAGTTCTGTAATGTAAGCGATAAAATTTCGTGCTCGCTAATACTATTTAGAAGTAAAATGCGAAAATGCGCCGATGTCGTGTTCGCGCTAACAGTGTCGCGATGTGTAAATACCTGAAATTGGGCACGCGAACGTAGTTTCTTAACATGGTTTATGTAAACATTTTCGGAGCTCAATTTTGAGGTAGTGAAGAATTAATGATACTTCACTACCTCAGTGATAACCCTCATAAAATAGCAACAGCCAGATACGGATCCTTTCTGACTACAGCCAGCCAGAGGACTGATTTGCTTTGCGGCTCTTACATCCCCCATCCAAACAACCTACGTTCATCTAGGATGCAGCGAAAGGCGAGTTTGTTACGCTCTTAGGCTACGAGCCCCTTCCGGATGATATACGCGGTGTTCTTGAAAAAGGACCGAAATTTCGTACTGAACCCCAACAGCATGGAGGGCATATGGTGTCAAATGTCCAAAACATTGCTACTAAAGCTCAAGAAGAAAACCGACAGAGTTACGCTTCTGATTGTATGGAAGTACTACTCGAAGTAGATGCTCAATGCGACAGGAAGATAAATATTACTCGTATAGTCAATCGATTTCGAGAAAGCAATTTAAATCTCCTCATTTCTGACAAGGAAGGAGGTTTTGTTGGGACGACACGAGAGAGTTTCCTCGATACACTCCAGTCCGCCATAGATAAAAACGTTTAACTGCATGGAGAGGTTTAATTTAACAACACGTGAAGCCACTGCCAAAACCCACAAAGAGGGTTGCACTTTTCGTGTCTTGGCAGGAAGTTATGTCTAGATTTATTTTATGCCACCTTAACAACCTTCAACTGAATGATTGTTTCCTAATCCCAAAGTCAGAGTCATTTATATAGTACCTAAAATCAAGTGCCACGACAGTAAAGTTTGGACTTGCCCTTGACGTGGAGGACTCCTTCTACTCGGTCCCTCACGCAAGAATGTTTGAAGCAGTCAGCGACTGCACAGAGGCTAACAGAAGTGTGACGTTTCAAAATGAATCTGGTATACCATCAGAATCTTTTGTGGAACTCCTGAGGTTCTACCTGACATCTACCTTTGTGACTTTCAACGGCAATGCTTACATCCAAAAGAAAGGGATTTGCACAGGCTCCTGTGCCCCGTGTAGCACCTGTTTTATGCGATATTTTCCTATCCAATTGTGTCAGGGGCATAGCCCAGGACCTTTACACAACCCTGGTAACGAATATCTTTAGTTACATGAATGACTATCTCGTTCTACTTTGAATCAGACCTGAACAATAGAATTCTGCTACATACAACATAACATGTAACACGTTCACGCATTAAGCACCAACTAAGTGCGATATTCAATTGTTAGATCTCCAACTGTCCTTTGAAGACACACACACGTGTTGGACCTACTCACCGCAGTCCAAAAAGAAAATCCTACCGTTTGAGTCTGCCCACTCAAAGATAATCAAAATAGGAATAGTCCAAAGTTGCTTCAAAGCGGCCCTGCAGACGTCTTGTGAACACACGTCTAAGCGTAGTTTCGAAGCACAAGTGCAAAAACTGCAGGATTCGGATAGACTAATTTATTATTGTTTGATGTAGCAAAATGCCTGACAACCTCCAATGGAAGAGGAAAACGAAATAATGAAAAAAAAAGCCGGCTGGCTGTGATACCCTTCATTCACAACATATCTCACAATTTGAAACGAATATGTTCAAAATACGAAGTACCGGTAATATTATCAACACCGAACAAACTAAAAAAATTATGTCCCAAGATTAATTCGCTAAATGAAAGTATTAAACAATGCACCGTCAATCATACACATAAGTACGTCATCTGCAACACCAACGTAGTGTATGAACTTCCGCTCACATGTGGTGAAGTGTACGTTGGACAATCTGGCCGCTGTATGAATGTGAGACTTCGAGAGCATTACCATTCTTTTAAATCATCACCATCGGGGCTGCTCGCCATACACGCCCGGGTCTGCCACTGCACACCTATATTCGAACAGACTAATATAGTCAAGCGCTACCATAACAAGAGATCCGGAGAACTCTATGAGTCAAAAACCATCTTGTCTCAAGGGGAAGCTTGCATACGCCCACCATCAGTAGCGTTCTCTGAGAAACAGGTCGCTTACCTCAATATTTTTTCTTAACCCGGGTCGCTTTAATGTTTTCTAACTTAATCTTTGACCTGGGTTGCTTTCGTTTATACTTCCAAATTTTGTCTCTTTATAGCTACATTTCTACATTTATTTTTAATTTCTTTAATGCATCTATAATCTATAAGAATCATTTTTCTCTTTCTACGTTCACATGACCTGTTTCTTCTTGTAAGTCTTCCTCGAGGAATGCATTAAACACCCAGTTGGACTAAGCGCTCGGTCCGGTCCCGTCTTATTTTCCTTGGTGTTTGCGCTATTGATTTTTAACAGTGGGTTGACGGGCAAGTTGGTTCTTACACACAGAGCTCGTCCTGTGTCAAACTTCTGTTTCCCGCGTTTTTAGGGATACTATTTTACCATGAATATATATTATTTTCCATCCTATTCAATTTATAACTTAATATCCTGTAAGCTGTGCGAACTGTGGTAATGTCAATATATATATATATATATATATATATATATATATATATATATTATATATTGTGAAGCCACTTGTGTTTACCCACATATCAGAGTCCGAATATATCTTGTTGATGCATAAAGCGTGCCTATTGTATATAAAACAATAGAACACGTTAACAAAGCTAACGCAAGACCCAGGCATACGGAAACGCCACTTTCCGGAGATTTGCGTTCGGGTGAAGAGGATCACGTGTGCGCCGTCGCGCGGTTTGTGTTGCCGGTGCCGCCGACAAGGACTCGCCGGCGATTGACCACGTGAATTCGTCATTATGACATTTAACGAAATATATGAGCACTGACCACCTGGGAGCAAGTTCACTACCCAGTCCGAAGACGACAAACATGCGGTATAGAGAATAAGAGTAAATTAATGACCGCCGTTCTTGTTATATTTTTTATATTAATCTCTCTCTGTCTTCAGCTCTGAAAAAAAAGGACAAAAGTTCTTGCGAAATTACATTTGCCTATCCAATTTCAGATATGTACATTTTGAATTCAAATTCCGAAAGGCGTGCCAAATGTTTTAGCCCTTACGGCCGGATTTTGTATATGATGACAACGTAAATAAGTTAGAGCAATACTATTTCTAAAAGTTTTTGGAAGTTTTAGGACAAAACCATTGAGTCTACCTTTTATAGAAACACTGAGCGGCATTCACAACGCTTATGTTCCCAACCAACATTGCTTACACTCAGCACCGTGATTCTGGCGAAGAATCCTGCAGAAAGGAATGATCAAAATTGTTCACTAATTGATACGCACCTTCGTACTCAAATCGAATTTGGCCTAAAATAGCATTTACAGACGGGAACATTTTTTGTTATACGAATAAACTGGCCTAGCCTGGCCCTTCAGGTTTGTTTTTAACAAAATGCCAGTCAATAGTATTTAAAAATAAGCATCACTCTTGCGAATTGATATTTTTTGTTAAAAATAGCATAATAGTATGTTATGCTCTACTCGACATTTTAGCTACTTAAATGGTCACTTTCTGACGGTCTGCGTGTGTAAGCGTCATAGTTCCATCAAGCCTCCCTGTTTACTTTGTTTTTGTCCATCCCAAGGACACAAAAATTTGTTGTTCATGACATGAAAGAGGACGTAGCGGACTTCGATATGTTTGGGAGGTTCTATATACGTCAGAAACATATAGGATTTTAAAACTCTCCCAAATCACTTCGAGCCTATAGAGAATAAAAACGCCGCCAAATATATGCTGAGCATCTTTCAGTTAATTTGGGGGTGCATTTACTTAAATGCGTGTCTCCAAGGTGATCAACCCTTTGCTTATGTTGTCAAAAATTAATTCAGTAATTGAATACACTTTTTGTCAATAAATGTGACTGTGTAAAGTTCACATGACTAAAATAGTGAATTGACGAGCTAGTTTATTGTTGACAAAAGTGCTAAAAGAGTAGTGCACAAAGTACGGAATCAATATTTTAGTTTCAAGTTAGCGCTCCTCCTGTGTTTTGCTTCTTCTGTGTCCCGCCTTTTATGCGCTACTCTTTTACCATGTCACATAACTGCGTGTGACCCACACGTGAGGACGATACTCGAAAATGCGCCAGGTGATCGGTCCGTGGAAATCTGCTATTTTTTGTATTTTGGCAGTCTGAATCATCGGGCCCGGTATAGGCTAAAAGAGACTTTGTGCTCACATCATTGATTGTAAATTCAATACTCAAAGTGGCTAGAAAGATAAGGAAAATGAATGGTAATCTTCAAAAGAACCTGATGCATGAGGAATTACTGCAAAAATAAATATATATAGAGATCGAATAACATTCCTAATTAAAGATAAATAGCGCAAAGGACTGACAAAGATTCTTATAGTCCTATCATAAGTCACATTTGGGCATCAGCTTGCATGGACTCGAAACTTGGTGAAATACCCCCTCGGGAGGCTTACGTTACATTCGGTTCGACGTGCACTCGCCTTTGGCACTCACGTTAACACTCTGTGCTTTATTGGTCGGTCATGGGATCTATAATTGTATTTGACTGCGATATATCATCGCGAGACATCAGTATATACTGCCCGACTTTATAATTTGTACATGTTTTGATGGTTTAGCGATCATCGCACTACACCAGGAAACTGAACTGTTTAACATAGCTTGCACATGACGTCATTGCAATATATGCTGGTGATAATTGCGATTTCTCCTTGGTAAGAAAATGAAATCTGGTTATGCCAAATGCACGCTGCTGAAGATTATGGCTGAGTGCAAGCAGTGCATTTGAGAGAAAAAAAGTTTCTTGCTTTGTGCAACAAGGCGTGAAAAGCCTCTGGCACCCCGAAAAAGCACCGCCTGGCAAGCGTATTTTTTGAAAAATATTATTTTTTGGTGCCACGCTTTCTGGTGTGTGCCCGAGATGCGCGCAGAGGAACCTTTAAAACACCTTTTTTACTATTTTTTTTGTTGCTCGTGTCTTCAATATATTTGTGTCGCTCGTTTACAGTAATGCTCCATTGCCTTTGGTTTCGCGCCCCAGAAGTAATCAAATTACGGAGCTGGTCAAACCTTGGGGGAAAATTAGAGAACAAGAATCAGAACGACTGGCTGTGCTCTGCTGTCCCTTTGAGGCCATCAGAATCTTTCTTTTCGGGTATCCCTCTCTCTAACAGTTTCATTTCTATGTAACGTCAGATTGATAAGTCACGTTTTGTGCTTTTAATTCCCGGGGACAACGATCTGAGACAGTTAAGCAACAGCGAAGGAATGTTTGGGTGGCTCAAAGATTGTTATGTGTAAAATGGGTCGTGGAACAATATTTGTACTTTCAGTAAATACTGCCAAGAACTAATCCCAGGCGTTGATAACACGAAAAAATAGCCATTTGTTTCCTAACCCCTCAATGGCGTACGCAGATCAAATAAAGACGCAGCTTCCCCCATAAACTTGCAATTACGATAAGCGGTCACGTGAATTGACGCTAATTATATATACTTCAGTGTTCATCGTAATCATGCGCTGAGGTTGGCCAAGCATAGAGCATGGGTTGAGCTTCAGACATTGTTAGAGTTCGACTACGAGTCATTACGCGAATGTATCGCGATGTTGATTGTCATGAACCCAAGCTCTCGACTGCAACATGACTTGCAGTGCGAAGTCGTGATGTCATGCGACGTCCCGGTATCAACAACGCTAATAAATCTAGTAACGTTCCCAATTTCAATCGAAATGGCGCAGGGAGTCATGAGCCCACTGACGTGACATTACTTTGCAGCATGTCTTGACACTGTGGTGCCTGGAGCGCATCTCTGAATGGTATGTTTAGCGTCCCATCCAGTCCATAGATCAAACGTGGTTCCAAGTGTCACCAAATGACGTCACAGAAGCCGGAGTGATCTGCTGTCGGATGTCGCGTTCCTGGCGGTTGGTCAAAGAAATGATGGCAAAAAGCACGAGCGAACGCGAGTGTCGCTGTCGGCGCCGCGTCCCCATAGCCGCGTATTGGGAGAGTTTGGCCATTCATTGGCTTGAGTAGGCGAGCACCTCGTGGCTCAACACAGACTGCGGAACAGGTCCCTAGCGGTGGTTGTTAGCTCTAAAAATTTAAAAATGTAGCTCGACTAATATAAGCCGTTTTAGCGTGGCTAGAGTATAAATGTGTAACTCTTGGTGGCTGAAAACTTGGCGCATGTAAGGTTTTCGTCACATTCATATTCAACGGTAGAATAAACCATCGTGCCCTCCAAACCAGAGCAAACTGCGTAGTTGCGATTACTGCTACTCCTAGATTGAACGTTACTATTTCACCCCTCAAATGTCGTTTCCAATATTGTGACGTCGAGGTCTGCTGAATGATCGACGCTGTGTCCAACTTTTAGTTTACACTCTAACCACCGGGGGAATATTCGGCGCTGGCGGGAGCCTTTGCTTCGGCCATTGGCCATACTCTCCCAATATGCGGCTCAGATCGTCCAAACTTGTGGCTGCCGAGGCATCCGTGAACCGCCACACCGGAGAGCGACCTGCGCAGAACACGCCTCTGCCATAAAAACCACCGCTGCTTGGACAGCGCCAGGATCGAGACCGGTGGCAACATCACTTTTCTATGAAGTCATGAAGCGGAAATTGAGGGACCACTTTTTGGGCGCAGTAAACACACCAGGCGGAGACAGATTCCAGCCACGATACTTGACGCGATTTATGTCACGTGATCACGTGAGACACTCTTGATCATAGTGCCAATACAAAAGCGCCACGAGAACGCGCAATTTCTCACACATTTCAATTCTGTATCGGGCCTTTTGATCATGATACAGAAATACAGCTGTGCATTGTTTTGTTCTTAAATATTAATTGTGTGATACTTACAAAACAAATTACTATAAAAAATTTTTAACCGGGTACCGTTATATTTTTTTAGGTTCGATTTGGGTTCAGTTCCAAGATGGCGACAAAGGTTTCGGTTCTAATCCGTTCAGTTCGACTAAAAATAACGGTTAGGTCCCGGCTTTTGGTTCGGTTCCGGTTGGAAACTTTGATTGCGGCAATTAAAATGAAATAATTTTATCGCTCAGGGTTTTTTAAATTTAATTACTTATATGGTATTAAATGTGTATAAGTTGAAAACCTCGAAATTGACTGCAGCACAACTTAATGCACCAAAAGGAAAGAACAAATTCTACACGTTTTCGGCTTATCATTTCCTTGCGATGATTACTTTTACCGACATACTCTTTTTGTTTTCTCGACCAGAGCGAGTTTCAGGCTTTTTTTCCCTGTCTCGCCGTCTTCACTAAAAAGTACTTTACAACAAACCCTTCACATTGACACAGTTTGATTTCAAAATAATTTCAATAATTTATTTTTCAGCCTATTGGTTAGCGATTTATTTTTTTTAATACTTTTCAACCAAAAGGAGAGGCACTCCGGCGCAAGCGCGTCGGTTCTCCTGCAAGAATGACGGTTTTTTCCCGCAATTCTATAGGATAGAAAATGGCGTACCTTCGGGATTCGCATGATTACCGACGACCTCCGCGCTTCGTCGTGCACCGTTGGTCGGCAGCGTCATGGTTTAAATAGTGAGTTTTACGACAGTGCAAAATGCAGGGCATTTCGAAAAAGTTGGTATATCTGGAAGGACGCGGGACACAAGCCCTCAAAGCGGTACAATCCCTCGAGTCGCGGGACTGCACGTCACCCTATTTCCACCCGCCGTACTGAATCCTTTACTTGAAGCACACAATCTCTCATATATTTTGTACATTACTTCAAGAACCTTTTAGATGCACTTTGCCCGACACTGGTTTCCTTAAGGGATTTTGCGGTAAGCAATATTCAGGTGCTCAAAATTATTGACAAGTTAACATTATTTCAGTGAGGTTCAGTACCTAAAATAATAATTCACAGCAGTTCGTGCTGTCCTTCATCAGTAATCTTGTTACCATGTCTGGTGCTTCACGGACCTGAACGCTAGTTCTGCGCTTAAAAGAATCACTCCTGGTGGGCAATGCTAACGAAGTGTTGCACGTAAGTAAGAAGGCAAAGTAGAAATTGCCTTTGAGTTGAACAGGCGAATAGATTAATCTTAGCATGATTTTTGCTGTAGTATTTATGAAAAGGAAGAGTGCGCTTATGGTGCAAAAGTAATTTTTGCTGCTCTAAAATTGAGATTTGACTGCTCCTAGATCGCTGCACCAAAATGACTCAGACCAATCACATCACTGCTTAATGCTTCCGATGAAGTACTTCTTTTAAAGTTAGTATTAAGTGTGAGGGGTGTATTTGCGTAAATTACTTCATACATGTTAGGTGATTGAAATTTAAAAATATTAATGCACCAAACCGAATTCAACCCAATTACTCATCACTTTTAGAAGCTATAAAATTAACTAAAAATGACTCTATTGTTGGTGACAGGTCAAGAACGAAGTGGAAGCACCTCCCACCTGGTTCCACATTAGCAGAGCGAACGGTGGGGAGGAGGTCGCCTCTTCTCTAGCGTTCGCTCTACTAATGTTAAAGGAGGTGGGAGGAGCTTCCACTTCATTATTGACCTGTCACCGACTATAGGGAGCGTGCGTTAATAGTCGACTTTCGGCGGGAACACTCGGCTTCCGAATGACGAAGCGCATTTCCCCACGTGGTTACGACGTCGCGGGTTCTGAATACATTTAGACTGGACTTAAAATGCCCCTGAAAAGAAAAACAATTTGTTATAAACTGTCTGGTTAGGACACGCGTAATAAAAAAAAATAATTTTCCGCAAAAAAAAAAAAAGAAAAAAAAAAGAAATAAAGCACTATTGACGGCACGAGAAGAGATTTAGTCGATAGTCACCTCCTTTCGACTTGTTTTCTATCTCGGCATTTCGGGCGCGTGGAGGAGAGGTGGATCGGCTTCGCCTTCACATTGAGGTGGAAAGGGCGAATGACCACCTCGTTGAGCGAATGATCATTCCGTGACGTCATGGGCTTTGCGCGCGGAATTTCAAATAAGTCTCTCGCCGTCATTATTGCTCTTAATTTTTTGTTTTTCGAGTAACATTTATTGTTTGGCACGCGTATCCCAAGCAGGCTGTTTAAAAAGAGCGTTTATTTGTTTTTTCAGAGGCCTTTTAAAAATTCTGAAAACCCGGGGAGTACATAAGTGAGGCGTGCTTGCTGCACCCAAATCCACCGAAAGCATTCTGAAATCAGTCATTGGAAATCACAACGCACGTATAATGCATGCACGGCATCGTATCCCAGTTTATCTGAATGATCAATACAAGCATAGTTTTTTTTTTTTGCTGCTCTCACTAGCGAAAAGCACCGTTAGCAAAATTATCTAAGACGTCACTCTGCAGTGGTGGCGTTTTCACGGCGCGACTTTCTTTTATTTATTTCTCGGCGCATTTGCAGTGCCGTAGCGTTCTATTGGGGGCTATGACTGTGACCAGGGTCATCACGTGACCGCACCATGCTTATCAACAGAGTTTGTTTGAAAAAGAATGGAGACTAAAATTCTTTATATTAATGTTAGATCATGAAAATTTATGGTTTCCATCCTAGTTACATTTTGAAAGCAAACAACAGGAATTAGGTAAATTACATTGCTTTTTAACGAACGCCCACCCCCCACCCAAGTCCAAAAATGTCGTGCTTCCGTTCGTCCGTGAATTTCCCGGTAAACTGCGAAAATTGTCGTCAAGCGACGTATACAGTAATTCAGTTTCCCATTAAGTTTAACGAAAAACTTCATACAGTGATCTGAGTGCTGCGCCAAACTCCACCAAAATGCTTATCCTGCTACATTTCACAAATATTTAAGGAATTTGTGCCAACATTGCGCCTAAGGTCAATATCACTTAATATACTAAAACTACAATAGATCAGCCATACTAGTGCGGTAGGCTTGTGAAGATTTTCAGAATTTTTGAGTCCTGCGTGTACTCTTTTATTTAGTCTATATCAAACACTGACAGTACTTGCAAGTTGCACAATATTTCTAATTTGCGAAGTCTGCTCTGGCAGGTTAAGGCCTGTTCAAGCAGGTTACTTCAAAAATGGTGAGGCGACGGGACACCGACATAAATCGTGGATCGGGCCTCCTTCGTCAGTTTTTTTGTGTTTTTTGTTTCTTGCTGGGGAAAGCTTTTTCCGTCAAATTTCGGCCGTCTCCTCCTCGGGGGCCTTGATCATGTTCATCACGTGGGTCCGGACCTCCACTAACAGCCTCTGTAGGCTGTCGGTCAATCGCTCAAGGCCTCCGTTGCTCTTCAGGCCTCGAAAACAGTAAAGGCAGGGGCTGTGTTCGAAATTGTACTCAAATAAATCCGAGCTACTCCGGCGGGACGTGCCACTCGATGACACAGATAGAGCGACGATGAACGCGGGTAAGTTTTCGAACGCTAAACTTCAATACATTTACCTTGGAGTACGAGCTTGGTAATCTTGGAACACGTCCAAGGATATGAGGCCCCGGCGGAACAGATGGACAGCATTGGTAGGTGGCGTGTGATGTCTAGTCTGACGAGTACTGAGGTAACCGAAAAGAGGAGGAAGTGAGGAGGTGTGATTCTGGCTCGGAGGTGTTCAAATACAAATCGGACTGCCCGACTGCCGGACGCTTCAACTTCACCGCTTTTTGCCTAAGTCGTGTCGCCTCACGATTTCTGAAGTTTCCTGTTTGGACTGGCCTTTTGCGAGCTCCCTTGCGTGCGCTTCTTACAGCGTAATCGTGTACTGCAGCGAAGCGACAGCCGCAAAACGCAGGGTGTCCAACTGCAACCGGTACTGAACCGTAATCGGAATTGAACTGCTTATTTTGCCCGAACCGAAATAGAACTCGAACCGATATGTTCGGCGCAATTTCCGAGCTGAACCTGAAACGGAACTAGATAAAAGGCATCGTTCCGAACCCGTTCGCCAAACGGTTCGGCGCGCAGTCGCGCTAATATTCCGTGCACTGTTCGCCGTAAAGTTTGAGATGCTTACAGCTGCGGAGCAAGGTTTTGGACTTATGTAGATATTTTTTGTATGCATAGTTTACAAAGACGAGGGTCGAAAATCCCGAGGCCGCCTAAGCACTTTTTATGAGTTGTAAAAGCGAAAGCATGAATGTCGTTCTTCAGCTCCCTTAGTTCGTCTGCGGCGTAGTGGCGTGGATGGCCACGTTTCGCTACTGCCGAGGTAGCGGCTGACGGCGGAAAGCGCGCTCTCGTGAAGTGACAGAGCGGCGCTGAGCTCGGCCGTGCAGCCTCTCTGGAGTTTGCCCGAGCGGGCAGCGCGGCCTCCGCTCCCTCTTACCGGCGGCCGGGTCGCTGCGTGCGCTGTGCCGCCATAAAGAGGGCTTCTCTGGCGGTGTTTCTTGGAACTACATCGCGGGAGAGCCGATGTAGTTCCTGCTGAAAAAAAAAGGCTCTCCTAGTCTGCACCTATATAACTGGGGCGCGTGTCAAAACCCTTCCCCCCTACCCCCTCCGCCACATCGGTTAACGCAGCTTCGCGACTAAACCCTGCGCAGGTTCATTACAACAATTTTAACTCTCCAGGCCCAAACATACACGCAGTTTCGCGACGGCCGAATTAGCTCAAAGGAGGCTCATCCCTATTTTTTCTAAACTAAGCTTATCCACGGGGCGAGTTGATAAAATGGGGTCGGTAAAACGGCATTGAATAACACGAGCTTCTCTAAAGCGCATGCGTCCGATAAAATTAACTCAACCCCGGCGCGCGCCCGCCCGTGGGGAAAGACCTAGAAGCTTCTACGAGGTTCCCCACGCGGCACCCCCGCGTGAGAGGGAGAGGGTTACAGACGCCGGTAAACAAAATCAAAAGAGGAGCCACAAAATGCGGAGATCCTAAAATCCGACCCTGGCAGAGCCGCCGGGGAACTCGGAGGAACACGGCGAACGTTCTAAATTGTAGGATGGAAAACCCTAGGCATTTTACAAATGTTCGCATGCCTTCCGCGTGCTTCGTCTCCAAAGTGTTGAGAGGGGAACCGTTGCCGAATAAACGTTGCGCCGGTGCGGTGCTTCCGTCTCCTTCTCTCCGCCAAATTGGAAAGATCCTTGATCCTTTTCGGTGTTAAAATGCATACCATCATGCCAACGAACGCGACTAAGCCCGGACTTACTAGATGATATTCTTCTTCTCCGGTCGTTTATCCCAGCCAAGGGAGAGCGTACACATCAGTAAAATTAATATTTCCAGAGCATCTAACAGTTTTGGACAGGCACTCGTCCATTTTTGCAGTAGATATATTTAATTTTGTGTTTGGTGTACAAAAACACAAAAAAATAATGAGCGCTTATTTTATACAATAGTTCCACTGAATGGCAGTAGAGGTGTGCGAATATTCGGTTAAAGTTTTAAGTTTTCCTTGAACCGCTATATGACCCCGTTTTAGCCGGTCCATATCGGTTGGAACCGTTATTTTTTCCTCTGCTGAGCTGAACCTGAACCGAACTGAAATATCTAAACCGTACGTAACCTGGACCAAACCGAAAACCGTTTCGGTTCGACACCCTGCAAAATGTGAGATCACGATTTTCCGTATCTTCTTTCGCCCAAGCGCACAAGCGTGCTAAATGGAAAGCACCCTTCTAGAGTTGGATGTTACAAACAATTTCTTAACAAACCGCAAAAGTTACACTTATGCGGTTTGTGCAGGTGAGTCATACGGCAAGGGGGACATAATATATGTGGCTACTCTTCACCATTAGTCGGCTAATAAATAAAATTCGTTAATTAACTTTTTAATTGGTGAAAATAGACATATGCTTCCAATCAGAAACTTACTGAACACCATCGAAAACCACTAAATCAAGGCGTTTTAGAACGACGTGTACCTTGTCGGACTACTCAGGGAAGCACCAAACTCGTGCAGCAGGCGCAAAGCTAGCACTGGTGGAACGCGATGATTAGATTATCATCGCGTTCAGCCACAGCTAGTTTTGCGCCTTTTGCACGAGTGGTATCATTGGTGCGCCCCCGACTTTGCCACTAGCTTCAAGTGGTTCTAACAAAAAGTGGATTTATTGTTTTCAATGACGCTCAATAAGTTTCTAATTGGTACCATATGTCTACTTTGAATAACTAAAAGTAAATTATCTAATTTTAACTATTTATCCGACCGATCCTTACGATTATTCCCCTATACAAAGTCGTCCTGGCTTATATCTCACCTGCACAAATCGAATAAGTGTAGCTTTCACGCCTTTGTTTAAACAAACCTGTAAAGCTTAAAGAAAACTGTATAAAATAACTCGCCATATTCTGACGATAAATTCCTTTTAAATTCGAGATTTAGCAAGAATGATTCAGTATGGCTTAAAATGTTTGTATGGACTGATCTAGGTTTTTTTTATGTCAACACTTGGTTTGGTTATGAACTACATACAGCTTCATATCTGTTCGATGGTACTGTCAATAAATTACATTAAAACAAAATTAACAGGAGCATTGGATGGAAACTTTGAAGAATTCGATGAGATTGTTTTTAGAAAGGCATATTTATCTTACAAATGCTGATTTTTGTTGTAATTCTACATATCAAATCTCATTCACGTTCATTATTCAAGCACAAAAACTTTTTATATATCTGATCTAAAATTTGCAGGTTTATTAAAACCTTCAGAAATTAAACATAACTTTTATTTAGGTTATCTAAGTTATTTTATTTTAACATATTTTCGGCGAAATATACTTTTTGCTTTACAATTGATTTTGTACCCAAAAGAACTATGCACCGCGGTTCATTCTGCCCTTCATCATTCAGCATCTTCTGGCAGTGTTACGTGCTTCTACACATAACTCAGCAGCTTGTTTAGTGTTCGAAGGAATCAAGCCTGCCGTGCAACTGATGGTAACAAACGGTGTCAAAAAGCAAAAACGCAAAGTACACATTTCTTTTTAGCAGGCCAGTACACGGATCTTAACACAATATTTACAGATTTATAAAGGAAACTGAAGGATGTGCTTATACTCCAAAAGTTATTTCTGCTGCTTCAAAATGAACTTTCGACTGCTCCAAAATGACTCCGACCAATCACGTCACTGTAAATTTCACGTGACCTCTCAAAAGCCACACCAATCCAGGATCCCCGCTAAATTTAGCGAACAAATTGATATCACGTGATTTTTCATCAAGTTAGTTTCGCAGCTAAACTAAGTGGAAAAATTTATTTAACGGATATATCCACAACTTAGTTTCACCGTTAAATATGGTGTCGAGATTCATGTCGCCTGAAGTAGGCACCAAGTCAATTTTCCCGCTAAATTGATAGAATTTAGCTTCTTTACCCTTTGAAAGCACAGTTTCAGATATTATTAACAAATTTAAAGGATTGCCTTTTTTAAATACAGCATTTCATGCATTATAGATCTTTCGAGGTAAAAAACCGCTGCATTTTTTTTTCTTCTTGATTCCGACAGTGAAAGTTGTTCAGCAGTCCAAACACAAAAGAAAACGTACGAACTGTGTTTTGCGTCGCAAAGTAGCCGAATTTCTAAGTGCCACAATGAAATTTTTTAGAGATGGGACGTCGTTTTTTTCTTATAAGTTTGACGCTTGTAGCGCCACTGTAAAACAAATTGTGACTTTTTTATTGAAACTTTGCTGGCTTGTTGACTCTGACTACCTTCTTTTGACTTTGACTTCCTGTTGACATAGTGAGCAGAAAGTGTGTTGATTTTACGTTGAAATTTCTCTGATGATTTTCTTCAGTCTCAGAAAACAAATAAGCTATTTATTTTACACTAACTCTACATTGATTTTTTTTTCTGCTGACATTTTTGACAGTGTTATCGAAAAGACTGCAGACGTACTGTTTACTTCGCGTTGAAAATATTTAGTTGACTCTCTGCAGCCATTGTCCATAGGAAATGCTACAGACCTTATGTTTACGTTTTATTGAACATAAAATATCTTGACTAGATGTCAAAACTCATTAAGTTCCTCTATGCTCTTTGATAAGGAGAGGACGATAGGAAGGAGCTTCATTTGTCCCGTTACCAGCGCGGGACCTCTACCCTTGACAGCTCTTCGGCGTCTGGCGCACCTTGAGCGCGCAGTCTAAGCAAGGCAGAAGGCGCAGAGCGCGTGCTGGAGGCCAGACACCCGAAAGATCCGCCCTGCCTTTTATAATTTGTGACTATAGTGAATTTATCGACCCTAATATACTACTCAACTAGTAAAGAAAAGCAAAATAACGATTTTAAAGGGGAAAAACTGCCTTGACTCGCCTCGCCCTGAGTGGTGCTAAGCAGAAAAGCGATAACATTCCTTCTAGAAGCCGTTTTGTGGACGTTGTTTTAGTGACTGCGCCGAATTAATATTAGTTTTATCATTTTGGTTAGAGAGAGATAGTGTCCACAAGCTTCGAAAAAACTGTTTTTTTTTGACAGACTCCTGAGAAGGAAATCAGTTACTTCGAACATTTATAAATGCTGAGGTGGTCATGGGCCAAGTGATTCCCTTTAAGAAGTATGCTGCATAACGCTCTAGAGCAGTCAACGGGAGTGTGATTCAGGTGTTGAGTGCTTCATGGCGTTTGAAGGCTTCAGTTTCCGGCACTCGTCACAAGCGGACACGGGATCGGCAACAATGGCTAACACTAGCCGGGAATCAACTGCTCAGTTGGGAAACAAAGCCCACCAGGAATACTGCATGCTTCTGCCTACGCTGCTAACAGGTCGGTCTTCTTTTAAAGCTGGGATTTCGCCCTGTGACACGTCAGGGAGACGCTACAAAATCGACGACTTCGGCGACCTACTGAAGTCCGCCATGAACCTCAAGGACATTGACGGGTCTGGTGCTTCATATTATAATCAAGTATGGGTTCTTACGCTACACCAAATGTTGGCGAAGGAAAAAAACTGTTAGGATTTAAGAAATCTCTGTAATGCGAAACTAGAGCGCAGCTCTTGAGGAGGAGGAGGGGTGGGCATGCACATCCTCCTCCTTTGTACCCTCCCCTCCTCCTCACCTCGTTCTCCTCCTTCTGTGTAAAGAAGCAAGCGCAATACTTTCGTGTCTGATTGTCGTCCTTCTTCCTACAGCTAAATTTAACGGGAAAACTTTACCCTTTAAATTTCGCCGGGAAGTTTTCCCGCTAAATTTAGCGGGAAAATCTCCCCTCTAAACTTAACGGGTTACATTTCCCCACTACTAAATTTAGCGGAGGAGAAATGTCACGTGCCCTCAACAGCAATTCAGTTTCCCCGCTAAATTTAGCGGGAAAATGACGTCACATTGCTTCGTGCCGCATCACCCATTAACAAAATCAGTTTCTACGCTAGATTTAGCTGAAAAAATGGCGTCACGTTACCTCAACACCAATTCAATTTCCCGCTAATTTTAGTGGGGCGGTTGCACCGACGGCGACGCCGGGAAACGTGGAAACGGGTGTGTAAGAGCTGCGCTCTAAAAATGGTCAAAGTGGAGGAAGTCGTGGTCAATGGGTAAAAATGCATCTTCATCGATCCCAGCACCAGCGAGACGACGTTCAATGTACACTGGCTGCCTATGAACGTTCCGGATGAAGCGGTCGCGCAAGCGTTCGCTAGCTACGGCGGAGTGAAGAAAGTCTTGAGGGAAAAATGGTGCCGACCTGGCTTTAAGGAAATAGAGACAACGAGAACCATTACGCTCGAACTGAGGGGAGGAACAAGGTGGACTCCATCGCTCACCAATTCACCATCATGGGAGGCTCTGCATTAGTGTAGATTCCGGGTCGGCCACCGTTGTGTTTTCGATGCCGGAAGGTTGGGCACTTCCGTAAACAATGCCGGACACAATGGCGTAAATCATTCCGTACGTTTGGGCACAAAGAGGACGACTGAGTCCAGTGCTACCCTCCAGAACGAGAATGGAAGTTCAACAAGACGAGTTCGAGGAGAACATAGACCAGGGCGACATGGACAGGACGGGCATTTTGGGTTACCCCGAGAACTCCGAGACTCCGGGAGCTCAGGAGGCTTCAGGCAACGCACCCGCCGTTGCCACGCATTCACCTTCCCAACGGCAACCGAAGCAGCATCTGGAGCGACAGGCTTCACTCCAGGACGACCGCACCACGCCTCACTCTGAGCAAGCTGTCCCGCAAACGCAGCCGGATCCGAGGGCTTCGGGGGCGGTCGACGATAACATGGAGCTTGGGGAGGCCGCGAGCACCGAAGTGACTACCATGCTCAAGGGGAAGGGAACCATGCGAGACAACGCAGCCGGCCAAAGTCACAACATCGTGAGTGGCAAGTGAGGGAAACTGGCGGTCACAGTTCCATCTATCCTGAAGCCGATGAAAGTCGGAAAGTCCTTTCGTGTTGACGCATCAGCCATTAACACCACGTGATCCGAACCAGGACTTCCCCAGAAATACCTCAACCGATATGACAAAGAGTCTTATTTTTTTCTTGCCTATATTCAACGATCGCTTGTCGTACACCCTGGGCAAGCTTTTCCGCGTAATGTGATATCTCACGACTCAATCATGATAGTCGTTGGCACGCTTAGTGTATTAAGTCTGGTATTTTCTATGCGAAATCAATAGCTTTCAGATTTCTTTCCAGAAAAGGGGATCGATTTAGCCTCTGCTCAAGAAACTAAGGTTGAAACAAGGGAGCTAGAAGAAAAAATCGTGAATTTTTCAAGGGAAACTACCATGTTTTTGTTTCGCCCTCGAGCGGAGAAAGCGAATGATGCACGGTGTTTGTTCGCAGGAAACATTTCTTAAGGGTATACTCTGATATAGGACACATCGATTGCGGCAGAATCAGCTCTGTCGACTGCATTTAAGTGAGAACCTCGATAATGGTGATATGTTTGTGCGCGCCAAACAACATGATCGAGCGTAAAAGGTTTTTTTAGTTGATTAACTTTGTAGTCGATACGCCGGCGAAGGTCATTCTAGCCCATGATTTCAATTGTTTTGGCAGCCCCGAAGATCGCTTCCCGAGGCGAGCACCGGCATATAACGATGTGAATGTGCTGGGTTACATTTATTAAAAAAATCTAATAGATGTAACCGCAATTGTGCGTCCTAACAACACGCCACGCTACTCCCGCTGGCGGGATGATTCTAGCGCGCACTTAGACAGAATTTGCGTATCCGATCAATTTTAATTCGAAGGCACCCACTAGCATGTTTCACCTGTTCGTTTCACAGGTCACGTCTTAATCACCTTTGAATGGACGGCTGACACAAGCCACCATTCAACTCTGCACACCAGTGGGCACTGGAAGCTAAAGGAGGGCCTCCTTGTGGATGAAGAGTTTTCAACTATCATAAAAGAAAAACTGTATTTGGAACCCGAACACTCGTCTGTTGCTGCTGTCAGCTGGACGTTTGTGACGGCCAAAGTGAAAAGTGAAGCAATGGCATATGGGGGACGGTAAAAAAAGGCTAGGGTAAAGAATGTAAAGAAAAAAGTAACTATTCCAGAATTTAACAACCTTCGTGCGGCAGACGACTTATCGCCCAGAGAGATAAGAAAAGATATAAAATCCATGAAGTGCGAGCTTTTGACACTGATGGCTAGATGATACAGGGGGTTTTGGTGAGGGGCTGGGAAAAACTAATCGTGTGAGATGAAGAACCTTCAAAACATGCCCAGTTCTTTGAGAAGCAAAGAAGCAAGCGCAATTCTATCCCGGAGATAACAGACGAAAGCGGGCAGGGCGTTTTTACTAATTAGTAAATCGCAGACGTGTTTTACGAGAAGTACGTCTGAAGGTTTAAAAATGAAAACCACCAGTGATAGCCGTCTTTTGGGAAGCATGTTACAGCAGCTTCAAGAGAAAGTAAGCGAAGAGGTGCGCAAATGCACCAACACTAAAGCAGTGGAAAACAAGATCCTGAGAGCAATTCGGATTTGTTTCATCCGGAGGACGTTCCGGATCAAACAAGTCCCCCGGGCCGAACGGTATAGCAGCGGAATTTTATAAGAAGTTTCCCGACCAGTTTGCACCTCTTCTTCAGAAAGTGTTCCAGGATATATTAAAAAAAAGCCCTTACCTCTCAGCATGGGCAGTCCCTTGTGCTACTCCAAGCCGCATTCCGGCAATGACATGCCCTCAGTAAGCAATTTTAGGCCAATAAGTCTTTTGCGTAAATACTATAAACGTTTGACGAGAATCTTTGCCAATAAGGCTGGAGAAGCATTTTGGAAGTGGTCGGAGATCACGAGGCCTATGCGATGAAGTCGCGTTCAATTGCTCACAACCTCCAAGCAATGCGAATAATATGCGAAGCGGCTGAAGCATTCAACACGCCCCTTGCGGTCCTTCAAATTGACTTGATTCGTGCTTTCGACGGAGTGGACCAGGCATTCTTGTTCGACATCCTAAAACGCATCAACGTAAGCGTTGCTCTTTCCCATTTGGTACGCTTGTGCTAAAATGAAATAACTACTAAATATTAGCAAAAAAAACTGGAAAAATTTGTGTACAATTGTCAATCAGACAGGGGTGCCCGGTGTCCCCACTGCTGTTTGCGGTCTACTTAGTGCCACTATGCAAAGCTATCAGAATAGATGAAGGAATCGGTGGGACTCAATTGCCAACTAAACACATCAATACTAGCGTTCGCGGATTATATTTCCGTTTCCTTTTCTGAAAAGAAGAAGCTTTTGAGGGCGATGGACATCATTCAAGAGTTTTGCGCCATATCGGGAGCTCATTTTGTTCTAGACAAATCTATAAGTTGGTATCTGGGAAATTAGGCCTGCAAGCCTTGAAGCATCTTAGGGATGAAGTGGTTGTCCTCGCTGGAGATGTACCTCGGCGTGCCGCTAAATTTGACGCGTCCGAGCAATGAAACATGGTCGGTCAAACTTCAGAATATATGAGCCTCGCTCCTTCAATGGCTCACGAGAAAAAAATTATCCTATCATGCAAATCTTTGTTTGTAACACTGGTCCATTTCTTGTTTTCATGTACGCAGCGCAGGTTATTCCAATCGACCCCAGGAAAGTGTCGAAGGCAGATCGCAACTTCGCAACATTTGTTTGGCAGTCGCAAATTGGAAAAATGAGGCGTACAAATCTTTTTCTTAACCTCAAGGCTGGGGGATTTGCATTGGTGTATGAGGCCCTCATATGAAAAATAAGTCGGTTCCTTTTGTTAAGAGACTCAAATAATTGAATTACGCGGTAGTCAATCCCGAGACTTGGGCACATGCACCTTAGCCAGTGGGTGGTTAGCACATTAGGGCAACCAAGAGTAGTTAAGTGCCAGTGGTTCTAGAAGGCGATTTTTGAAGCGATAAAACTCTTAGAATCAAGGTACTTGTAGGAATATCTCCAGCCATCGGAAAAGAAAGAAAAGCAAAATTGGGAAGCAGTTAGCAGCATGTTTTCAGCTCCTTCGTACAAAAATGGTTACGAATCATCCGCCGGAAAAAAATATCTCAGGCGATTGCACAGCCTCACTGTCTCCTCTAAAACCCAAAACCTCTTCATCAGTTTTTACACAGAAACCCTGCCAGCAAAAACGTGCTTGGAAAACAACTGCTTCTATCTTCTTATCGCAACCAACTGCCATTTCTGTGGTGAGCGGGAAACGCTCCCTCATGTATTTCTCGATTGTAAGGGTGACTTCTGTTTCTGGGCGTTTTTCGCTATATTTTTGATGTATCTTTGATCTAAGCTGAGAATCTCTCAAGTTTTTGTACTTTTCTGAGGAACGGACAGTGGAGTTTGAGAGTTCGTTGGTTGCGACGGCGTTCCACGCGTTGTAGTTGTGCCTGACACTGCATGTGAGGCCGCACATGTGCGGAAAACCGCGTGGCAGCTGTTTTGGGAGACACCAGAGTGTACACTGAGCGCGGCTAGCACAGCACCATATGATGTAAACCAGGCACAACTCAAGATAAAGTAACAATACTAATAAAGAGCGTGGTGTCTTGCAACACAATGCCCCTTTGGCACAAGAGACGTTAGAATGAGTGTGGGTCCAAGTGTCCTGACGTTTTTCTCTCTCTGTGCTCGAATCATTTTGTGGTTGCTTTTAGTTGTGCGCGTGCCTAAGTAGTGTATGCAACTACTGACATGGCCATGTGGCTGGTATGTACAAAAGACAAACTTCTTTGGTAAAAGGCTTACTAAAAAGTGATATATGGCGTTTGTGTTTCTGTTGGTTTCTTGTGTTTATTTCTGGGTTGTCTGTAGTGCGTTCAATTATCACAGGCACCCATACCCGAATAAAATCCAAAATAAATAAACAAATCCCGAGGTTTTGTTTACGTTATTTGCAGAAACTCATCAGTAGCCATGTTAGAATGCGTAATAAGCTTCCAAAGCTTCGTTGATTGACTCGCTAAAACGTAAAACATTTTTTTAACAGCTGCTGATTTTTAATTAAAAAGCTGTAGCTGTGCAATCGGAAACCCACATAAAAAGCATCTTGGAGGCGACAGAATGTCTGTTGACTTTCTATTGAAATATGGGCCAATATTCAAAAGCAGATCATCAGAAGAGCTGAAGAAAATCAGATGAAATGCTGTAAGCATTTTATACCCTACCGAAAAACAGAAGTATGACTTTTTGGTAACTAGATTATGGAACAGGAAGTCTTGCTGGAATACTGAAATCGAGATTGGAGACAGTTGTCTGCTTACTTGATTTCAGGTTTCCAGCAAGCAATCTAGTTTGATTTCCTGTTCCAAAATCCAGTTAGCGAAAAGTTATACTGTTTGTTTCGATAGGGTAACCTCTAATTACTTTCTTCAACACTCTTTCAACAGAAAACACCACAGTTTTTGGCAAGGGCGCCCGAGGCAGAAACTGGCTTATTCCTTGCCTCTCGGGGATCACATGTTCCCCCTTCTTCCGTTTTACGTTTACCTTAGCTACTGCACTTGGACGTTTTTAAGACACTACGTTGTGCTCATCCCTCAGCTGATAACAAGACTTAAAATGACAGCGGGCCGCTAAGATTTTTTCTGTTTTTCATAAAACAAAACGATAGCAAGCACACTGGTGTTACCTGTCACTCAAGTATCGTGAATTAATCAAGTTAAACATTTCTTGAGAAAAAAAAAAGTAACTGTATACGTGCTCTGTTGTGTGAGCGAACGGGGCCTAATCCTCTCAGGAGGGAGAAGGGAGCGTTGGAGGGGGGGGGGGGGGGGGTGTATCGAAATCACACAGGCGATGGCTTCTTTATATGAAGACGATCAGCGACGGCGCATATTAGCGGAAAATTCACAAATAGTCAACCCCTGAGTAACTTTTTCGAATAACCTTTTATGCCGCACATTTGGCATACGTCGCACGCACGTAAAGTTCCCACGGTAATACATAATTGTACAGATATATTCATGGAACTAAATTTCATCTGCAGTTCAGTTGGTAAAGTTCACTTCACTCTTGCAACCTTGGGGCAGTGTAGAGAGAAATAGACAGACAGGCCCTGGGACACTTGCTTGTGTACAGACATATATGGTTTACATGTGTGGGGTAAATTAACTTGGCAAATCACAGTGATCAGGTTCCACGTCGATATCTGGAAGTGCCTTGGGCCGGGTCAAATATGTTTATAACAATCTAAACCCTGAGACAAGGAACAATAAAATAACGGACAAGACGACACGCAATCTCAAAAGCAGCTGAATTTATCCGCAAGGAAACAACATTTTTAGATCTCCAAACACACAGTAAAGAAGGAAGACAAAAAAACGTGCCGCGTCAAAGTTGGCGGAACGGAGCAGAAATGACTGACCTACATTCAGACAGCACACCACCAGGGGACACCTGCCGGCAAGCTACTCGACAAGATAGTCGAAAACCCCATGAAGGCTATGTGAACCAGGCGGAAAACCGCACTCGCCTCCGCCCCCTCCGACCACACGCTTAGAAAAAAAAAGGGTATGAATAGTCCTCCCTAAGGGGAGGAACGGTCTCGTAACCTGTGCTCCTTTAGAAAAGGAGAAACTTTCGTTCCTGAAGCAGGGGAGCAATGTTCCTCCGTCGCCTGCATCTCAATATGGCCGAACCGAATCTTGCTAATCGAGCTCAATAAGGCTTAACGAGGACGCTACGTCTTTTGTACGGGACAAGAGAAGCAGCAAATAAAAGCGTAACACGAGTCTTCCGCGAGCCGTGTTTATTTCCGAAGCCAGTTTCTCCCCGCAGGTAAGGAAACTTCCATTACAAAAGCATTTACTCGCTCTTCTCGTCGTCAGCACTGCGATGTTAAACGGAGACAACCGAAACCAGTTACTTCGCGCACTTTACGTTTAACCTGTGCTATTCCTCGAGTCACAATTCCTTCGTCTACCGCTCATCACGGAGGAATGGCAATCTCGATCCGCGAAACCAAAAGCCGCTTACAAAAGAACAAACTCGAAGCTGCTGTTTATCGCGTAGCATGAAAAAAAAAATTAAATTGCTTGCCCCCATTTGGCAGGGTTAAGCAGAGTAATCACAAGTAGCTAGGCTAGTAGGCGCTAGGCACCGCCCAATTACTGTTCTACAAAAATATTTTCATTTCTTCAGGCCCTTAATGCGCTTCGGAATCTTGAGAACCTTTATTATACACACATGTAGACACATTAAGCATACTGCAAGCATCAGATACATTGAGCGCATGCACATACATGGCATATAGAAACACCAATACAACAGCCCACTAACCCGAACACTACTTCTGAACTCTGCGTTTCCGTCATTTATACTGGTCGTTTTCAAACTACGGAATTTGTCGGTGACTGCCTAAGCAATTAAAAATATTTTTTCAGCCATGTTATACCTCTGATAGTATTTTTAATGGCCCAGGGGACGAATCTTTTAGTAAAAAGTAAGCGCTCGACCATGCCGTAATTATTTGAAAGACAATAAATCAAGCCGCTCCGATGCGGTTCCAAGCCATGTGTTTGCTTCCTCACACGGCAGGTCGTAGCCAGTAGTTCTATTGTAGTGTTTGTTTTTCTATTTGTGCTGTTCGCGCATGTCTGCAATTTTCATCTTGAATTAATCTTTGTAGAGGGGATATTCACTCAGCTGGACGTCATGCTTCATGGGGAGAGAAATTGCATTTCGGCCAACTTGAATGCCGTCAAAGCCGCGAATTGGGGCAGGTGTTAGGTGTACGGAGTTACGCCGTGGCGAGCTCGAAAACTTCTAGCGCTCATTCCAGCGCGCCACTTTGATGGCAGTTTCTCCAGGAACCTTAGTATATACCACACTAAAAGAAATATTTTTTTCGATTTTACCTATTCTTTTTTCTAATGCTAAAATTCCAGACTGTAAATATTTGTACTTTCCGTCATATTTTCGTACTCTTCAGTCCTTTCCCCAGAGTGCAATCGCTCTTGGGGAGGAGACAACCGACAGTCACATTGGCCATTGTACGATAGGAGCTTACGGTTCAGACCAACGTTCTAACATGACTATCCGCACGTCGATTAATTGCACCTAATCCCTCAAGGGGTTTTAAACTGTTTAAAGTAAAGCGGAATGCCAACCTGCGACACCCCGCCTCCTCCGATCACGGCACGATCAGTGGCATCAATGCCCGACAGTTTACGTCATCTCATCTTGTCGTTACACCACTGATACGCGAACACACGGTCACATCGGCGATAATTCCAGTCTTCTCTTCACAACGCACAAGGCTGCAATCACGCTGTTGCTGCTATGTTGCTGACATGCAGAAATACAGAACCACGTTGATTGCCGGTTGGCACTCGGCATCGCAAAACAGAACCGAACTCAGCACAGCAGGCACCCAGGCACCCGGGAGAAAAACCTGCCTGTCTTGGACGCAGTTTCTGCGATTTCCGTAGCGTCAAAAATGTCGACACAGTTCCTCGTGATTGCGCGTGGGTCCCGCAATCCGGAGACGGCCATCTAACCCAGTGCACGTAGCGCTGCTGGCACTACTCCGGAACGTCGCCGTTTCTGGCGGCTTCGTTTGCTCGTTTGATAAAATTAGTGGTAAAAACATCAATGCAACCGAAATGTACTGCACGTTTTGACTGGGAGACGGGATCGCGGGTGGCCTTCGCTGCCGCTGAAGCTCAATCAACTCAACAACATTTATTAAACAACGTGCGCGACGTGCTCGAAAAACGAAACCGAAAGAAGATGAGTTGGGAGGGCGAACGTTTTCTCCCGTCTGTCTGAAAGGAGAAAAACGTCTCGTTCCTTCCTTCTTCTTGTGTCCGCTTGGGGGCGCGTCAGTAGAAGGGAGGAAAACGCGCCGTTGCTACCTTTTACCTCCATTTTTTCTTAGAGTGCACTCCCCTCTCGACAACAGCAAATCTCGCAACAGAGTACGCAAGCCTTTCGTTCTTTTCAAATATTTGCTCAATTAAAAGCTTAACTTAGAAATGACCAAGCCGTTGTCACATGATAGAGGCGCAAAATAGAGCCTTCGCATTTTGCGCTCCGTTGCCGAAGTTAGTGACGTCTGGCAAAAAGGAAGTGAGCATAAAATGAAAAAAAATTATGTTTTTTTTTTTTCACGCTCGGGCGTCGCAAGAAACACCGTCTCGACGGAAGGAGAACGATATTTGTTTGACCTAAATGTCGAAATAGGATATGAATACATTACAAATTCATCTGAATATTTATAATATTTTTGTTCGGCATTAAGTACGACTTGTGACCTGTCTCATGTGTTAATTAAGTTTTTGCATCCGTGGAGCAATGAAAATTCGGCGCCGATCATACAGTTGATTGTATAGTTTGAGGCAAATCGTAAATTTGCGCGCGTGTGGCTTTAGTGCACTAAACAGTATTTATTTATTTATCCTGTTTTAAGTCCAATGCCTCTGTCATTACTGAGGGGAGACGCAATATCCTTCCGAATCGAATGGTTTTGGAACGAGTAAATGTACATTATTTTAATCGTTAGCTATTTACAAATTTATTTATTTATTTAAAATTTATTTATTTACCCTCAATGTACAGAGTACATTTAAGAGGGGAGTGAACACACCAAATATCATGGCAACGAAGTCAATCAACTAAGGGTGCTGTTACTAAGTGTTTGTTTAAAAAGAACAACGTCAGTGATGGAGGAAATTGAAGCGGGAAGGCGGTTCAAACCTGTTCACGTGCGAGGTATGAATGACACACTGAACGCGTTAGTATTGAAACTTGGTATGCCAACCTTATGGACGTGATCGAGGCGAGCTGAGCGATAAGATGGTTCGAGTATAAGTGACTGGCGTAAAAATGAGTGGTGATGGTAGATTTTACGAAACAAGCAGAGACGAGCACATTTACGGCGGAAAGAAAAGTCGGTTAATAAGAGGGTTATTTTCATATTTGTTGCACTGGACGTGCGATGATAGTTAGATAAGATGAAACGAGCTGCTCGATTTTGAATGCTTTCCAATGCAGTGACAAGGCAATGTTTGCCGGGATCCCACACGGATGAAGCGTACTCTAATTTGATACGGACTAGGCACTTGTACATGATTAGTTTCAGCGATGAAGGTGCTTGCAAAAATTGCGTTTTAAGTAGTCCAGGATACGATTGGCATTTCAGCAACACACTCAATATGGGTAGTCCCTGAGAGAATACATGTAATATAGACGCCGAGGTACTTGTAAACGGAAACAGGGGATAGGGGTGTATTGTTAAGGTGATATGCAGGACAGCTAGTGTTAGTGCGTGACACTCTCATAGACTTTCATTTATTGTTATTTAATTGCATCAGCCAAGTATCGCACCAGCGTGCTATGTGGTTAAGATCCGTTTGGAGATGATCAATATTAGATTGGTCAGTGATGTTGCGATAGAGAACGCAATCAACAGCGAACAAGCAGATTGATGAAGAAATGTTAGATACTAGGTCGTTAATATAAATAGAAAACAGTAAAGGGCCAATTACGGAGACTTGTGGCACCTCTGAATGAACAGACGCCATAGAGGAAATCTTGTTGTTAACATTCTCAAATTGTAGACGATTAGTGAAAAAGGCATTTATCCAATCGAGTATATGTTGTTCAATATTCAATGTTCGGAGTTTTTGAATAAGTAGAGAAAGATAAACTTTATCAAGGGCCTTCAAAAAATCTAGAAAAACACAGTCAGTCTAAGAGCCATAGTCAAGAAAGTGACGAAGATTATGGGTAAAGGAAACGAGTTGAGTTTCACACGAGAATGATTTTCTGACGCCGTGTGATGCTGACGTAAAAAATTCGTTAGATTCTAAGAAAGTAGTCAGATGAGAGCAGACGATAAGTTCTAAGATTTTGCATGGGGTACTTGTTAATGAGATAGGACGATAATTACATGAATTGTGTTTGACACCTGACTTTTTCAACGGAACCACCTTCCCGATCTTCCAGTCATTAGGCACTATACCTTTTTCTAGTGACTGTGAAAATAGCTTATGAAGCATATTAGACAAATACATTTTGGTGTCTTTTTAATTTTGAATTAATTTCGTCAACACCCGTAGGTGATGAAAACTTAAGCCTATCTATTACACTTGAAATACAAACAACATTGAAAACGACAGAATTCATAGATAAGAAATCATGCAAAGGCAGTAGAGGTAGACTTACGTTGCTCTGAGCGGAAAATGATTTGAAGAAAACAACATTTAACGCAGAAGTGCGCTCGTTCGCGTCTATGGTTTGCCCATCAGGAAAGATCAGAGATATGTTTCCGTTATCACTGCCGTTTACAGTGTCCCAGAACTGCTTAGGATTATTAAAAAGCATAGAAGGAAGTGTGGTATTAAAAAAAAACATGTTTCGCATTTTTAACTGCTTTGTCATATTCGGAAGTGGCAGTGAGATATGCCGCCCAGCGGATCTCTGTGGAATTAAATTTTGCTGCACGAAATAATCTCTTCTTTTTGTTGGATAGTCTTTTTAGAGGTTACTGTACCATGGCGCATTTGCATGGTTGCGAATTACTTTAGAAGGTATATACTTATTCGTTAAGAAAGCGGCAAAACTTTTAAACATATTCCAATTTCTTTCAACTGAACGATTAATAAAACCTACTATGTAGCCTTCAAGAAATAAACACAGATCTGTGTTAATGGAATTAAAATCACCCTTACTGTAGTCTCGAACACTTTTTACTGCTGATAACATTGAGCCCATGTACCCATGAACCGTGAAGTGTAGTACAGAATGGTCACTAAGGCCGCGCAAGTAGGATATCGATGAAATAGTGTGCGGGTGAGTGGTAAGCACTAGTTCTAACAAAGGCGATGATGACGATGACACTCTTGTCGGAATTGCGACTACCGATCCAGGTTAAAATCTGTACATAACGTTGTAAACTCGCAATCTTCAGTTGAAAAGGGAACACAAGAAGGGTAGCCAGTGGTCCATTTAATACTTGGGTAAATAAAGTCCCCCATCAAAACGATAGGCGAGTCTGGAATCCGTACAATAAGTTGGTTGATAGACTCGTGCAACAAACTTGTAAACATTGAACTATTCGTTGGAGGGCGGTAACAAACACCAAATATTCATTTTTTTTTGTAATTTAAACAAACACACATCCACGTAATCTCAAGAGGAAAAGCAATCGGCACATGAACCGAAACAACTGTATTGGCCAACGCTAAGGAAGCACCACCACCGGATCTGTCATTCCTATCATTTATGTAGATATTGTAACGTTTCTGACAATGAATGAGCTCATTATTACAATCTTTTTCTGACAACAAGGTTTCCGTCAAAACAATTATATCCGTATCGCAGGGGTTGACAACTGAGCATAAGTTATCACATTTGGGGAACAAACTTCTAATGTTAGTAAAAATAATAGAGATTTCTGAGCTGGAATCGGGACGTTCACTAACCATTCCCGGCTGTTAAGAAGTGGAAGCTGGCTCAGACGCTGTTTAAGCCACAGACTGTGTCCCATTGTTTCCTCGTCGAACAGCAGCAGAAGTCGGCAGCTCATAGATGCTATCATTTTTAGGATTGTATGCAAAACATTTTCCGTTTAGAGATAGCTTGTTACAGCGAAGCTTAAAAACCACCCCCTGGCCTTTTCCGTAATCAAGGAACCGTTTGCTCGCAAGCCGTGTCTCAGGAGAAAAATCTTCGGCTACAGAAACAGGATTATCTTTCAGTCTGGGACGGCATGACAGTATACCCTTAGCAAAAACAGGCCGTACTTGAAAGGAATTTGAAATATATTGAGTAAGAATATTCATTTTGTATTCATTCTGTATTATTTTGTCCTCATTCGAAATACGCACGTAATGTATTCAAAAGATATCATATATATTAATCAGAAAAGATTTTATATATACCAAAAATATAATTCCTTCCCCCTCAACATGTCATTTGTGTCCTAAAAAGCGGCTACGCATTTTTTTTAATTGTTTTTTTCTTTTTGTTAGTAAATGTATTTCCGTGGTATTTGAAGGCTCTACTAAATACATCCCACAACTACACATCAGAAATGAACACAAACACAAACACCATGACGCACTGAACACCTGAATCACAGACCCGCTGACTGCTCTAGAGCCTTATATAGCCTTCATATTCAAGGTAATCATTAGGCCGGTGACCAGCTCTGCACTTATTAAGGTTCTAAGCATTCTATCTTCTCCTAGGGAGTCTGTCAAATGGGAAACAGTGTTTTGAAGTTCGTGGACAATATCTCTTACTAAAAAGCATTGGTACAACTAATATTAATTTGGCTCAGTCGCTAAAACATTATCCACAAAAACGGCTTCCAGAAGGAAGGTTATTGCTTCTCTTCATAGCACCACTCAGGATGAAGCGAGTCTAGCTAGTTTCTTCACTTTAAAATAGTAGTTTTGCTTTTCTTTACAAGTTGACTATTTAATATGGTCATTAACCTCACTATATTAATGTCACTATTCACATCACATAGAATAGCGAGAATACACATTCAGTGAACTAACATTGCGCTAACACAATTTTACGCCAAACATATCTGCTCACAGTTCTTGCTGAAGCTTTCCAGCATCAGCAAGTGTTGTGGTTGTAGTTCCCGAACCCTGTTTGTGTTTGGTGTGCAAGAAACCAATCAGGTGTGTTCTTGATAGAAAAAAGGAAACAATAACATAAACTTCTCTGATTCATCAGTGCGATGCTGCACAACTCAATTGACAAACTAATCAAATGTTGTATTTAGGCAGTTCAATGTACTCCACATCTGCTTGAAGTGAATTTCTGAGAGGCGAGCTCTTCAATACTTTGGTAGTTTAAGTCAAACTACAAATTATTGCAGTCAAAAGGTACTCAGGGTATAACACAACAGTATTTACGATTTCCAGGTATTTTAAGAGCATTCTGCAGATATTTTTGATCGCTGCCTTTTTTTAGCTTTGGAGTATATTTTGCATGAAATAAACTAATATTTTAAGAAATCTAATTGAAAGGTATTTTGTGCCTACTAATTTAGTATTTACATATTTCAGAACGCATGAAAAGAACTTCAAATGTAGTTTAAATAAAGACATTTTAAAACTATTTTCAAAAAATATATTTTAGAACTAAGTAAAAAAAAAAAGAACTGTGTATTTGCGGTCCATTTTTTGTGTACTTACAATTATGAGCTGTACTTAAAATACACTCAAATTAGAATGTGATATATTTCAAACCTCTTAGTTTTCGCTAAGGGTACGCTCCTTAGTTTTGAAAGATTCAAACTTTACAATCACGGGGCGAGATTTGCCGCTTACAAAGGCCCTCACCCTGGGTGCACGCGCTATCTCTTATTTTCCGACTGAGACCACGTTTCAAGAACGCTGTCATGAATATCGTGAAAGATCAAATTATCCCTGCGTGACCTATCTTTCATATCACTTAGTCTTGAATTTAGGTTTAATTTAAGATTAGTCGTAGTCTAAGCTTCTGTGCCGTCAATCTGTATATCTATTAAGAAAATCGCAGTGCATGGGTGTTGGTGCGTCGGAGATATTGGCAAGAAACGATCGCTGTTAAGTGGAAGCTACGGGCGTTTGAAATACTTTCGTTCTCAAACCCGGGACTAAAAAAAAAAAAAAAAAAAAAACTTCACACAAACCATTTCATACCCAGCAGAGTTTCCTGATTTTGAGACGGTGCGCGTACTTGATTGTTCCTTCTTTTTTTACTTCGCATGTCTCGGGCTGAAGTATGGCAGTCATTCACCAGCTTTCCTGATGTTTTACTCTTTCATTGTTTGAGCTTTACGCCAACACTTGTGCGTTACTCTTCCCGGTTCCCAGGTCTCTTCAAACTGTCTGAGTTCAAAGTCAGGTGAAAAAAATTAACTGAAATTTACATCTGGTGTTGTTTTTTTGTTTTTTTTTTTGTCAATCCCCGCTCTCTAAGTATCTCTTTCACATTAGGTTACGTTTTATTGTGTTTTTTTCTCGACAGTCCGGTGTCCGGCAGTCCTCGAAGTGAGATCCTGCGTACACCACTGATTCCCCAGCCTTATGCATGCTTCTGCTGCGCACATGATTTCAAATTCAGATTCTCCTGCTTTAAAAACAAAATGTTTCAAAGTCTTTTTTGCTCGGAGTTTCCACCCTCTAAACTGTTTGATATGTTGTTCTCGGGTGTGCGTTATGCTCTGTGTCTCTTTTAAGACGAAAACCTTATATGTCCAATTACACGAAAAGGAGGTGGCGGCGGTGCGCCTGAAAGATGGCTATGAAATACACCATCAAGTACGCGCCGCTCATGTTCAAAGCGGACGCGCCTCAGAAATAAAGCACAAAGAAAAGCATAGCAACGCAGATGCTTCGTCACGGAAACCATGAAGCCGGTGCCGCGCCCGTGCGGTGGAAGAGCTTGATCTCACATTGGAGCGCCGGGTGCACAAGGATGACTTGCACGCTCCCTCATGCGCGTCAGTTGCGCCTTTCGTTTTCTTTATTTGTTTTGCAGATTTCGTCCATCTGCAGAGGGAGCAGAGGTAAAGGCCCGATGCCTGGCAGCGCCTCTGCCCCCTCCAGTTCATACAGCGGAAATAACATTACAAACAAGTCACAGGGAGAGTAAATAACAAGGCAGCAATTGTCATAAAAACAAAGAGATAGTCATAGTAAAATTTCTGAAAAACTCACGGAATACAATGACGCAACTCAAACAGCTACACAAGCGGCATAGTCTTGCGCAATGTGGGGGTGATATGTTTTTCATAAAAGAAGGAACAATAAAATTAACATAAAGATAAAAATATAAACAAAATTTTACGTATTTACGAAGAAAATTTATAAACAAGGATTTACAACACAAGGGAAAACAAGGTAAACCAAAAATAAAAATGAGGCTGCAAAACCGAAAATCAGGCTGCAACGTTTTATATACGCTACGTCTCATCGAAAATAAAAATAAATATATATGCATTCATTATGGCTTAAATATATGAAAATACGGTATCACTGCAAACCGGAACTCGTCTGCAGTCTCTTTTGAACCTTCGAAAAGGGGCACTGAAATTAACATCAATACCCGGCGGAATTTAATTATGCAGTTCTCATGTACGATAACATTTGTCTGACATGATTTGTTCGTATGCTTGGGACCCTACGTTTCGGGTCTCGTAATCTGCATGCACTGGAATGAGGTGTCTGGGTAAAATCGAGATTATTTTGTAGACGCATTGAAATAAAGAGTGGTTTATTATTGCTCAGATTTCTTTCATTGCCTTTATAATTTTCGCAAATACGGAGCATCTTTTTTTTTCTGAAGGATGATTAGTTTGTTATAGTTAAATGCATTGGTCGTCCCCTACACCAACTCACTATGACTAACTTAAAATAAAAGCGAGAATAATATAACGTTATTTCTAGTCAACTGGGTATCAAATTTTGAATTTCGTATATAATTTCAATAACTCGAGACAGCTCTGCCATCAGTTTATTGACATGAGTGTACCATGTGAGCTCTTCGCTAAACCAGACTCCCAAGAAATTTTGGTTTGCAACTTGTTCTATAACGGTGTTTACAAATATAATATTACTAGAGTTGTTGTCTAGCTTACAACCAGGTCTCAAGCTTATGTCTTTTGTGTTACTTGTGTTTAGCTTTAGTCTCTTTACCTGTAACCGATCTGATAAATTAACGAGTTAGGAATTCCAAGCATTATCTAGGCACTCTTTTGTCACACTAGGAAAAAAATTAATTCGTGTCATCGGCATACATTATTACCTCAGGGGAGCTGGTAATATAGTTATGTTATTCACGTAAACTAGAAATGTGTTTTAGCGCTATTCCTCTCATAAGATATCTCTCAAGTTTTTTTAGTAGGATATCGTGTTGAGCGGTGTCGAAGGCTTTTCTTTTTAAATCTAGAAACAAATCAAGAGTGAGCTCTATGTTTTCAATGTTTTCTACAATTTTGACCTTAATGTCTTAAAGGGCTTGCTCTGTTGATTTACGTTTCTGAAAGCCATTTTGCTCTCTCGTGATTATCATATACTTCTGAAAAAAGCTAGTTAACCTATCATTGGTCACGCGTTCATAAATTTTGAGAATATTTTCAGAAGAGAAATTGTGTCGCAATTATGAATATATGTTGCTCCACCTTCCTTGTATAAGGGAATAGCTCTTTCTAGTTTTAGTTCGCCAGGAAAGTCACCACTTACAAGCATTTTGTTTATAGCCTCGGGTAGCAATGGATTCTGCGGATCTGCTTTATATTTAGTCGATAGTCCCTTTATTCCCTCGTCACCGGCGGCAACATAATTCTTTAAGCTGGAAATAGTTTTATTGACTTCCCTTGTAGTCGTCGGAGCTAGAATTATAAATGCAGGCAAATTAGGGGTCGTTGTGTATTCATCCGTGTAATCAAGTTGCTCAGTGTGCTTGCCGATACTAAGAACGTGCTGATTTAATTTGTCGGCAAGTGCTTTACCAGAGACACTTTGATTATCTATTAGGAAATGTTTAACGTGTCGTTTGCTTGCTTTCTATTTTTGAGGTCGCTTACTGTGTCCCATATTTTCGATTGTGATCGTGATTTCGTTCGAATTTATTTTAAAAATATTCACACTTCGCCTCTCTTAAGTCTGAGTTCAATTTAATTCTTATCTTATTAAACTCAGCGAGTCTGCATAGGTCATGGGGCCTGATAAATGCGTGAAACTTCTTATCTTTGTCTTTTATACTTTTTAGCAGGTCAGCAATCACCCACTGTTTTATAATTTCTTTTATGCCTTATTTTTGTTTCCTTTAGACACAGAGCTGCATGGCAGCAGTCTTTTTATTTTAATGGACAGTTTTTATAGGCTTTTGTAGCGTTGCTTTCATGCAAACGTCATCCCAAGTTTCCTGCTCTATACACCTTTCCAAAAAACGCTCCTAGGCCGCCGCCATGTTGCTGATGCTGATGCGGCTGGTGCGATTCTCGCGCCCTCTATCAGCTAGAAATTTTTTGCCACTCTCTTGGACTGTGAAGACCCGCTCAGCGCGGTTCTCTACCTACATTTTTGCGGTTTTGCATTCGACGTTTTCTAGCCCTTCTTGAAAGTTTCCACTAATTGTTTTTTATGCGTGCTGCGTACCCCTTTTGTGTTATCTTCCATTCTGAGAAATAAGGCTGTTAAGTGCCTGCCATTCAAGCTTTTCTGCTCGACATTCATGGGAAACGAAGGAGGTAAAGGACGTCGAGCGGTCCTCGATGCGATTTTGCGCACATTGCTCTCCCCCCTCCCAGAGATAATCCACGTAGAATCCTCTGTCATCTCCAAAAATAGTTTTCCGGGTTGGGGTGGGAAACGGGTCAGTCGCGCTCGTTTCTTTGCCAAAGTGCTGCTGTGAAAAGAGGAAGCTCTCCCCAAAACGAAGTCAGCTTGAATTCCGTCCAATCGTCAAGATGTGACTGTCGTCGACTGTGACTGTGTTATTTGAGATCTTTCTCAAATAAATTCTTTTTGGATAAGGCTGCATCGTGTGGTACGTACACTATATTCTTCGAATTTTAACACTTGCTAAATTTTAAGTCCGTGTCCTGTTCATCGGTAAACATGTTATTTGTGAGCGTGAAAAATGCATGCCTTTCGGCTATCTTCTGTTGTAAATTATTTTCGACAGCTAAGCGCTTTGTCATTTGACATACGGCGAATCGCGCGGCGCCGTCAAAACTTATCGTAAAAAAAAAAGCTAGAACGATACATTCCAGTCGCATTCGTTCTGTCGTACGCGTACCCCCCCCCCCCCCCCCCCAAAAAAAAAAAAAAAAATGTTTATAGGTTTTTTATTGCTTTTTGTTTTTTTCAAATGTGGTACATGCTTTTTCAATAACCCCGGGAAAATACATGCACCATGAAACACAAAATACAGCGGGAAAAGACGAGAATTTAGCCGCCAGCAGTGTTTGAAACTGCGCCTACGGAGGCTGCGCCTATCGAAATCACAGTCAACTCGGTTAGGGTTGGCAGGGACGCCGGTGAGAGTCTAGCCTCAAACCCAGTGAATGAGCTCGAAAACGGTTTGCTGCCCCTGGGGTCGAGTGTTTCTTGGAAAGGTGTATAGAGGAAACAAAGTTGCTTCGAGTCTCTTCGTTTATTGTACGATGCCAAATTGTTTTTGAGTCCCTTACACGAGCCATTTCAGGAGTATATCCCTATACTTCGCTTCAGTTTCGGTCTGAGCGCGGCCGATGTTATGAGCCGAAGGGCCAATCAAAGAGTGCAAAAAGCGCAGCGTCATGGCGTGCTCTCTGCTCTTGATAGGACTAGCCAACGGAGGAGCGCGCAGAGAGAGAAAGCGAATACCGGCTGGTCTTATCAACTGCACAGAGCACGCCATGACATTGTGCCTCTTTCGCTGTTTGATTGGCCCTTCTGCTCATAACATCGGCCAGGCTCAGACCGAAGCTGAAACGGAGTATAGCGAAAAATCGGAAGATGATCGATGATATATTGCACTATAACCCAAGCTATAGCACTCTTTTTTCTAAGTTCGTGATGCAGACATCGAGAGGTGGCAGTATTCAAGGTCGCCCTTGTTGGCAGTAATATCACACGATAACTTGCATGATCCTTAGGCAAATATCTGAATTGTTTTGCTTGTGAATGATCAGAAATGGTGTCTTTATTTGTATACCCAGGAATCATAAGAGACGCTGCAGTTGATCCTAAAACTCGCAATATTTTATCAACCGATTCATGAATTCAGCTATATTCCCCGAAGGCGGTCTATATAAAGCAACAACTACTGTTTCCGATATTTTGATAACCAAGCTTTCAATGTATTCATCAATCAAAGTTACTTTGTCGATTATTGGGAACCGTAGATTGTCCTTGATATAGATTGCTGTGCTTCCACACCTTTTTTCTTGTCTGACCCCACTTCAGCATTTATAACTCTGACATTTAAGTAGCATGTCGCTGCTTGTTAGCCAGGTATCAGTAAATTTGTTTGCATCAAATTGCACTTAGAGAATGTAAGAGAGCTTCAACTGCATCTACCATATTTTTTAGGCTTCTCGGAGGGAGATCGGTGGCCGAGTGGTCTAGCGCACACCAGCAAGGAGCACGTGGAGCGAAAGCTCGCGCTGCAGAACCCAGGATACTGGTTTTAATCCCCACCCCTGCCCGTTTCGATCTGGATGAGCATCGTACCGGCGTGCGGTCGTGTATCACAACTGGGTGGTGCACATTAAAAACCCCAGGTTAGCGGTTGTACCGCACTGGCTAAATTGCTCATCTACAGCTGAGACACCAGACAACCACTGAGGCAGACTAACGTTTGCCTGTATAAACATACACACAACAATTTGCTTTTTGCTTCTAGTGTTGATATCAACTGCCGAAAACTGTCGTTTGCATTTTTTGTACATTTTATTGAAGGCCATTCAGTCGTGATAATTACGTTCGTGTTACAAGTCTTCCATCGAATTGATATTGGTCTAGAGTTTGGTAAACTTAGTCGATTCAGTTTGCAATTTTGTCAACGTCAATCATGCTAGTAATTATTACTGCACCAGTGTTCTCATCTTTTCGCGCGAAAGCTTTGCCGCTGGAAAACCATACAAACTTCCACCCCACCTTTTTCTCCTGCGAGATAGCTGCGCCAAGCAGTTTCTTGCTTTCTTCTGATCAGATGCTCATTTACGTACACGGGACAGGTAGGGCCATTATAATCAAGATCTCAAGTTTTCAGCCTTTGTATCTTTGCCTTTTCCAGTATATTATTTTTTTGCCCGCGCCGTAGGGAACGGACAATGATGTTTCTTGTGTGTTTTTTTATAGTTTGGTTTGGTAGTAAGGACGCGGTAACACAGGTCAATATCATGGCCAGAAATCGGAACATTCAGAATGCTTGACATTCCATTAACGATGTCGTAAGTGTCACCCTGCCCTGGGACTTCTTAGATTTGGAGATTTTTAGACCGTTGATATTGCTCGAGTTCTTCTAATTTAGTACTAAGCCTGTTGTTCTCGGCAGTTAGTTCCTCGTTTCTTTTTGATAGTTTTGGATCTCTTTGCGAAGTTCTTTCGTCTCGTCCCTAATTTCTTTAATACCATCACATGTATCATTGCAGGATTCCAGACAATCATCCACAGTCCTTAGATGAGCTCCAATTTCCCGTCGTGAATTATCAAGTGATTTCGCAAGCCCTTGATATCCTTGCTCATATTTGACTAGGAGCAAGGGCGACTAGGGAAAGGTCACGTCAACAGTTCGAGCCTAAACCAATCAGTAGAATTAAAAAGACAACAAAACATTAGTGGCTGTGTTCGGCATCAGTGCAGAAAATGTTATTTAAATTAACACAGGAAACTGATCTTATCTCTGCTCGTTTTTTCCTTCGTGCAATGGATGGTGAGGTGACCACGTCTGCATCTACGGTCTCGATATCGGCAGCAGCGTTTACATCTACGGCGACACAACGAATACAGTAGAAGAAGAAGCAAACTCAATACGTGTAGAAACATTATTTCAAAACATTTCAATCGCGGGATTATCATGCTGATCATCAAGCAAACTTAAGTGTCTTATTGTGCCCCGTCGCACTCCCTTGAGTGATAGTGTCGTGTGTCGAAGCTTTGGAACCACACTCTCTAGCAATTCCACCATAATGAACGTTTCTGAACATCCAAATACCTCTTTTTGTTCTTAAAATATGGGACGGTACACTTTGTTATCCGTGACAGAAGGCTGTCTCCGCTGTGGCCTTCATGCCGGTGTGCATGCACGTGCGGCGAACAGGTTCGCTGCCCCAAGAGTCGTCATTAGTGGCGCTCCTTATTCCGACCGTTATTTTTGCGAGGATTGTTTTCATAATCCTGTGCTGGGCTGTTGCGACGCTAACGTTCGAAGTGGAAGGTAATGACGGGTTTCAGCGATGTTAAATCGTCAACCGAAAAGAAAGCGACCTGAGACTTGTACCACATTTTATTTGTGCTTCAATTTCATTTCTGAAGCCGTAATTTTGGAATATAATTACTCTGTTCTAGATTATTCGCCTAAATATTGAACGAGCATTAGACCAGCTTAACTTGTCTCGAGCCCATGAGTTTAACCGATGAGACGTGTCTTTAGTTTGTTTTATTGTAAACTACATGGTTCGCCTGTAACATTTGAGTGTTCTGGACGTAGTTATCATGCTCGAGGCTCTGTAATGTTAATGTTTCTTTTTCTTGTGTAGAGTCAAAAAAAAACTTACGAAGTCAGTACTTTATATAAATTACAGTAACCTATGAGAGCGCACGTGCTCACACATGTCATTCTTTCCTATTCGGTGAGACAAGCTCTGAGTAACTGTGATTGCAAAGTAAGATTACGTAACTTCCGCCTTGTTATCACATAACAATGACACACATAAAAGACAAAGCAAAAAACCATTCGGCATTCCTAAAGGTAGATATATCTGGAAAGAATAAGATGCACGAATCATCAACTTGCTTTTAGAGTGCAGCTCTTAGGCTCCCGTTCCCGGTTAGAGCGGCGTCGGCGTCGCCGTCGGTGTCAGCTAAAACGCGCGGTGCATTATGGGACACGCGACGTCAATGATGACGTCATCAGTGACGTTACTGATGATGTCATCGGCCTCCGCATCGTCACTGATGACGTCCTCAGTTACGTCACTGATGACGGCATCAGTAACGTCATTGATGACGTCATCAGTAACGTCACTGATGACGTCACCAGTGACGTCAATGATGACGTCATCGGCATCCGCATCCTCGTCGCCACTGATGACGTCATGGGCATTGTCAACGTCACGTGACCCCCCCTCCCGAGGTCACGTAACCCCCTTGAGGTCACGCGACCTCCCTCAGGTCACGTGACCCCCCCCCCCCCCCGAGGTCACTTGACCCACCTCCCAGTACCCTCCCCTCCTCCTCCTCAAGAGCTGCGCTCTAATTCGGCGTCACTGGGAGTTGTAAACGGCTTTCACTTTTTATCTGCAGACGCTAGCATGAACCTAAAATTTAGTGTGGAAATCACCACTTGTAATGATTATTTGTGTTACAAACGAAGGTACCACACCGTGTGGCAAACTATTGTTGTGTTCGCCGCTTTCCCGCTCAATCAATATTGTCACGAAGGACAAGTGATGAGGCGGCGAATAACTGAAGAAACTAAACGTTTCATGGGGCGAACTTGTGCCCAAAAATAAAGAAGGAAACAGAAGATAACAACAACGACTTTCGACGCCCGCGACGCTCTATTGTCGGCGTAAGCGCAGAGTCGAACGCTGGGGCGAGACTGAGTCCGGTTGGTTACGCGGAGCCCCTTTTGTGCACGCGTGGGCTTCTGGAACATTCGGCGCGCAGAACATTCTAACCTAGAACGAGCAACACGGTTCTCGAAATTACCAGAAATCTAAATTGGAAGAATAAATAAAAGACAGCGGCGCTGCCAGGGATCGAACCCTGGGCTTTCTGCGTGGAAGGCACGCGCGATAACCGTTAGGCCACGAGCGCGCTGCCTACTTAGTTAGCTGCGCTCGCGGCATTATTCCCCCCTTTAAAAAAAGTGCATCGTCCCGATGCACCACAAAGGTAAAACAGAAATACACAACAAAAAGATAGCAGAGTAGCGAGCCACACTTCACAGTTCCCAGTTCACTCTTTGACGGGAGTCCAAAGTTCTATCGTTCGTAATACGGCTTGAGCCGGACGACGTGCACCACCTCGGGTCGTGGCTGGCGTCTTGCAGATGGGCGCGTTCCGTCGGGTAGAACATCGTAGTTCAGATCGCCGAGGCGTCGGATGATTTTGCACGGTCCGAAATAGCGCTTGAGAAGCTTCTCGCTGAGACCGCGGCGCCGAATCGGTGTCCACACCCATACCCGGTCCCCGGGTTGGAAATGGACGTCACTGCGACGAAGGTTATACCGGCGTGCGTCGACTCGCTGTTGGTTTTGAATCTTGATTCTTGCCAGTTGACGAGCTTCCTCCGCGCGTTGAGAGATTAGTTGAGCGTCGTCGTTGCCATCGTCGGTTGGCACGTGAGGCAGCATGGCGTCCAGCATTGTCGTAACCGTCCGGCCATGCACCAGTTGGAACGGCGTCATTCCTGTGGTTTCTTGTACCGCTGTGTTGTACGCAAATGTAACGTACGGCAACACCTCGTCCCACGTCTTATGCTCCACGTCGACGTACATGGAAATCATGTCGGCGATGGTCTTATTGAGCCGCTCTGTTAGCCCGTTGGTCTGCGGGTGATAAGCGGTGGTTCGTCGATGGCTGGTGTGACTGAGCCGAAGTACCTCTTGAGTCAGCTGTGCCAGGAAAGATGACCCTCGATCTGTGTGAGAGATGACATTTTTGGAGGCCCCGTGCGCAACCCGCCGGGCACCGTCAAAGCCTTCGTCACCGAGGCCACAAACATCGAGCGCGCCCTCCAAGCGCGCGCTTCCCACTACCAGCGACACTTGGATGTCGCTGGTAGTGGGAAGCGCGCGCTTGGAGGGCGCGCTCGATGTTTGTGGCCTCGGTGACGAAGGCTTCGACGGTGCCCGGCGGGTTGCGCACGAGGCCTCCAAAAATGTCATCTCTCACCCCGCGCATGAGGACCCGCAGCTTCTTGTCGTCTGTGGCTCGTGGGTCGGCACGGGCGCTCAGGCGGAGGACATCTTCTACGAAGCTTGTGACGCTTTCGTTGGGGCCCTGCGTTCCAATTCGGAGGAGATCTTCTGCCTTCTCCCGTCGGTGTAGGGTGGCGAACGTCCACTGCAACTCGGCCACACAGATGTCCCACGACGTAAGCGAAGCCTCGTGATTCTCAAACCAATGTCTCGCAGTACCCTCCAGCGAAAAGTAGAGGTTCTGGAGGCACTGCTCCGCAGTCCACCCGTTGTGGCGCGCCACACGCTCGTAGTGCTTGATCCAGTCTTCGACATCCTCGTGGATCTCGCCGTGGAAGGGACTCGGCGTACGAGGAGCGGCGGGCAGGTAGACGACGGCAGGAGCGGCGGGGGTCGGCGACTGGTTGGTCATCGTCGGCCTCGTTGGCTGCTTTGTCCTGGGCGGCAGAAGTCCGAATTCCGGGTGTAGGCCTTGGGTGCGACGACTGAACCTGATCTCGGTGGTGCTTTCGTTGGTTCTTCGTGGGCTTGGCGTCGGACTTGCACTGCGGGCCCTCGGAGGGGTACGCTGCAGGGACATGCGCTACCCCGCACCTCCACCAAAATGTCGCGAAGGACAAGTGATGAGGCGGCGAATAACTGAAGAAACTAAACGTTTAATGGGGCGAACTTGTGCCCAAAAATAAAGAAGGAAACAGAAGATAACAACAACGACTTCGACGCCCGCGACGCTCTATTGTCGGCGTAAGCGCAGAGTCGAACGCTGGGGCGAGACTGAGTCCGGTTGGTTACGCGGAGCCCCTTTTGTGCACGCGTGGGCTTCTGGAACATTCGGCCTGGAACATTCGGCGCGCAGAACATTCTAACCTAGAACGAGCAACACGGTTATCGAAATTACCAGAAATCTAAATTGGAAGAATAAATAAAAGACAGCGGCGCTGCCATGGATCGAACCCTGGGCTTTCTGCGTGGAAGGCACGCGCGATAACCGTTAGGCCACGAGCGCGCTGCCTACTTAGTTAGCTGCGCTCGCGGCAATATTGTTATTATAGGTAATTATGTAAAATGATAGTTTTCACAGTTATAAGATGAAAAACGGACGAGGCCACCCGATCAACTATCAAAAACTATTATTGACTGCAAAAAGCGGACCGTGCGAGATTAAGGTGACGAGGATGATCCATCTTCGGAGCCATATCACGTTTTGTATTATTTTTCTTTAAACAATGCACTACGACCAATTTAAGTTCATAGCTAAGTTGGTGGCGAGGAATATATTATTGTCTGCTAAAAATAATGTTCGATCTATCCACGGCTTATGAAACATGTTGCGGAAGAAAGATGATATATTAACACGATCTGTTTCTGAGTGACACAGTGCGCGATTGCATCCGCTAGCATTTCAGGAGTGAAGAAGAGTTAGCGGAAAAGCAGTCAAACATCATGGTTTGAGCACATTACGGAGAACGATCTAATGCGAATTTCTATACTTCGTTTCACCTTATGTCCGAGCGCGGCCGATGTTATTAGCCGAAGGGCCAATCAAACAGCACAAAAAGCGCAACGTCATGCCGTGCTCTTTGCGCTTGATAGGACTAGCCGGCGGAGGAGCAGTGCACAGAAAGATGGCGAATACCGGCTGGTCCTATCATCTGCAGAGAGCACGCCATGACGCTGTGCCTCTTTGGCTGTTTGATTGGCCCTTCGGCTCATAACTTTGGCCGCGCTCAGACCGAAGCTAAAACGAAGTATAAAAACTTACCGATTGTTTTGCGAAAACGTAGACACACCAAACTTTTACAAAGTGCATTGTGCACACAGCGTTCATCGCTGTGGGATATAAATTTAGGCGAAGTGTGTACTTAAAACTAAAAATATTTTTCTAAATAATAAATAGGTTTACACCACTTCATTATTTTCTTTTTGTTCCAACTGGCTGAAACGCCAGGTGATGCATGTGGTGCGAGCCTTACCAGTGGTGCACGAATACTTGGAGGACGGGAAGCCCTTAAAGGGGAATATCCTTGGATGGTAAGTGTGCTACAACGGGTATTGGGCGTTGTTTTAACTGGGTTTCAGTTGTGCGCCGGGCCGATGAGAGGCTTAAAAGGGTGCTTTACTGTTTAGAAAATGGGTACAATACGCGTACAGTTCTTGCTACCGGTGGCTGTTTCGAGTCGAAATGGGAAGATGACCGAGGATGTCTATACGAAAAGGAACAAAACAATGATTGGATGTTAGTGAAATTATGATTTTGTCTAAACTACTCGGCAAATATAAAATAAACAAGAAAATTCAATCAACAAAAACTTTTATATCATCTTTGCTTTTCTTATAGTTTAGTCGCAAATTATGACTTATTGCATGACTGCGCGCAGTGCCTGGAATACAAAAATCACATCAAAAATAAATTATGGCTCTCCTATCCTATTCTGTAGGGAAAGGCAAAAGTGAAAAATAAGTAAATAAGAAAAGCTCAAAGTGAGATTTCTTCGCGGTCATTGCATTGTGACTTGTCCTTCAGCTCATTGGAGCGGTAATAAGCTGCTCGGCGCTGCCATGTCCGGCGTTTTTTAAGCATACGAATTTTAGGGCATGGCCAGCCCCAACTTGTCGCTCCAGAGCCGACGATGGCTTTATTTATTGGGGTTAGCCGATCAGAAAGCAAAACTACGAAGCCAGAATCGTGGTGATAACAAGCAACGCCCTGCGTTTCTAGAGCTGTCGGGGACTGTATGTTTGTTATCTCTCGTTGTACGAGTGCATCGCGTAGGACTATTGAAACGAAACATCTCATTCGACCTTATCCGACAGAAATTGCAGTTGTTACGACTATTCTGGTTTTTTATAATGGCGTATGCCGAATAAGTCTTGTCTCGTTACTACGAATACACCGCTGCATAGACAAGAATCTTGGGGACGAAATGACTTAAAGCGTGATTTTTTTTCTTGCGATTACGAGAAACTCACATTATGGACGATTTCTTTTAGTGTGTGTGTGTGTGTGTGTGTGCGTGCGTGTGTGTGTGTGTGCGTGTGCGTGTGCGTGTGCGCGTGCGCGTGCGCGTGCGCGTGCGCGTGCGCGTGCGCGTATGTGTGTGTGTGTGTGTGTGGTGGGGGGGGGGGGGGGGGTTGAGGTGTTTATATCAAAGAGACTATTACCCGACACTGTTCCGCTGCAGGTGTACATCACGACCAAGCTATATGCTTGCGGGGGATCTATCATCGAACCGGACATCGTTGTGACCGCTGCACATTGTCTAAGCGGGTACATATACGCTCTGCTTGTTAAGAAAAACGTGATGAGCAGTGTGCTTTCCTTCCTAGGACCGGTCCAGAGGATATAGCAGTCAAGGCTGGGATCTTGGACCTTCATAACCCGCCCAGTTATTCCCAAGAGCGCGGTGTAAGTATCATAACGTTGTCAAATGACGCGTATGTTTCGTACACTACAGAGATATTGTACGACTGAGAGTCCATGAGCCACTCTGTTCACCAGCAGGTGAAGTTACGTTTTCTCGACACTCGTTGTCACGCCAAGAAAAAGGAAGGTTTCAGCAGTATTAATGCGCTGCGTGAAGTAGTTCTCACATGATTTGTTATTTGAAGGAACAAATTATGCTTTTATGAAATTCAAACGTGCACATCTTGTTTAGATCACATAAACCTAACCTTAGATGCACCCACATAGTAATCTTAATTGAACATATGACTCGGCAGATTAGTAAATTTTTGCGAAAACCAGGGTCGGATGAAGAGATTTCAGGGCCCTCGGCTAGTGCTAGCCAGCGCCCCTAAATCTGAGATAATGATGATGATGATGGTAATGATGACGACAAAGATAATGAGCATAATGTTGGTCAAAAATGAAAAGTTTCAGTAAACGAAAAAACCTACTTTATTAATAGGCCCCGCTTCGAATGCCTAGAAATGTACTAAGTTAGCGCGATATATTTTAACAATATGAACAATTAAGTTTCTGACTATACGATAAATACAATCAGTATCATACAGATTACAATCTTTTGTAGTCCCCTTTGCACGTGAATGACACTAAGGATTAAAACGAGCTAGTCTAATCAAATCTAAAAAAAAGATGCTACGTCACGGCATTATCTGCGTGTATGTTCACGCCTTCAACCCAGCAGAACCAATCAAGAGGCAATGCGCCATAAACGTTCCACGCAGCAAGTGGCTCTTGAGAATGATTGCCACATGTGTTCTATTTAGGCAGGGCCGTGCTCTGGGGTAGGGTGCATAAAATGTCTTATCAAAATAGACGATTTTAAATGAAACAAAATATGCATGCATGTCCGCTAAGCGTGACACGGATTTCGGAAGTCGTAAATCGAGCGGTTGTAAGGTCCGTGTCTTATTGTAAATTGAAAAAAAAAAAAGTAGATTAGGCGATTGTCAACGTGCCGCTATTCGAAACGCAAAGTGGCAAGCGAAAAAAAAAAATGGCGTGTTTATAGACGCGCAAACAAAAAGGGACTCCTTAATGATCGGCCACCGTAAAGCGTTTTCTGTTGTTAAGCCACAGATTGAGGCTCCAAAACACCCCAATGCCACCCAGAATGTACAGACGTTCACTATGATCCCTCCTTCAAAATATCGGTTTCTACCGACCCGCAAAAAAGGAAGAAAAGTGTTTTTGCCTACTTCCTTTTCTTATGAGTCGAACCGCAGCGGAGGTCTAGGGGACTCCACAGCCAATCAGGCGCAAGTTCAGATGTGACGTCCCCTGGCTCTTCGGGCTTGCATTAGTGCGTCACGACACCCCTAGACCGGTGCTTGATTGGCTGTGGAGGTCCCTAGCCTTCTGTTTTGGTTCAACACGAGATGAAACGAAGTATGGTCGGCCCTGCAAAGAGTAAAATGATCCTGTAGAGGAAAAAGCCTTTGAAGAAGCCGACAGGATATTGATGCCACTAGTGCTTCGGAACGCGCTGGTGACGAGTGGCAACTGTCCCAGGCCAAAGTGATTTACGACCAAAGCGGTTATTTGCATTTTTTCCCTCACACCCTATGAGGGAGAAAGGGCTACACGAGCCCCCCCCCCCCCCCCCCCAAACCCCCACCCCCTCCCCCTTGGCCCCGCCCCGAGAGTCGAGCAAGGGCCCCCTCCCCTCCCGCCTTAATTCAGTGCTGGCGAAAAGCCGACTTTTTTTTTTACTACGGTTTTAAAGGGGAGTGCGAGTGTAGGTGCAAAGACATTTCGAAGAGGAGTATATAATACCAGTGAATCCTTCATTTATACCAAGAGAAAACTTTAATTGAGCAATCATTAAACTAATCAATTTATTGAGAATACAAGCTATCTTCGGAACAACTGTGCTTAATTCGGCCCTTTTGTCTGACACTAGCGACTGGTGTGGGAGGACCGTTCTAGTCCACCGATATCATTACTAGCGATCAGATATGTACGTAACACATTACAAGTAACGAGTTACTTCTACCTAATTACGTTTCTGGTAACAAGTAACGTATTTAATTAGATATTGCAAAAGAACGAGTAACGTACTAGCTACATTTAAGCCCGAGTACGAAGTAACGGTGTTTCTTACTTTTGAGGAGTAACGTGTACAACAACGTTTAAACGACCTCGTTTTCATTCTAACCTGATCGCTACTTCTGAAGTAAAATAACGCGTTTCTTTGGAGAATCGGTAACGAGTAACGTATATATTTACTTTTTGAGCGAGTAACGCGCAACGGAATTCAGTTACTTTTTTTTTTTTTTGGGGGGGGGGGACGTGTACATGTCTGCTAGCGATAGGTTACTTAGTTAATTATCGGCACTTGAAATGGCTCTCGATACGTCATTTTTGTGAACGGACTAATTAATTATGACTGGTGAAAATTATACGATTGCAAAGAATAAATCGACCGTTTTCTTTATTGCCCGCAGGTGCAAAAATTTGTCATTCCGGAGTCATACGATTTCCCGGCCAACGATATAGCTCTGCTAAAGTTGTCTGCACCTTTTGACTTCACCGAGAGCAAGGGGTGCATCGGCGCTGTCTGTCTTCCCCCCAAGGATCTCCCGCTGCAGAACGAAGTTGATGTCACCGGCTGGGGGTACACAGTAGAAGGTAATGGAGGCTTGAGTTTCTACAGCTGCTGTATTGGTGCCTATTGAGATAGTGCTGAGGTCAGTTTTACCACCTTAAACCTATCCAATAATGTTTTTTTTTCTTGCTTAACACGACACTTTGAAGTGTCACAAACTCGGGAATGGGAGGTGCACAATTATCACATTTAAGGGGTTCCGAGATTCACTTTTGTGCAACTGGAAAGCTTCTATTGATGTAAAATTATTGTTCTTCATGAAAGTACAGTCACTGACAGCTTAAAAAAACCTGGGCGTGAACCATTATGATGAAATTTCTTTCTTGCCAAGATTGCTGCAATTTTCCCGCGCCGTTCAGTAAGGTGATGTGTAACTTGCAAGCCGAGCAGGCGCCTCATAAAAACACAAAAATTTCCAAGAGTCTTTTTTTTTTTTTTTGCTGGCGTGAGTTGTTTTATAATTTTTTTTTTTACACCATGAAACTAATTGTAACCCGTCGGTAAGAAGCTGTGATGCCCGTATATGTCCTTATATTACGAAGCGGTAGATATTCTCAGCCTTTCAGACCAATGCAGATAGTTGAGCGTGTTGGTTATTAATTTACGATAAAGAAAGAGGGGCATTTAAGACAAACAGACAAGACAAGCCTGTCTTGTCTGTCTGTCTTAAATGTCCCTCTTTCTTTATCGTAAATTTCAGACCAAGTTTGCAACTTTAATGATTTCGCGAAAAAAAAAAGGTATTGTGACGTTAAATTCGGGTTACTAGTTTAGCTATGTCCATAAATGCGTTGAAGTAGTTTTGAAGCAAATTAGTGACTATCGAAATTTCGACAAAGCTAACGTGCGACGCAAAGGCTTACGCTGAAGTTGGTTGATTCCGAATGTGGACACTTTTAGGCAGTTGCATTTCGATGCAATTACAACTGGCCCTTACTTTTTGTTGCTGCCTGTTCTGGTAGCTTTACTCCGTCACAATAGGTATACAAGTCTTTTCTAGTGAGCCGTGCGTTCCCACGCTGATGCTACAAGCTGAAGGGACAAATCAGAGAGCTTCAAAAGCGCCCCATCATGATGTTCTTCCTATTTCTGTGCGGGTTCGATTGTCGCTGAACCATTTATAAACCGAAAAAGACCAGTGACTAGTGGACTTAGGCTGAAACGAAGCATAGCTGTCACCAAGGCGGGTGTGATGTCGGTTGGTCATCTACGACTTCAGTGGTTTCTAATATCGATAGAACACAAGAAATTCAGTATTTCTGAAAGAAATATGACACGAATGTTGAGAAGCAGCATCCCTTTAGGAACCTTAAAGTACTCATGCAAGCATGTACTTTCTCCTTTTGTGTGTGAAGGTTTATACAGCCTGAAGTTAATCTGCCTCAACTTGCGACTTGTCTCAGCTGTAGACGAGAATTTAAGCCAGTGCAGTATAACAGCTAGCCTGGGTTATTTAACCTGCACCATGCAGTAGTGATACACGACCGCACGCTGGTATGATGCTCGTCCAGATCGAAACGGGAAGGAGTGAGAATTAAGCCCGGGATCCCTAGCTTCTGCGACGCGACCTTTCGCTTCACGTGCTCCGAGCTGGTGTAGGCTCGGCTAGCCTAGGCGGCCAGCGATACCCCTACTGACAGCTAGCACATCCAGGAACAGACGAGAGCAATTAACAAAATAAAAGACGACAACCAAAAATCTCGTGAAACCCGGCGTCGAGGCCTCACGCTCTACATAATTATTAAAGTAGCCATTAAACAATTTTAATACTATCGTTAAATACTACTTAGAATCACTCAGTGAATTTAATACCTGAATAAACTTGCATTAGTCCTTCTTAGAGCAACTATATGCGCTGTGCTTAGAGTATCGGCACTGCGTTCCCCCACATTGTTGTGGGCTACGTCATTTTGGTGCTTGTGCAGAGCAGACGCAACTGCCGATCGTCATGGTTCAAAAGTACGACTTCCTTAGCATCAGATTCGGTGTTACGAAGCTGATATAATATTGCTTTGCTCTGTCGCGAACTGATTAAACATTTGTGGAAGAGGGAAAAGCGTTTCTTGTGATTTCAGATAGAGCTTAAGTTACCGTTAATCATAGCCACGCGCTAATGTTGGCAAAGTAGAACACGCGTGCTGAGCTGGCAGTGTTAAAGTTCTGCTATTCTCATCAGCGCAACGATTGGACATGATCCACTACACGAGTGTCCGCCGAACCATAGATTGGTGCTCGCCGAAGTCAAATGCTCTCGCAGCTCTCGTATTCAACCCTTGATCCACGCTCGACTGTCTTCAAGCGGGTGGTTTCGATCCCGAAATTACACCATCAAGCATTGCAAAGGCAAGGCTGAAAAAAATAATAATTTTATTCTCGCAATTTCACCGTCTAGAAGGTTCTGAATCACTGGCGGTTAGTGAGAGTATACTCGGGCTAGACTGGGACCGGTACGCCTCTGCAAAGGTATGAACATTCCAAGCCGATATCGTTTTATAATCACATAAAAAAAATTAAAGCTATAGATTCGTGACTCTCAAGTTTTGAGCAGCACTCCAGGCGAGATAAATATAATATTTGTGGCTCGCATTCTGAACATGCGTCATTGAGCTTCACCACTCTAGTTTTTTTTTTCATACTATATTTCATTATAAGTGCCAGCGTAGCAGAAGCAACAAGAGCAAGCTCCGAGCTTTCATTGTTCAAGCACGCGCGCTCTTGCAGTGCGAGCATCGTTCTGGGGAACATGCATTTGCAAGTAGCTTCGGCTTCGGTATTCCGTAAAGTGAAACATCGGTGCTCACGGAGGCTACGAAAGAAAGCAGTACACATTATGAAGATGGAAGGAATATTGGATGGGACGCTGAGGTCGCGAGCTGCATAATTCTTTCTTTTATATAATATTTTTTTAATTTTTTTACGTTTTGTTGTCACCCATTTACAGATGCTGACAGATGCTTGTATTTAAACGTGGCAGGCGGAAAATCGGACGTGTCGCTTTTTATGTCGTATCACGTGGATGGTGCTGCCATCATAACATGGTAGCGTCTTGCGGACGCGCTCGTGGACCCTGCCCGAAAGTAACGAGTCTAAACGCTATTCTAATATTTACAAGTCCTCAGCCCAGCGTGCGACTTTCTCGGCCCAGCATACGTATGTTCGTCGCTTCGGGAAACGAACAAATCACGCGCCATACCCACAAACATTGATAATCGAACCGGCCTGAAGCCCTGTTTTTTTAAAAAGTCTAAAGAAGGTGTTTACGGGACCCCAAAGTGCTTAACATTGTTCACAGCGCGTGTTCATAACTAACTCCGATTTATCCTCTTCCAAGAACAGCGATTGTGATTTTGTGGAATGGATGTTGAATGTGCATACTGGTGCATTCCTATCAGGCAGTGAAGCCAAAGCTCGCTGCTCTTGAGCCCCGATCAAAGCTAAGCTCGCGGCGCGGTGTTCGCTTCTTTTGAAATACCAGACAATGTTTTCCTCGAGTATCGATTTGAGAATGCGCTGCGAACAACGTTAAACGAAATGGCGTTCCGTGAATATTCCCTATACTAATACGATCTGTGTAGGAGAGTTGCACGGCCAGGGCCAGGGGGACATAATATAGAAGACTTAACATAATGATGAGGTATCTATCAGACACCTGCTGAGCGACATAAAATGAACACTGAATAACTAATTTTAGGAAGCTTTGTTGCGCATGGGTAGAGCGGTGGTGCGCTAAAGTTACCACTCCTGCAACAGGCGCAAGGCTACTGGCGCGAAAATGCGCCCGTGCGTTTTTTCTGTCTCTTACCATTCGCGTTTTTGCAGCACTAGCATTGCGCCCGTTGAACGAGTGGTAAGTAATTTCAGCACACCACCCCGCTTCCTGAGCGCCCCAAATGTTTTCTAAAATTTACTTATATAGTGGCTTTCGATACCACTCAGCAAGTTTGTATTTGAAACCATATGTTTATTTTCCACTAGTTAGAAATATAAGGAGCAGGTTGTACTTAAAGGAGCTATGCAACGATTTTAACGTTGAAAAATTGGCATCTTCTACTTTTGACATTGTTCACCTTGTGACAAAAGACAGAAAGAGCACCTCCTTCCTTCGAAATGTTGCGATTCCGCCGCGTAATCGCGAGACAAACATTAGAATATTCCTCGACCTGCAGCCGCGAGCGGCGGCCATGAGAAACACCCGTCATGACGTCAATAAGGGTCTTGTAGAGGGATAGCAAGTTGTGCGAATACGTGCTCGATAAAAGGTAACTTTTTTTAAAAGTCTTGTCCTTTCAACATGAATATAAATGCTTCAAAAGCCTGGTATCATTGACAAAACTTTTATTATACAGAGTTTTAGTGGCGCCATCTATCCTAGGTCCACAAAACCGTCAGCCGTATCTGCTACCGCGAGCAGCGGAACGGCCGCCAGAAGCCGGAGGGGGAAGGGGACAGGGCTGAACGATATGGCCGGACCCGGATAAGACTTCCTTTTTTCACAATATTGTGGGCGCTGCGCCCGTCAGCACGTGGTCACGCGGTCGCGAGCGGATGAATTCTCGCTGCTCACTGATACGCTCCAGAGAGAGAGCTTCACCGGAACCCCGCGCCACCCCCATTGACGTCACAGCACACGTGACTCAGAAGATCGTGAAGGAGTTGAGAGGTGCCGAAAACCTCAATCTTTTTCCATTTTTAAAATAAAAACTAGGACATGCAGGCAAAAGCGGTGTTTTGTTCTTTACTTCATAAAGGTCGAGACACCAACTCCCAAATTATTTAAGCAAAGCACTGAAAGTGTTGCACAGCACCTTTGATTATTTGACTTACCGTGACGATTAGCCCTCTATCTTATGGCCACGTGGCAGCATAGCTCGCCCTCACAAACCGCAGTAGTAAAGCTTTCACTTTTTGGTTTGACAATTTATAAAGAAGAAATAAAACACTATACTTTGTGCTTTTAAATCATCTGTTTGCTGGAATCACTTAAGACTATAAATATATACTCACAAGTCAAATTAGTATTTTTTAACAGAAATTAAAAGGTTGAGGAGTGGTGCCACTTTTGCGTGTGGCTAGGGCAAAGAGCTGAAGTTCTAAGAGGCGATGTGACATAATTGAGCAGTGTGTCATAGTAGAATAACATGTGCTTTGTATTTTGCTTTTCTGTTTTGCAGTTTTTTTTTTTAGCTTTGATAAACGGAATTTTTGTTTTCGTATAGCACGATACTAGCTAAACTATAACACTCTCTAAGCTCTAGAATACGTGCAGCAGAAATTTTATATAGAACTCCATAATCGTGTTCGTTTCAAGACCGAAATACACAGTCCTATATAGTGATACTGAAAACTTCGCTGCAGCTCGCGCTAGGACCATATTTGCTTGCAAGAACTATTTCTATATCAATCGGTTGCTCACGCATTCTTGAGCTCGCTGACTTCTCCGGCTTGTATAGTTTATATCCTTCGATTGTTTTATTTATATTAACTTCCAGATTTGCTTTGCTGGCGTTAAAGACTACAGTTTGTACTCCAACAGTTCCGCATTTTTTCTTTTACATGTCATATCGGCAGTGTTCTGTCAGCAGTACTTTTGCGTACTGATACGCTTTAGGTTCGTTTTAATGTATTCCAGATGCAATCATTAAATATTTTCACTTTATTGTTTCACTTAATCGTTCGCTCACTCGCTTATACATTTACTTAATTTATTGGAGAAGAGAAGACGTGAAAGGAATGTCGCTTCGCTGATATTTATTTTTTATTTGTTTATATCATGCGTCGCCACTGCATTCTACATTTCTTAGTAAGAGTGTTGGTCAAGCTGTTGATTAACAGCAATAAAATAGACAATACGAACACGTCACACCACTAGTGTCTGTTCTTCCTGACAGGCCTTTGTCTTGACCAGCTTGGTTTCCCATCGCTCACTGTCGTATATCGTTCCCCTTTCGATTGTTTTGTAAAATACAGCCATTCGTTTTCATTGAAAGAGAATAAACAGTAGTTTTCGTCATTCATAGAACGCAGAGTTTTTCAGAAACTTTACATCAAGCAGATACAAATCTGGCGATTGAGAAATTGAAGAATAAAACAAAAATGAACTGTCTTTCAGGTTTCCAGCCAACAATCAATGAACGCTTGATATTTTCACAAATGACAATTGATGAGGTGACGAAACCTGAAATAAACAAAACGTTTAATGGGCGAACATGCGCCCAAAACAAAATAGAAAAATTCTAGCGTCGCAAGCCTCGATGGCGTCGAAACAGCAGGATCAAACGCTGGAGCGAGACTGACTGCGGCTCGCCACGCGGAGCTCCCCATGTACAACCGTTGGCTTCTGGAGCCATGGGCGTATACAAGGTTCTTCGCATAGAACATTCAGAGCTCAAGCAAGCAACAGGATTCTAGAATTTACCAGAACATTAAACTAAATGAATAAATAAAAGACGCGAAATTCCCAGGAATCCAACCCTTGGCCTCCGCACGAAAGTAAAGCGCGGTAACCATACGGCAACGCACGCGCTCGCTCGCCGACGCGCGTGCCAATAACCTTGGATCATTTCCAGAGTCTGGTATTTCCTTTAGACTATACTAATGAAGGTATTTGAGGTTCCTTTATTTTCATAAATCTATTCACATCTCACGATTGTTGGATCGTGTTTTAATGAAAAGCGTGCTCTATTGACAAGCGAGCTGTATTGAGAACAATTTTCTGCAGACTCTGAGGGGCATCGAATTGCATCAGCAGCTGCAAAAGGCAGTTTCGTGAAACAGGTTCTTAAACTTTTATTGATTAAGTTTAAAAAAAAATTATTATAAAGTTGAATTGAGTTAAACGTTCGGCCAGCTTTGTTTATTTCTTGGCAGTGATGTCTGACGTACATTTTTTTCGCTAACCTTTTAGTATAAAATTTAGCAATATATTTTGATGTACTATTTCTGGATATAAAGGGAAATCTAATCTTGATTGTTTTTATTTCAGGAGGACCTAGTTCTTCGCAACTGCTCACTGTAAAAATTCCTACAACATCCTGCCGGGACGAAAAGATCATGTTCTGCGCCGGATCCCCCGGAAAGGGCAGCTGCCAAGTGAGTGACATCAGGCAGGTTCAGGTTTGACTCGTGGGAATTCCAGTGGTATGAAGTTCTCGAAGTGCCCTTGAATGCACTATCAAACTCCCAATTTAGGACTACGATGCTTTGTCCTTCACATAAATGACGGGCTACAAAGCGGTATATCTAACTGCAAGCAAGCACATTTAGTTGATTCAAGGTTAATATTTAGATGAAGTTCTAAATGAAATGATACCATTGTAAGTAAAGCGTTAGTAATGAATTGACTTGGATATATTGGTAAAAATATGCGGAGGGTGATCCAACCGGATTGGTGAACTGGATGTACAAAGAACATATTTTTTTTTTAAATGCACATATGAACCTATAGTATTTGATTGCCTAGGCAGGACACATGGCAAAAAATGCTGACTGGGATTTTGGTCCTTTCCTTTTACAAATTAATATTCTAATTAAAACTACACAGGAGATAACATCAGCTTATATAGGCCAGCCACTTAGTCGGTATAACTTGGTCTGTCACTACCTCATGTGAGTACAATGCAAACAAAGCACCGATGTAACGTTCGTATATAGGGTGACTCCGGAGGTCCAGCGGTGCAGAAGGAAAGCGCTTCGTGGACCCTCGTCGGCGTGGTCTCGGGCGGCTTGATCTGCGGTGTGGATGAGGGCGTCTTCACCAGGGTGTCAGCCTTCACTGACTGGATTTTGGAGAACAAGGTCAAGCTACAGTCGTGACCGACAACTCCGTCTCCAAGAACGAGGAATATATATTCCTAAATACTTGGCTGAAAATAAATCACTAAAACACCAAAAGCTGCTGCATAGATTATCCGTGGCCGCCTTATATGGGCGTCCTTTTTGGGTATGCAATGGACGCAAGTACTGCGTCTGTGCTCGGCGTAAACTCGGGTCCAATCACACGCTTCGCGCACGATACGGCGCCCAAAACATGACCGTCGCCACTGTTAATTCATACATTTTTGAAAAAGGTAAATAATTAAATTGTGCCTCATATCTTGCCTATGCAGCATCCAAAGGTCGCAGACAATACACAGCTTTGAAACACATCTAGCGGGTGCGCTCAGATATTTCAAAGTGATAACCAGGAGGACAAATGTCACTAGCTGTCAAACTAAGCTTTTTCGCGACATTTTTTCGTTTCCCTTTATAGTATGGGCGAATATTGGTGAAATAAAATCGATTTTGAATAATCACTTTTAAATTTAAAGCGAGGCAGCTGAGGAAGGAGCCACCAGCTACGAAACTTTACGGATCGCTTTAGTTGAGACACGGCTTCAAGCATCGCCCGGGTGTTAAATGTTGTTGCTCGTATTAAATATGAATAACCCTACATGTAGACGCAACGTGCGAGTCAGTTTTTCCCAATTTCAATAAGCGAGCAGTGACGCTTGTCACTTTTTTACAACAAAGCTGTAAACTATTTTGACACGAGTGTGTCGGAGTTGTCGCTCAAACTAGCGAAAAAGAGCCACGAGTAAGAAGCGATCAATATCATGACTTCACCTATCGAGGTGAGAGGTCTAAGGCCCACAAGACCAGCTATGAGTTTATCTTTCGCTGACCTTCTAGAACTTTCCACTACAACCTGGGACCTTATCGCATGTTCTTGTACGGAATGTTTTCGTTAAAATAACCTATTCAAAAGAAGCCGCGGCTCACTGCATCCAGTGAGTCGCATTTTCACCACCATTCCAGGACGTGCTGCGCCCTTTTTTTTTTAGTTGGAGGCACGTGTAGAAACTACGTCAGGCGACTCCGATGTTTCGGATGGAATGTCTTTAATCACGCGCGCTCGCGACCACACCAGCGTTTGTGCATGGCGATGGTGCTGCGAGCTAAACAAAAGAAAATAAAAAAACAACGAAGTGTTCCATGGGGCCCCTACAGCGCGTGTTCGCCCTAATAAACACTATACTTCGTCTCACCTTAGTATGGACTATCGTAAGCCGCGCGTGCTAAAAGCGCGAGCTAGACGCTTTGAATGAAGCCGCGGTGGCTGCACGTGCGCTCGTGCAGCAAGTTCTCTAGTTAAGGCAGTCAAGGCTGGCCGCTCGCGCTAGCACAGCCTTCGCGGTTTGTCCATGCTAGGTTGAGACGAAGTATAATATAATATTTTTATGTATCCATATTTTTGTTTTATTTATGACGATATTGGTTCATATTTATTAAGCACACTCGGAATTTTCTTTTTTTATGAAGGATATCACTAATGAATTCTTACATTGCACGGTCTTTAAATAATAGAGACCATGCACACCTAACTGGTGGGCGCAATTGATAAATTACAGAAATAGATGCAAAAATTGTGACTTCTTAAGTGTCAAACCAAGTTTTATCAAATACAAAATCATTGTTTTAAGCTAAGTAAACTGGACTTTTGATATTACAACAAAGCCCAGCTCATTGCATATTGTTTGCCCCAGGAAATCGCCGTATTTGAAGGCTTGCCTCACTGACTAGCAAGAAATATCGGCAAAAAGGGGATTATCACGCCGCAAATGTTTGAACGGTGTTCACCTCTTCTCCGTCAGTAGCAACCAGCCTGCACTCATTAACTTGACCAGAGGCCTCTTGTGGGTCGTATGCGAGTCGTCCACTTTGAAATACTTGAGCCGTCCTTTTGTTTTTTTACGCGCATTACAGAAGGACACGAACGACCACCCGAAGAATAGAACCTTCAAAACAAAACGTAAGAAACAAACCTAGAAACACGCAACGGCCCGTGGTTTAAAAAATATCACCAAACATTTGCGTAAAAACTCGGTTTCGTGGCAGTTCTCTTTGACCAGTTTCCAGTCTCTAAAAACACAACACGATTGACCACTAAATCCGTTGCCACCTTCGAGCAAGCGTCAAGCCGGCAAGCCTTGGCCAGTTGACAGCCATCAATCAGCACTGTTTTGAGCGTCTGCAGCGACTAAAGGAAGGACTTACTTGGTCGCGCACCTATATAAGTCGTTCACCTGTTCACCTTTTCCTTTTAGAATCACGAAGTTTCATACGTTAGAATGCCTCATGGCACTCAGCTTCATCTGCGACGTTGTTACAGGTGGGTACTGGAGCTCAGCATGTTAAGAATTTTACAGTTCGTACCAGCTTCATTTGATTTACGATACACGTTAACAAGGTGGAGTAAGTTTAAACTGCAACTTGAAGTGGCTCCTATAGCCCCTGCACTTGAAATATCATAGTAGCAGAAAAAAAGGGCAGGAAGGGTGAGAGTGAAATGAAACAACAGATAAAGATAGAGTATTTAATCCATAAGAGGTCATAAAATAAAAATACATCAAGTCTAATTATGTTTGATCGAAGTGCGAACGAGCCTGAGCTAAAAGTACTTACGCAAAATGGACGTTGAGAAGAAATTAATATTAGCCTGGCTTCAGCAAGTTGGCGGTACGGCTTGAGGCGTTGAGCAATGAAGACCGTGCAAACATTAGTATGATTTCTCCTGAGCTTACCGCATGTAATCTCTTCGTAAAGACAAAACGTAACTGATATACATTGAAGCTTCCAAAGTTGACGCTTGTCTTATTCCGATGGCCAACCTGCCTAAAGAAAGAACTCCGTTGCAGGGAGTCAGCCAAATTGTATAAATATATATTTGTCTTTGTTCACGAAAATAGTGGAGTCCGTTTCGTCCCGCGAGGCGTAATTCGTCAGAGTATCAAAATTATGGTGCTGAAACCCGGGGATTACTCAGCGTCCGAATGGTGCTCTATACGGGACGCCATGGAGAGGCTTCAAGCGAAATAATCCGTGACGCGCGGCGAGATAGAGCGGATAAGCGAGGAGCTGCAGGCTATGTTAATGGCTGCTGATTTCAACCCTCGACACGAGGAGCGTCTTGAGGAGACCGTCGACTAAGTAGAAGCTCTTGCCAGAGAATTAAAAGAACAAGACGCCCTCATCGAGTCACGCGTCAAGACCGACAGCCTCGTCGAAGAATCCAAGAGCGTCTGCGAGTTTAGAGCCGTCCTCACACGAACGCGAACGCGTATTCGACGTATGCAGAAAAAGTTCGGCAGTGGAACCAAGACGGACCGTCGGTCGACCAGCCAACACGAACACCGCTCGGGAAAACTCAAGTTAGCGAAGCTTGAACTTCAGTGTTTCCGCGGTAACAATATGAACTGACTTTCTTTCTGGGAACAGTTCAGGGAAAACGTTTCTCGAAAACGATCCGTTGTCGCGCGTAGAGAAGTTTCTGTACTTGCGAACGGTATTTACGGGAAAGTGGCGGTGGCGCTGAGTGGCATTCAAGCGACAGACAAGAACTACTGGTACGCCATGGAGCTGTTGAAATGACGATTTAGAAAGCAGAACGTGTTGATCCAGGAACATGTCACACAGTTATTGAATTTGCCACAAGTGAGAGCGCTGAGCGATGTCGCGTCTCTACGACGACTACATGACCACAGTCACAGGAACTTCGCCGGGCTAAAAACCCTCGGCGTCGAGTCTGACAGCTACGGGGCGATGCCGTGTGCCGCACTGTACCGCGTGTTGCCCACAGACGGGTTTTTGTGTTCAATAAGACAGGATGTGAGCAAGAAAAACTGTATGACGAATCGGCTGTCGAGGCTTTATGATCGGTCCGTCGGGAGTTTGAAGGCCCAGAGATGGTGTGCGACGGCAGCTCGCAAAGCCAACCGCATTCTCCAAGCGATTGCGGCGCCAAAGATCGACCGTGCGGCGACAACATAGGTAAAGGATCAGCTGCTTCCCTCGCTGTCGGTGCCAAACCCTCAAGTGAAAAATGCCCTCTTTGCTCTTCCCAGTCCCACGGCACACCGCAGTGTAACGCAACAATTCCAATGCAAGAAAAGAAAAAAAGCTGGGAAGCGAGGGGAGGTGCTACCTATCCACAAGGTGAGGACACACAGCCAGAGAGTGTAGGGGCCGCTCACTTCGGTGCACACACTGTGGTCGACATCGCATCACCTTACTTTGTGAACCCTCTACTTGACATGTCAAGAAAGAGACGGCTGCTGAGCGCCACTCTGCGGCTGCCCTAGACGCCAGCAGCAAGAACACTGTGCTGTTGCAGACGGCCCAGGTGTGGGTGGACGGACGATACCGAAAGCGCCTTGCCCGCTGTCTATTCAACGGGGGCAGCCAACGCTCCTTCATCATGGAGCACCTCTCGCGAGTGCTCAAATTGGACGTGATTGGCAAGGAGGAAGTGATGATCTATCCGTCCCTTGGGAGCAGCTAACGTCATACTGAGGAAGCGACGCCTTGTGCGAGTTTGGCTGAGAAGTCAATACAGCAGCAAATGAACTCTGTGTGGAGGCCCTAAAAATCTAAGACATCTGTTCCGACCGACTGGTCTTACTGGACAGTGTCCTCAAGACCAGTGGACTGGAGGATCTAGAGCTAGCAGATGTTGCAATCCACGGGCCTGCAAGAGTACAGAACCATTGAAATTCTGGTGGGGGCTGACCACCATTGGAAGATAGAGAGCGGAGAAGTCAGTAAGCTGCAAGGATCCTTGGTCGCAAGGAAGACAGACTTTGGCTGAACACTGAAGGGCCAAATTCCTGAAGCCTCTTTTATAGTGTCCTGCACTACTGTGGCCGTCTTGCGCACCAGCGTCGTAGAACAAATATTAGGCCTCTCAGATGAACTTCGAGCCTTCTGGGAGCTAGAGAGATATGGGATCTCAGCAAACAACTGCGCACACGTAAAAGAAGAAGAAAAAGGAAGAGAAAATTTCGGTTCATCCCTTACCCTGGTCGAGGGGTGGTATAAAACAGGCCTTCCTTGGAAGATCTTAGATCGACCTCTGAAAGAGAACGAGACCGTCGCACGACAGCATCTCGACAAACTCGTGCGGCACCTGGGAAACCACAATTAGAGACTAACTCAGTACGACAACGCGATCCGCGACTACCTGAAACAGAGTTTCGCAGAAAGGGTCCCGGAAACGGAGGTCAACAGCACGCCGGACCGAGTCTACTACATGCAACATCGTGCTGTTTTCCGGCATGATTGCTAAAAGACCAAGATGCGCAACGTGTTTGATTTCTCTTCGAAAGCGCTAGGCAGTCTATCCTTGAACGATGCGCTGTCGACAGGTCAAAACCTCAATTCTGACCTTCTCCAGCTGATTGTCAACTCCCGATTCCATGCCATTGCATTCACAGAAGGCACAGAGAAAGCCTTTCTGCAGATTGTGGTCAAGCGGGATGACTGGAGCGCACTTCGTTTCCTGTGGTATTCAAGTTCGCCAAAAGAAGACTCAATGGGCACAGAAACGGAGGTGTGGCGCACGACACGCATTCCATTCGGCGCCACGAGTAGCCCTTTCATGCTGACGGCGACGATCAAGCACCACCTCGACAACGTCTCAGAGGAACTCCCTTAGGGAAAAATTCCGTATACTTATCTTATAAGGTCCTGTATAAATTTTATATGATTATATTGAATACAGGATCCATTATAGGTGTAAGGGACCCACAGCTATACAGGATCCTCTATCCGTATACAGGACCCACACCCATAAAGGATCCTGTATGGCTATATGCCCCCCACATGCACATACAGGATCCCTTATAGCTATATAGGATCGGTATCCGCATACAGGACCCCGACTATATATTGACACCTTGTGGTCGGTTTGCCTTGCTTCATACCTGACCAGGAGAAATAAGACAAAGCAAGCGGTTTCACGAACGAGAAACTACACTTAATTGGACGTGCACGAGGCAATCAATACACTAACATTGTTACCGGCGGCTCTCGTGTCCAGGCAGCGACTGCCTGCGCGCCGATTCTTATCCATCTTAGCAAAGGCGGTGCGCGCAATGAGCGTATGGGAATGTCAGCCGCCTGTGCACCATAGTTTGGCAACTGGGCTGCGGAGTCGCCATGGTGCCCACACACTCCCGCCCCCCCCTCCCCCCCCCCCCCATCCCTCAAATTTCGCCCGGCATGTCGTCCGCCCACTCTCCATGAAGTTGCCCGCGTTCGTACGCCGCCTGACAGAGGTGTGCTCCTCGAACACGGTCCAGGTAGCGACGGTACGATGTGGCCGTTCGCTGCATTGCCAGCATAGGCCAAGTCCTTGCGGCCGTTTTGTAGGGGGTGGCCATGGTCCATGGTTCACGGTCCCCTGAGCCGCCCCTGACGCGCAGTCGTCCTTGTTGGCCTGGCCCACCACGAACCCGCCCGCCACATCGTTCCGATGGCGGAGTATTGCGACGGTGTTGTCGACGAGACATCTTCGTGGAGAAACAAAGAACCAGACACATGGGTGCTTAGTTGAGGGTTGAGCCTGACGCAATTTTCACACGCCTTCCAGAAATAACAGATCTAGGGTGGGCACACAATCTTGTTCCCTCCCCCCACCCCCGCACTTGAAAAAGGAGAAGATCAGTGGAAGTAGAAAACTACACCCAAAATGCAAAAAAAAGCAAAGCGGAGGAGACAAAAAAAAAGGTACCTCTTTCTTTGGTGTTACCGACGTGGCAGGTTATACCGCCGCCATGGATGCGAGGGAGGGGGCTTCCAGAAAGGGACTGCCATCAGTGTCGTTCCGGTCCTGCGTGAAATCTTTGTCTTTTGTTTGAAACAATTGTTTAAGGTCGGTGATATGAAGAGGTCCGTTCTCTTCACTAGACCCACAGTGAACTAGTTTGTAAGTGAGTGATGAGAACTTTGAACGCATGTGAGACGGACATTTCTACCTGTTTGAGGGAGAGGCTGCGAAGCCTGGAGCAGCATTTAGTGAGTACGATGGAGTACAAAATCTTCCACCCTGAACTGCAAGTCATGTCGCCCTGGTTGTACTGTTCCGACTGCTGCACTCGGGCAAAGTCAAGATTTTGTAGGGCCTCACTAAGGTTGTCGGTGAAGCGGTTTCGCAGGTTCCCTGTGAACTTCATGTAGGGGCGAAGCCTCCCCCCAGGCTCTGTAGAAAGGAGGCTGTTAAAAATGAAAGCAGTTTACAACTTCCTGTACCGCCGAATTAGAGCGCAGATCTTAAGGAGGAGGAGGGAAGGGTACTGAGGGTCACGTGTTCTCGGGAAGGGGGTCACGTGACCTCTGGGGGGTCACGTGACGTGGGGGAGGGGCCACGTGACCTTGGGGGTCACGTGACGGGGGGAGGGGCCACGTGACCTTGGGGGTCACGTGACGGGGGGAGGGGCCACGTGACTTCGGGTGGGGGCACATGACCTTAGGGGGGTCACGTGACCTCGGGGGGCACGTGACCTTGGGGGGTCACGGGCCCTCGCGGTGACGATGACGCCGACGCCGCTCAAGCCGGAAACGGGCGCCTAAGAGCTGCGCTCTAAAAGCATTAACGAGAGCTCCTTGCCGAAATTCATTTGGCAAGGACTGAGACCCCGTGACCGATTAGTGGGTGTACGGATTGCAAATGCCAGCTCCGGCAGTTTCGCGTCCCAGTCTTTTTGGCGCTCAGTGTGGGCCACTAACACCTTCTTCATGTTCCGATTTACCTTTTCCGTGATGTTTTGTTGTGAGTGGAATCGGAAGTTATTTTGTGTTTAATTCCCAGCACCACGCATGCGTCCACAAACACTTTACTCGTTAGGTAGGAGGCATTATCGCTTACAAGCTGCACTCTAAAGCCTAACCTTGCGAATGTTTCTAGCAGGAAGTCCCAGATTTTTTGCGAATCAAGATTTCGCAAAGGAAATAACTCAACCCACTTTGTGAAGTGGTCGGTTACCGCGAACAAGTAGTGATTGCCGCGGGGACTACGTGGGGAGGGGCTCATGACGTCACAGCACCAAATATGCCAGGGGCTCGGGCTCACGATTGGTTGCATGAAACCCGGGGGCTGACCACCACGTGGTTTTGCCTTCTGTCACGCCGAGCAGCTACGATCGTATAGGAGCACATCCTTGTCAGGAGATCATCATCATTGCCACCGCCGCGGGGTGACCCTGGACTCTGCCGCCGCTTCCGCGCGCGGACGCTTTCTCCCCCAGAGCTCTCCACCAGATCGCGACTGGACACGGCACGACTCACACCTACCCGTATTGCTATGCAAGAATAAACCTACGCAGTTCAATCAATCTTATTTTGACAACGAAATGGTGGCAGCGGTGCTAGCGTAGCAATTCAGCGGCTACAGTTCCCCTCTCATCCAAATTGATGTCATGGCCCAGTCTGAGCAGCAACCAGAAGCAACGGCTCCAACGCCAGCCTTCAAACCCATTTGTTGTCGCTCTCCCAAAGAAGCTCGACTTCCGCCTTCCAGACGACTGGCAGCCTTGGATCACGCGATGGGATCGCTACCGAGTCATCACAGGACTCAACAAGCAAGACAGCGCTGCTCAGGTAAATACTTTTCTGTACGCCATGGGACGCCAGGCGGAGGACGTTTTAGCCTCTCTCCAGCTCAGTGACAAACAAAAGCTCGACTACGGCTGCGTGAGGAATGCCTTTGAATAGCATTTTATTCCACGACGAAACATCATATACAAACGCGCTAAGTTCAACCGCCGAAAGCAAGAAAGTCACGAGACAGTCGAAAGTTTCGTTACCGACCTTTTCAAGCTGGCAGAGAGATGCCAATATGGCGCCTTGAAAGACGAGCTCATCCGGGACTGAATTGTGGTAGGACTCTTCGATACGACTCTCAGCGAAAAGCTGGAACTTGACTCCGCGCTTACTATCGAGACCGCGGTGGCTGCCGCACGAAACTCCGAAGCAGTCAAGCAACAACACCAAGAAATGCGAGGTACGCGAGGTCAACACGGCACCGCCGTTGGCGAACTGAGCTCCGCACGCAGAAAGAAAAACTGGAGCGAGAAAACAACGCCGACGGCTCGTCCAAAAAAATGCAATGAAGGTATCCGCCAGCTACTCAGATGGTGTGGCAGTGCTTCGGTTCACACTAAGACGACCTGTCCGGCATCCGGTCAATTATGCAGGTCGTGTGGAAAACAAGGCCACTACACTTCCGTTTGCCTGTCTAAGAAACATGAAGAGAGACGAGGAACTTCCACAGCAGCTCGCCCAGCTCGCCGCACAGCGGAAGTTGAAGGGGTGTACCTCGGCGAACTTAAAGACACTTCAGCTCACGACGCTTGGAGAATCACCCCGTCAGTGAACGGCATCTCGATCACTTTCAAGGTCGATATGGGTGCCGACGTCACTGTCATCGCGCCGCGCGACTACAATTGCGAAGTGATGGGCCCTCTGCGAAAGCCAGAAAGAGCACTTCTCGGTCCTGGTCATCAGAAGCTTTCGACCGCTGGACACTTCCAAGCTTCTATGGGATGGGGCGGTGAACAAGTTTAAGAGAATGTTTTCGTAGTTGAAGGTCTACAGAAAGCTCTCCTCGGTGGGCTCGCCATCGGATCTCTCGGAGTGCTCCCACAGCTCCTCAACGTCAGTGGTGAGACAAGCCGCACAGAGGACGTCTCCGAACATCGTGCCAAGTACAATCAGCTGACTTCAGGGCTTGGACAGATGAACGCCGCGTACAAGGTGGTTCTTCGACCAGACGCGAAGTCCTTTGCTCTTACGTTCCCAAGGAGAGTGACACTGGCCATGCTACCACCTGTGAAGTATTAGCTTTCCCAGATGCTAAAGGTCCACGTTATAGAGCGCGTCACCGAGGTCACAGAGTGGTACGCTCCGATGGTCGTCGCAGAAAAGCAAATGGCAAACTGCGCATTTGCGTAGACTACACCGAGCTCAACAAGTACCTCGTCCGATAGGGGGTAATTATGCCCACCGTAGACGAATGTCTAGCGAAGTTCTCCGTTGGCACAGCCTTTAGCAAACTCGACGCTCGAGCTGGATACTGGCAAGCACCTCTAGCAGAGGAATCGCGGAAATACACGACATTTCTGACGCCTTTCGGACGCTTCAAGTTTGTTCGCCTTCCCTTCGGAATCTCGACCGCACCAGAGTTTTTTCAGCGCAAAATGCTGAGAGTCCTTGAGGGAGTGGAAGGCCAAGCTTGCCTGCAAGACGATATAACCGTCTGGGGGAAAACACGGGCTGAGCACGTCGCGAACCTAGTTAAAGTCTTCGAATGATTCAGCAAAGCCGGCATAACACTCAACATCGACAAGTGTGCCTTCCTACAGCAGACGGTCAAGGTCCTAGGCCACATCGTTTCCGGCGAAGGTGTGAAGCCTGAGCCTGAAAAAGTCGATGCCGTCACACAGGTCACACCACCATCAGATGTGAAAGAACTGAGATCGTTCTTGGGGATGGCAAACCTCCTTGCCAAGTTTTTGCCACACCTGGCACACACCACGAAGCCAGTGCGGGATCTCCTCTGCGCCAACGCTGCGTGGCCCTGTGGACCCGACCAGCAGCGGAGCTTTGAAGCAGTGCAAGAAGCTCTAGCCAAAGCGCCAGTTCTGACTCAGTACAATCCGAAGAATCCACTCATAGTCTCAGCGGATGCATCATCTTACGGAGTTGGTGCAGTCTTGCTAAAATAAACCGACGGCAAGCGGCTGTCATTGCCTAGGCATGGCGCTCTCTCACTGAGACGGAGCAACGCTACGCTCAAATCGAGAAAGAAGCACTCGCGTTCACATGGGCATGTGATCACTTCCGCATGTACATCTTAGTACTGCAGTTTCATAATGAGACTGACCAGAAACCGCTGGTTCCGCTCATGACAACTAAGCGACTCGACAAGCTGAGCCCACAAGTGCAGCGACTCCGAATGAGCCTGTTCCAGTACGACTACACCATAGGTCACATTTCGGGAAAAGCGATGTATATAGCCGACGTGCTCTCACGCAAGCCGTTACCCGACACAGCCTCTCGCAAAAGGGAACTCAACACCAGAGAGTACGAGCTCCTCACGCTGGAACAGCTTCCAGCCTCCCAAGAAATGCTGGATCGCATCAAGAACAAGCTACAGACAGACCCGGTAACGAAGAGGGTAATCGAGTACACTTTCCGAACATAGCCGAATAAAATGACGCTTCCTTAAGGAGTCCGCCAACTCTAGGGAGTCGCAGGCGAACTAGCCGCACTAGACAGACTGTTGTTCAAGGGCAATCGGCTCGTCGTAGCGGAAGCCCTACGCTTCAAACTCCTGCAGACGCTTCACTCAGGTCACCAAGGTGTGTCCACATGCCGCGCCAGAGCACGAGAATCAGTCTGGTGGCCAGGCATTGGGCTTTACATCGACAGCTTCGTCCGAAAGTGCCCTGTTTGTCAAGAACACCAAAAAACAGGTCAACCTCCGTTTTTGGCGACTCGACTGCCAAACTACCCATGGGAAGTCGTCGGCATGGACCTGTCGTCTATGAAGGCAGTAACTACTTGATTACTGTCGATTACTATTTAAGGTTCTTCGAGCTAGAACCTCTGAGGCGGACGACGACCAGGGACATCATCGCCGTCCTGGACCCAATGTTTGCACGATATGGAGCGCCGAAATTCTCCGAACAGACAACGGACCGCTATTCGCCTGAAGCGAATTCGCAGTGTTTCTGAAGGAATGGAAAGTGACCCAATCAACGTCAAGCCCGTACTACCCACAGAGCAACGGGGAGGCCGAGAGGACACTTCAAACGGCTAAAAAACTCCTTGGGAAATCGACAGACATCCACAAGGCATTGCAGGCCCAGCGTGCGACCCCGGGAATCGAAGGTTACGCGCCAGCGGAGCTATTCATGGGACGAAGACTGGACACAAACGTGCCAGTAAAACCATAATCTGTCCGACCTCGCGGGGACACCAGTTGCTTTCGCTCCAGAAATGCCTTATACAAGGAGAAGATGCGCCAACACTATGACGAGCGCCGCAGAACACGTGAGCTGGACACCATTCCACCTGTAACTGCGGTCAGAATTCTGACGGGAGCAGCGTCTTACGGCCACATTTTTGGGCCAGCGCCTCAACCCTGTTCCTACGTGGTGCAGACGACGACCGGCACTACACGGCGAACAAGAGGGCACCCGCAACCGGCCGTGGCACCTACCGTCACAAGGAGTGGACGCATGAGTCGTCCACCTGACCGCTTTGGGGAAGTGTGAGTGTTGTTCTTCCAAAGTTTGGGAGGTGTCGGGAGATCATCATCATCGCCACCCCCGCCGGGTGACCCTGGACTCTGCCCACCGCTTCCGTGAGGACGCTTTCTCAACCAGATCGCTCCACCAGATTGCGACCGCACACGGCACGACTCACACCTACCTGTATTTCTGTGCTAGAATAAACCTAAGCAGTTCAGGCAATCTTATTTCGACCACGACAATCTAGCCCCATGCCCGACCAGGTAGCGATTCAGGATAACTTTTCATAAGTTTTGCTTCCACTGCTGTGTCCTGCCAAGGCAGAGTCATGCATGTATCTAATGAACAGTTCACGCATCTTGCGGGATATTACGGTCCGGAACGCCGAGCCTTGTGGATCGTCGTCGGCCTGGGGGATGTAGCGCGGCAGGAGGCCGTCGTCGCTCATCAAGTAGGAGTCGAAATCCTTGTCAATAGGGCCGTCAACTAGACCTCCTGCTGCCAGCCAAGCCGAGACGTTTTGGCAGATTCCGTCATCCAGCTGCGTCTTGTGAAGCTCCTCGCGGCTCCACAATGTACCGCACCGTGAATCTGGGGATCCTCGCGCCGTGGCCGAGACAGTCACCAAGCCATGGATATCCTGCGAGTGTTCTTCGGGAAGCACGTACGAATGAGCGCATCAGCAACTTTGTTCGCTGACCCCGGATGGTACACGGTAGAGTAGTCGTACTGCTGAAGATTACGGGCACAACGAGCAAGACGTCTAGCTGAATTCTTAAGTCCTCTTAGCCATGAGAGCGCTAAGTTATCCACTTGAATCTGGAATGTTGCTTCATCTAGATACATGTCGAAGCGCTTCAAAGCATGAATAATGGCGAGACATTCACGTTCCGCGACACTGTAGTTGCGCTCGGCTGGAGTTAGCGTGTGGCTCGTGAAAGCAACTGGCCGAAGCACACCATCATACTCCTGCAGCTAGAGAGCACCCACGCCACAGTCGCTTGCATCTGTGTGTAGAACGAAAGGCTTGTTAATGTCTGGGAACTGTAAACAAGCGTTGTAAGATGTGCCTTTTGAAAGGGCTGTGATTGAGCATCGTTGTTGTTCCGCCAAACAGCACTTGACGCATTTTTTTAGAAGGTGATTGAGTGGTGGGGATACCTCGGAACAGAGGGGATGAAATCTCCGTAGAACGGAATCATTCCGAGGTATCTTTGTCCGCTCTTTGCGTCATGTGGGCTCGGGTACTCCGTTAGTGCGCGCAACTTGTCTTCGTTGGGGCGGAGCATGTCGTTATCCAGAAAGAATTCAAGGATATTAATCTTGGGCGCGGCCATCTGAACTTTTCCGGGGTGAATCGTGAGGCCAGCATTACCCATTCGCTCAAGTACGACGCGAAGGTGTTGACATGCTCCTCTATAGTTCTCGAGAATACAACCACGTCATCCATGTATGTCATGGCAAATTCATACTTTGAGTTCCCGAGTACAATATCAATCAGACGTTAAAAACTGGCTCGAGAGTTAGACAAGACAAACGACAGTCGGGTGAACACAAACAGTCATCTGTGGCAGATGATAGAAGTTTTTGGAACGTCCGATGGGTTAATCTTGATCTGAAGAAACCCGCGACTGCAATCCAGCGTTGTAAGCACGATCGCGTTACCGCGCGCGTACATCACAAAGAAAATGCTAGGGAAATGGTAGCTGTCTTGTGCGGACACGTCGTTAAGCCGTCTGTAATCCACACAAAGTCTGGCTGCTCCGTCTTTTTTCCTAGAGAGAACGACGGGGAACGCCCAAGGGCTTTTTGACTCAAGTACTGAACCAGTATCGATCATCTCCTCTCTTTTGTGCACGTTGTAGGTCGAGGGTTGCACCTCCAAGGCGGCGCGACACCGGTTTCAATGGGGTGCAGCAGGATGTCAGTATTTCCACGCGTTTCTGTAAACATTGTTGAGAAAGACTGCAGGACGGCTTGCAGCTCCTGCTTCTGCTGGCTGCTTGTGGGGTACTTTAGAAACGATTCTCAAAAGCTGACAGGTAATACGTCCGGAACCATGGTGAAGTGGGCTTCAGTGGGCGGGTTACGGATGCGATCCTCCCATCTGGTAAACGGAGTTAGCTCTGGTTGTTGTTCTTCCAGCCGGAATCCGCCACCAGAAAAGTCGAGTGCCAAGCTTTCGCCTGCAATGAAATCTCAGCCAAAGATCACGGGTACCACGAGTCCTGGCAGATAAAGAAATCGCTGACGCCGCTTCTTTCTATTCAACCGAGTTTGCAGCCTTACGGCTCCTCCAGCTGTTATCGCTGTACCAGAAGCTAGCTGCAAATGCGTTTCACATTCCCGGAGGCCTATCTTCTCTGCTTTGTAGAGTTTGAGAACGAAATTCCTATAAGAAAGATAGCGGCCCCAAAATCCAAAAGTGCGGCAATGTTAGCATTAAGCAGAGAAATCGTCAAGCACGGTTGAATGATATTAGGCTCGGGCTGGGTTCGTCATACCGATGGAATCCGTGACGCGGCCTCAATGTTGCGAGGGACTGTAATGGCCGTCGGCGTGTGGCTGTGTGGTTTCAGCGTCGCCGGCCGTATATAGCAGTTTACCTGTTTGTTCTGGTTCCGGCCCTTTGCCGCCGCCTCGTGCCACGTCTTGCTTGTAGTGTCCGGAAGTTTTGGACACTGCTTTCGGTGATGGCCGGGCTGCCCGTACTCGTAGCAGCAGTCCGACGACAGTTGCCTGCTTAGGCCACCCGCACTGAGGTGACCGTCGGACCACCTACTGTGATCGGGTAAACAATCACTATGCGAGGGCCCCACCGGGTTGGCGGCCAGCTGTTGTGGGGAGGGCTTGCTCCGTTGCGGCGGGGGTCAATGCTGCATGGCTGCGGGATTTCGACCGCAGCGTGCGTTTTCCCCAGCAATTGCAGGATCAAACCGACAAAAGATGGTTCGCTTGGGTGGTGTTGGACTCCAGCTTTCAATAGGGCACTGCCAAAGACCTCCCACCTGTCGTGGCAACCACCGCCCAAACCCTAACAGGTCCCGCTTTGACCTCCGGGGACCATGAGAATAAGTCGAACACTTCCTTATCCTGCACGGGAGAACGCCATGCAAGCCACGCCAAACCTCCTGGTTGACGTGGTGTGGACGCTTCGGGGCCCGCCATGCGGATGTCGGTTCGAGCGCGTACGTGGCTGGTGGTGGCGGCACGTAGCTCCGCTTGACATAAATAGTTTCCTCGATCAGGCGGGTGCCCCGGGCTAGCTCTTCAATGGTCTCAAAGGTGCAATTGATAAGGTAGACGTGATATTTTGGATGGCACTGTCTTTTGACACGAGTTTCTCTGTCCTAATCCGGTGTATTCGGGTCCGCCCTCTTGAAGAATTCTTGCATCACCCGAACGTACCGGACCAGACTTTCGTCCGGGTGCTGAATCCTTGGCTTTGAAATCACGTTATCACAAAAGATATAAGTCGTCTAGCTTGGACAAGTGGCACTCTTTATTTAAGGAGTATCGCTCCGCCATGATGAGTTTAATTAAACTAGAGAAATGCCAACTGCATGACTCCATTGAATCTGACCTTAAGCGCTGTTCCGACCGCTTCTGGGTGTATGTAAGGTATAGCAGGCCATCGAGTAGAGCTCATGCTATAACTCTGAAGACTCAGACAAGTCATGTCTCCGACTCATTCAGTGTGTGCAATTTTTTTTCGCAAAAATACTTCTCATCAATAGGAAACCACAATGTCCCCCAGCCCAACAACGCAAACCTGTGTTCTGAAAATCCCCTTCTGATGTCAATTCCTGTATTGACTATTGATGCGTGTTCTCGGCCATGAAAGAACTTGCCCCCAAAAAGTCATGTGGGGAAGATGGGATCCCGGCATTTGTTGTTAAAGGGTGCTCTGATATCTTGGCTCCTGTACAGCATCACATTTTAGCATGTCCTTAATAACAAGTACATTTCCTTCAGCCTGGAAAACTGCTTTGGTTGTGCCAGTACACAAATTAGGTAGCTCCAAGTGTATCGATAACTACAGACCAATTTCATTGTTTTCTGATTTTTCGAAGGTTTTTGAAAAAGTCATTTTTAAGTAACTGAGTTTTCATTTTAAACAGACGCGCAGTGCAAATATTCACGGTTTTGTTGCGGATAATCTGTTGAAACAAATCTTTTGACCTTTTTGGAGTTCGCGAAACCTATTGTTGCGTTCCGTGGTCAAGTTGATGTTATTTTTTTTTGTACTCTTCGAAGGCGTTTGACCTCGTAGATCTCAATTTATTTCTGTCGAAGCTGTCACATATGGGTCTTCGGGTTTCTGCGACTGGCTTCCTAGTTATCTTGGTGAACGCTCCAACATGGTTTGCTACTTAGGATCCAAATCTTTCTCTTATCTGTTGAACTCTGGGGTACCACAAGGGTCGAACCGTGGACCTTGTCTCTTTAATATTTTTGTAAATGATCTTGTCACTAGTGTGAGTGACTGAATGATGCTTCAGTATGCTGATGACGTAAACATTTGTTGTAGTATCCAGACGCCTGTGGACTGTGAATCGTTACAAAGAGATATTGATGCAATACATTTGTGGTGCTCTGCGAACTCGCTGGTTTAAAACCCCACCAAAAGTGAGGTTGTCTCTTTTTCCCGTAAGGCAAATGTTGTTGTTCATCCTTACACATTAGACGGCTCTCAAATTTCAAGATCTGCTGTTGTGCGTGACCTTGGAATTTTAATCGATTCACTCCTGAACTTTGACTGTCATGTTTCAATGGTTAATTATTATTCCTTGCGGATCCTGGGCATAATTTCACGCATTACCCGTGAATTCCGGAATTTATTTATTTATTTATTTATTTGTTTATTTATTTACCCTCAGGGCCAGGGGCGTTACAGAGGGGAGTGGGTATTAAAAAGGTACAACACAACATACAGCGTACAACAGAAAATATAATACAGTAGTTATGGCTCGTTACAAAAAAAGATTGGAAACGGCAGTTTTAAAACACTCGATTTCGGGGATTTCGGCAACGACTCCAAGAAGGTGATTCCACATTGTTGAGGCACTAGGAATAAAAGACTCATAAAAATGTTTAGTACGACAAGACGGAATGGCAACTTTATGACGGTGATCAATGCGTGCTGAAACGTAATGAGGTGTTGTTAGTAGTCTTTCTTTTAGAATCGGATTATTATGATATATCTTAAGAAACATGCACAGACGGAAAATTTTTCAGCGTTGTGAAAGAAGAGGTAATGATAGGCTAAACTTCGTTGCGGTCACTCTGGATGTAGGATGGTAATTTGAAAGGATGAAACGAGATGCGCGGTTCTGAATCGCTTCTAATTCGGAGATAAGTCTTGACCAGGATCCCGAACCGAAGCTGCATATTCCAATTTAGTACGAACTAATGTTTTATATAAAAGTAATTTTAATGAGCTGGGAGCAAAACAAAAATTTCTTCGGAGATATCAAAGCATGCGGTTGGCGTTATTTACAATATATTCAACGTGGCACGACCAGGACAGATTAGCAGATATATGAACACCCAGATATTTATACGATGATACGGTTTCGAAAGAGATTATTTAGACAATAGGAAGCACACGGAGTATCAAGACGGGAAACACGCATAAATTTACACTTATTAATGTTTAGTTTCATGTTCCACAAATCACACAACTCAGAAACACTGTTAATATCTGACTGAATAAGTGAGACGTCAGAATCACTGTTAATTTCGCGATAAATGACGCAGTCATCGGCAAAGAGACTGACGGATGAACATATATTAATGGGCAGGTCGTTAATATAAATGGGAAAAAGTAAGGGCCCCAGAACCGAGCCTTGGGGTACACCTGAGCCGACAGGAGATAGGTCAGAATTGATATTGTTAGCCGTCACAAATTGGGACCTTATAGTCAGCTTGAGAAAGAGAAGTTCGTGAGATACTTTATCGAATGCCTTTGAAAAATCGAGGAATATGCAGTCCGCCAGAGATCCACGATCAAGATTGGAATGTAGATCATGTGTGAAACACAAAAGCTGAGTTTCACATGAAAATGACTTACGAAACCCATGCTAGGATGAATTTAAAAAAGAATTGGACTCTAAGTAGTTTGCAAGATGGGAGTAAATGATATGTTCCATGATTTTACAGGGAATGATGGTAAGTGACACGGGTCGAAAGTTAATTGGACAATAATTTTCACCTGATTTGTGCAAAGGGATCACCTTCCCGATCTTCCAATCCTCTGGTATACAACCTCTATCAAGAGACTGCTGAAACAGTTAACTCAGGATTATAGAGCTATACATCTTAGTATTGAGCAAAAATTTAGAGTTGATATTATCGATACCAGAGGATGACGACATCTTCAGTTTTTCTATTCTTCTCGCAATACCAACTGTCAATAAGGACTGGGTCCATTGGAAAAAACTCATAAGTGTGACAGGCAGGGTAAGTAGCATTTACATTACTAGAAAACGCCGAAACAAACACCGCGTTGAGAATGCTAGCACATTACTAGGAACTACCGTACCATCTGCACATCTAAGTGTTATAACATCCTTGCCAGTCTTGTTTACAGCATTCCAGAATTGTTTAGGATTATGCATGAGCGTAGAAGGTAAAGTTTGACTAAAAAATGAGTTTTTCGCTTCTTTTAGTGCTAGTTTGTAATTAGTAGCTGCACATTGATAGGTGTCCCAACGAGACTGGGACTTGGATAACTTCGCGGAACAAAGCAAGCGTTTTTTTTTTTTTTTTTACAACCTTTTCAGTGACTGGTTAAACCACGGCGATTTTCGGTTCGATCTGATGGTTCTGAATGGTATGAACGTACTTGTGAGTGAAGCCACTTTATTTTTAAATAAATTCCAGTTCACATTTATAGATCTCTCATCAAACCCTTGTGGGAACTCATCCAGAAACAGACATAGCTTTCGAATAATAGCAACAAAGGCCGCCTTCTTATAATTTCTAATACATTTATAGTGGTTATCTTGATTAGGAACAGGAATGTTCAATGTGAAGTGAAGCAAAGAATGATCGCTTAAACCTGTTATGTAAGTTGTGGGACTGACAAGGTCTGGGGAGGTGGTCAGTACAAGATCCAAGACACTTGATGATGTGGGCGTAACTCGGGTTGGCTGGGTTACAACTTGCGAGAGATTGAAAGTAGCACACATGTTCAAGAAATTGCTACACTCGGTAGAAAAGAGACAAAGAGAAGAAGATTCGCTAGACCATAAAATATTTGGATAATTAAAGTCGACTAGTAACATTATTGAAGCATTTGGGAAACGTACCATAATTTTATTAATTGAATCGTGTAAATTGTCAACAAAAGTCGCACTAAACGATGGTGGACGATAGCAAACACCCAAGATAAGCGTTTTGAAACGCATGCGAAGTTCAACCCAAACAAGTTCAAGGCTGCTTACGACATCTACAGTAGACAATATAATGTAATATGCGACGGCAGTCAAAACACCACCGCCGCGTGTTTCTCCTCTGCCATGGCGAAAAACGTTGAATCACCTGGTACACTCAAAAAGTTTGTTGCTCCCAACTTGTCCGGAAAGTACCACTACGTCAGCATAGCATGAGTCAATGACAGAGCTTAGTTCATCACGTTTAGATGAGACGCTTCGAATGTTGCTGAAAAGAAGAGAAAGTTTATTTTTGTTATCAGACGCCAGTCCACTACCCCTCACGTGTTGTTATCGCGAAGTGCTTGCCGGTGATGCGTCACCTTCAGAGTTCGAACTTCGATTCAGGCTGCGCTGGTTAGGGGTGCTAGCATATTCAAACACACAGTGATCGACTGGGTTGTAACTGTAGGACTTGTTATTCATGTAAAGGTTTTTTGTATTTTAGTTTAAACACCAAGTTCTGCGTTTTCGCAAATTCAATCAGCTTTCTGCGTGCCTGACGTGTCGCTACAGAATAATCCTCGCTGACGGTAATGCCACTACGCTTTAATTTTGAGCTTGAAAATAAAATCTGCTGTTATAATTTGAAGGACAAAAACTTTACCATCACTGGTCTGCATTTGCTATCTGAAAAGACACCGAGCCTATGTGCACGTTCGATGAATTCACTTGAGATAGGAAAATTCAAAGAGGCCGACACGGCGTTCAGTAGCTTTTACTCAGTCTGGGCCCAGGTTTCTGAATGAGCATCCGTCAAGCCGTTAAACAAAAGATTATCGCGTCGTGACCTGTCCTCGAGCTCAGCATGGCTAGCCCGTAATCGTGAGTTCTCCTCAATGAGGCTATCAGTCATCTGCCGTAACAATGACAAGTCTTGCTGTAGGAGGTCGCTGGACGAAGATTTAGATTCTACCGCAGTCAGCCTTTTATCGATATCTGTGATTTTGCTCTCGATTAATTCCTGGCTTTTCTTAATATCATTTACGGTGCTGATTAAACTTGACTGGTCTTTTTCTATTTTTACTGTGCTCGAGTTAACACCTTGTAACTTAACAAACATATCGTTAAACTGTTTTTGCAGTGTGTCAGTCATTGGACTATTAGTTTCTGATGGAGCGGCCTCTTGGGTCCGCTGAGGTCCTTGGTTTAATTCAACGTCCACTGACATTAACAGTACTTGACTAAGAACGTCAAAGCACTGACAGCACAAAGAGAACATCACTCCCGGGCATGGGAAAAGAAAGAGGCATACGTCATCACATTTTTTTTCGAATCAAGACGTATCATTACTAACCTGTGTAAGCAAGCGCACGACGTGAATGAGCCTCGTCGTGACGCTGTTCCCATGCCCACTGGGAGTGCCAGGATCCCGCCAGCCGTTCTTATCGAAGAGCGAAGACGATGATGCTGTCGATGATGTTGTTTTGCTTGACCGAGGAATATTCCAGCTTGGTTGCCAGCAGGGTGCGCACCAAAAGCCGTCCTCAGCGTTGGCTGCTTGAAGCTCTAGTGCAGCAGACTCCCAAGAAGTGGAGGCAGTCGATCCCAAGCAGCACTGAAGGTATGCCGTACGTGACCTGTGTAAGCAAGCGCACGACGTGAATGAGCCTCATTGTGACGCTGTTCCCATGACCACTGGGAGTGCCAGGATCCCGCCAGCCGTTCTTATCGAAGAGCGAAGACGATGATGCTGTCGATGATGTTGTTTTGCTTGACCGAGGAATATTCCAGCTTGGTTGCCAGCAGGGCGTGCACCAAAAGCCGTCCTCAGCGTTGGCTGCTTGAAGCTCTAGTGCAACGCTTCACCAGTGCATAAATGCCGCGGGGAAAATGAAATATTGTTGCTAACTCCGGAGCCAGGAATGCTCTGCCGCTTTCAAGTCATCATCTGTATCAGAATTCCTTAACCCGAGAGCCCCTCTGAGATAGGTAAAAATCACTCTGTGCGAGGTCTGGCAAGTATGGTGGATGAGGAATACACTCTAATCGCAGTCCTTAGATTTGTTCCCCTGTCGTACGTGCCATATGAGGGCGGGCATTGTCATGCGGCAGCAATATCCCTGAGCTGAGCAATCCGCGACGCTTTAACCTGATTGCAGGCTTTAAGCCGTTCTCAAGCAGGTTGCAGTATGATGAAATGTGCACAGTGAGTCCCGTGGGCATGTAATTTTCAACTATTGAGCCTTTAGTGGTCTCAATAGACCGTGAGCATTAGCTTGCCCATCGTTGGCGCTGTCTGCAACTTCTTCGGCCTGGTGACGTTGTGTGTCTCCACTCCTTGCTTGCTCCTTTGTATCTGGCTGGCGTAGTGTACCCAGCATTCATCACCGGTGACAATGTTTTGAAGAAATGTATATCTCTCGGCTTCGTAGCGTCGCAGTAGCATTTTAAAAGCATCCACACGCCGCTCCTGAAGGTCCAGCGTAAGTTGTTTTCATACCCACATGGCGGATACGTTGTGGTACTGCAGAATATCATGAATGATATGGTGCGTCGAACCGTGACTAATATGCAATTCTCCAGTCACTTCATAAATGGCGACACGCCAGTTCCCGTGTATGAGCCGTTCCACAGCAGAGATTGTGTACGGCGTCGTTGAAGTGTGAGCCCGGTCGGTGCAAGGTTTTTTCGTCAAACAGGACGCTTCACTTTGAAATTTGTTGTGCCACTCGTACACCTGCCGAAGAGATACAGAGGCGTTTCCTTAGTACTTCAGCATCCTCCGATTAATATCCGCAAGTTTTTTGCCCTCTGGTCCCAAAATTCGGATGACAAAACGCTGCTCATACCTGGTGCACGAAAACAAGGGGGCGGCCATTTTGAAAGTGTTGTAGGTCACGTGACATGTCACATCAAGTCGCCAGGGTGGCGTGCACAGCTCTCTCTTGCAGTAGGTCAAAACATATTTGCAGCTCAGCAGTCAATCACTAGATTTGGTTTTCTCACGGCTAAATTGCGGTTATTTTTTTACTCTGACTCGTATGTGACAAGGGGTGTAAGAATATATCCTGTTTTTCTGTATGGCGTAGGCTTAACCTACGAGAAATCTTAACGTAGTTCATGCTGGATCATGCACCGACGCGCTTGTTTTGCCATATGAGAAGAAGCGTGCGAAGATGGACAAGTTCTACCACAAAGAGGACGTCATTACGAGGATTTGGTGTTTCCTGTTTGGTAAGTATCATGCAGCGCCAACCAAAGAAATTGCGGTGCACCGTCATCCGCAGCGACATTCTCCTCGAATGAACGTACGACGCTATGTTTCATGTGGACATTTCCCGCATAAATAGCTGACCACGTTTCGGATATCCGCTTCCCTTCCTTACTTTGTCGTTCCAGTGTTGTGCAGTAGAGGGCCTTGAAAAATGTCCTTAAAGCCGGTCGTTGTTTGGATGGACTACAGCATGCTGGACACACTGTCGCAAAGTAATGCAAAGTATTATAGAACTTAAATAGGCACTGATTACCTTTAGTCGTAAGGTACGTACAGTGGTGGAAAGAGCCTACGAAGCCACATGAGCGTGCGGTCTCGAGCTGCACGAGAGGCGTCATGGTGGCGGGGAGAAGAATTACGCCGAGCCGGACGCCGTCCGGGTTCGAGATTAGACGCTACCAACATCCGAAGGCTTGGGTCTGTATTGTTTGATCGAAACTCGTTTCGTGGAATTGAGTTTCCTGGGCAACGTTTCATGGAGACGCGTTTCATAAAAACAAGTTTCATCAACACAAACGTTTCATCGACACTCGTAACACGAACTGCACGATGTGCGGACACTCTGTCGCGCGTGTATCACTGGGGTTCGTGCTACCCATCCGGCTTCCCGTTTACGCCGCTTCGCAGCGACAGTTCGCGGCAGGTCTATGCTAAACCTTTAAAAGACCTGACCCAAGCGTACATGCCGCTTCGCGGAGACAGTCTGATCCAGGGAATTCACGAAAGAAACTGATCAATCTAGACTCTTGATGAAACAATTTGTCGATGAAACAATCTGCCGATCAAAAGTTGTTCGATAAACTGATTGCCACCGGTTCCGCCTTGCCATGTTTGGTAGCGTCGATCTATTTTAAATCAATGGCGCAATGAGTCATAGCAAGGCCGGATAGCCGGATGTTGATAGTCGCTAACCTCGTAACCGGCCGGCGGCCAAGCTCGCCGGCCGGTTTCGACGCAAGTTTGCCATACTCCCAAGACAATACATCTGACTCCTTTAACGTTAGATCTCAAAACTGTAGCTCACCTTCAATCGGATCTTCGTGACTAAACAAGAAATCCGGCGCCGCCTCAATTATGGCTTTTTTGATCGTGGGAAGAACCTCCCTCACAACAGAACAGATCACAATGTCATCTACATATCGTTTGATAATCACAATCCGATCTGACGAGGATTGCACTAGGCTCCATAATTTCAAGTCCAAAGGGGCCAAATAGATTACGGATCATGCAGGTGCTAGGGCTGAACCTATGCATACGCCCTCCGTTTGGGTGTATCTTGTTCCCTCGAACTCGACGGAAGTGGAATCAAGGTAAAACTCTAGTAAGTTTAGAAAACTAGCCAATCAATCCCTGACCGTGACTGAAAAATTACCAAATTGGCTTCCAGCCTCTGTCTGACTCGCGCAAGTAGGAGCGGTTGACGTAACGAGTAATTCAGGTCTTTAATGTCCCTTGACATGATCTCACAGGATTTCCAATGGAACGCTCGCAAACAATCGATCAACTCTTCAGGCTTCTTCCGGACCATCGGGCTGTTTATTTCAACGGAAAACAAGCACCTCTGCAAAAATTCCGGAATCACTCTATGCCATGTGCCAATCTCGTTCACTAAAACCCTTAGCGGTAACATCGGCTTGTGACCTTTGAGAAAAAAGTTTACAGAGAACAAACCTTACGTTACTTCCCTAATTCTTTTGAGCACTGAAACCATCTCAGAATCTTCCAGGATGTCTACCATATTCTTCTTCAGCCGCTTCGGATTCACGGTGCATGGTTGAAACAATCCCGTTATCTCAGCCCTCGACTTCTCTTAAAACGCTGCGATAGGCAAACGCGCAAACCTGCCGTTCTTGTCCGTCTGAATCAGGGAGATCTGACCGGCTTCCAACTCTTTTTTTATTATTCCTACGTCCCTAAAATCTCTTTTCTCCGTTTTGTTCTTGCTACGTACTAACCGCGAAACCGACTTCACTGACTGATCCAAAAACCCTTTCCTCTCATCAGCTGGAATCTTAAGAGCGATACTTTGGGTGCTTGAAAGGAAATCAAATATCGATGGCTCGAGATTCAAACATACCTTTGGACCCTTTTCTAACAAGGACGCAGAGCGCTCGGAAATGGTTACGTAGAAGGAGTTTACAACATTGGTATGTATAGTAGCTGACCCCTCGCGTGTGTCCTGTCCCCATTCTTTCCGTTGTCTCCTGTCTTAACGATGTGCAATTTGGTAGAGTCGGGTATGGTACAATAAAACCATACATGTTCCTCTTCCTCGACGGTTTTGTTGAACAGTTCTGTAAGATTGGCTCGTTGAAGTGGTTTTGCCACAAGAATGGACAAGCCCTCACATCCAAGGTACACGTTGTAGTCTGTATCGCAGATACTCCTGCCAGAGCAATAGTGTTACTATTTAGTATTACCAATTAGAGCAATGGTTTCTTCTATAAAACTTAGCTCAGACTATTATTTCCAGAAGTCATTTCGTGTAAACCCGTTGCAAACAGTTTGCAGTGCAGCCTTAATGAAACTTTCTTGTAAGAAATATATAAGGCGAGTATATAACAGGGGAATTTCAAGCATAGATAGTTGAGAAAGCATGGGTCCCTATTATATGAGGAAAAGACACATACTTTAGCGAATAGAAATCATTTGAGGGAATAAACGTTTTCGCGAATGACGCTTTAGCGAATAGGCTGCTTATAGGCGGTGACACGCTGCAGTGACGCTTGGACGTGCCTGTATGACTGGGACGCGTGTTAACCCATTCATACCTACCGTTCGCGCCGCTTCGCAGCGGCAGACAAGGCGGCTCATTACAAATAGAAGCTAATGCGAGCTGTCGATGCAACTCCCTACTGCTGTTTGTAGGCAGCATCACGCTGTAAGGACGTTTCACTACTGCTGGCAACCCTTGGCCGGGCCGGATCGGAGGTGAGCCGCTCTCTCCTACATTTTCATTATTTTCTCGGGTTATCCCGCGAATACAGCGCTTAAACTTCACACACGGCTTCCCTAACATATAGCGACTGTCCCGACACCAAATATAGGATCTCAATCACCATAGAACTTTTGTTTCGGACGGCCGAAATTCGGTCGGGCCGGTCCCCATAGACAAAACACAGGGGCGTGTTTAAAGAGCCATAACTCTGTTTCTACCGCAGTAATTGCGCTCAAATGTCTGTCAGGCATAGCTTATATTCTTCGGAACGTGTGCCAAAATTTTCATTGCGAATGCTTCAGCAGAACGCGAGATAATAAACTTTGAAAATTCAAAGCGAGGCGGCCGTCATCTTGTTTTTCCGGGTTACGCCCCCAATATGGCGACACAGTGAATGGGAGCATCGGGCGCCATATTGAAACACCCAACTGATACATCTACTAAGATAGAAGTGATAATCCTCAAGTGGGACTGGAAGCGCCACCTGGTGGGGTAAACTTCAAATACGCTAATTGGATTTTTTTGAAAAATCATAGAAAATTAACGGTAAATGATAGAACGAAAATAACGAGATTTTCGTACTGACAAATTTAATTTTCTATTCAGAAAAAATAGTTTCAGGGCCGAGAGACATTCAGAAGTACCCAAAGTCTACACCCCCCCCCCCTCCTCCCCTTGGCTGAGAGGGATAGACACGTATCTAGAGGGGCAAAAGGGTGAAACGGACTCCGCATGGTCAGGGTCTGACTAGGGAGACTTGGGATACACCCCTGCCCTCCCTCAGAGGTCGGCATTTTAGGTCGCCCTCACTCACCCTCACCCACACAGCCACACTCACATCAGCCCCTCACTCACCCTCACCCTCACAGCTACACTCACCCTCAGCCCCTCACTCACCTTCACACTCACACTCACCTTCAGCCCTTCACTCACCCTCTCTCACCCTCACGCCCCTCACGCACTCACCGCCCTCACGGCCCTCACACCCCTCACGCATTCACGGTCCTCACAGCCCTCACAGCCCCGCGCCCCTCACGCCCTCATGGCCCTCACGCCCCTCACGCACTCACCGCCCTCACAGCCCTCACGCCCCTCACGGACTCATTGCCCTCACGCCCCTCACGCCCCTCACGCACTCATGGCCCTCACGCCCCTCACGCACTCACCGCCCTCACGGCCCTCACGGCCCTCACGGCCTTCACAGCCCTCACGGCCCTCACGGCCCTCACTCACCCTCACACTCATGAATTTTCCTGGTTCAGAAACTCACTCATCTTACCTCACCTGTGAGGATGAGGGTGAGTGAGGGTGAGTGAGTGCCCTCATGAGTGAGGTTTGCCAAGGTATGATTGTAGGAAGCAGGCCCTGCCGTCTTCGTTGGCGGCGGCTCCTGCGCTCCTCGGAGTCTTTGGAAGGGTGTCAGCCACGTTGGGTCCCCATGCCGGGAGCGGTGTTGTGAAGCCTGGCTCGCCAGCTCGTGGGTCCGCTCGTTGCCGCGGTGCCCTCCCAGGATCCATCGTATCGTTACGGTGGTCCCGTCATCTTTTAGTAGGGCCGTGCAAGTATTCTTGCTGGCGTGCGCGGCGCTGTTTCGTTGGCGGACCGATAAGGCGCTTAAAGGGGTGCTCCGGCCGTTTTTTGAGCTACCTAAACAAATTGCATTTTCTGACTACCCGGACTTCAATCGTCACGGTATGCTATTTATTTTCTCCAAATTCAAAATAGCAATTGAGAAAACCGTAAATGAAGTTGATGCCGAAACCAGCATTCAAATTTTCGCGCGCTCTTCAGTGCAGTGACGTCACATATGGTACAGACTTTCAGGTCGTGCATGTAGTCTTAAGCAGAGTATGTCAAGTGTTTTTTGGGTTCTTCTCAGTGAATCAGTTACCAAACATTCTTTTCCCACCATCAAACGTCTTGTAATCAGTTGGGAACATGGCTTACTGCCCCCTTTATACCATTTCTGTCGTCACACATCAATGTTGCCAGTAGGGGCTCCCAGTTTGAGAAACACGATGAAAACGAAATTTGAAAATTCAATAATTTCGCGAATATTTTTTCTTTTCACACAATACTTGGGGAACTCGTAGAGTCATGTCTATCGGTGTGTTGAGCCAATTTTGAAGCAAATCAGCGACCATGAAAAAATCGCCGAAGTACCCCTTTAAGGGCCTCGGTTTAAAGCCCCTCGATGAGCCTTTTGTTACCAGTGAATTTCATATAGGGACTTTACCAGTGCAGTCTGTGAACAGGTGGATTTGTATATTTTTCAGCAGATATTTATGTAGCTCTGATAGCGATACGCGCTACATCGACAACCGACAACTGTGTTTGCGCCCGCATCCTATCGTTATCGGAGTGCGAACACAATCTGCTGAAACCCTGTACTGTCAAGAGTATACCATTATAAAACTATCAGTAGTATGCGACCGTTGGTTGACTGTCGGTACATATGTATCAACTATCAATACATCCGGAGCCGAGCGCCGTAAAAACAATCGATGAAACTATCGATGGTCGACTACCGCAGAAATATCGATTGCGTGCTATCGGCACTCGATTATTGGAAACTATTGATAGTGTACCATTGATAATAGATTTGAGTAACGTTGGTAATAGTAATTGAAAATGTCAAACATTTCCTGGGTTGCCAAAGGCAACCCAGGAAATATTCCAAAGCTCATAAGAAATCACGACGGGAGCCTTCAGCAGGCTTATCAAGGAACAATAAAAAAAAAAAAAAACTAGAAAAGCGATACAAATACGGTTGTAAAAATAATGACAGTAAATCATCGAGAGCACTTCCGAAAAACTATCAACAGTATACTTCTGAAAAAACTATCGATGGTTCTTTCGAAAAACTATATCAAGAGTATACTTTTGAAATAGTATCTAAGTTAGATTATCAAAAAAAAAAAAAAACTTTTGACAGTGCTATCAATAGTCGACTATCGTAAAACTATGAATAGTACTATCAATAGTTGACTATCAAAAAAACTATCGATAGTACTATTCATAGCGACTATCAACGGTCGACCATAGTAAAACTGTTGATAGTCGACTATCGTAAAACTATCGCTAGTATCGATAGTAAATTTATCGATAACTTTGCGTAAGTAATACTAGGTCCTCACTCGAACTCAAAAATAGTTTGTGCTGTCACCGCAGTCGGTGCGTTGACGCTGGTGTTGTGCGCGGAGGCGCGAGTCGCCACCGTCGGCGTGCATGTGCGCTTGAAAAAGAGCCGGCGCCGTCCTCCGCCGCTCGGTCACCAGACACCAAGGCGCTGCGGCCCTCGCGAGGGGATGCTTTATCTTTTGGTTTGTTTCCCTTTGACTCATTTTGCACCTTGGCCAAGTGGCTGAGAAAGACGCGCCTTTTATAAGCTTTTTTTTTTTTAGTTGGTTTGCTTTTATATTTATTATACCTAGCTCTATTTACTCAACACTGTCCGGCATGAAATCGCGGCTTTTATTTTTTAAGCATCCAAATTCAGTTTTTATTATATCTTTGTGCATATATGTTTCTGTTGTCTTTTTCTGCTGTGCTTACTACGACAAGGGTCACACATTTTAAGAATATAATTTCATCCAGTTGAAAAAAAAAAAAATACTACGGTAAATATTAAACGTATTTGACTTTTTTGAGAACCTCCGAGCTGAAGTCATAAGCCCGTCAGGTCCTTCATCTCTTTGGGGGATCGCCAAGAAAATAAAACATTTCCGATCCCCAACAAACTTGTTGGGATCGGCGCGCTGTGTCTGTGTCTTCTTCTGTGTCCGTCGCCTTTTTGCGCTTTCTAATCATTCTGAACCACCAACTTGCCCAACTTTCTACCCTCGTTAACATTCGCGATTCTTTTCATCTCGTTCCCACTGTTTTCCTACCAGTCGTGCAATTATTGTATTTCGGCTCGCGCTACCGGTAGGAAGGAAAGCGCTCCCGTGTTATTTTTTTTACGAGGACTACTCAAATTTTGAGTTGACTGATAGCGATGACTATACTACGTGCAAATTTGACTGCGCACATTTATGATAAATTTATTTATTTTGATTAAATCTCGACTATAATTATGTTTTATATGAAAGGACCCCTATTAAAATATTCGGCGAAGTGCTTGCTTCAGGGACTTACGCCAAGCATTGAAAATAGGCCTGTATACTCGTATATTTTAAACGACTTTATTTCGAGAACAAAGTGCCGGTATCAAAGAATTTTCACAAGCACAAATTTCCGCGATTCGGGTTGGTGTGCTATATATTCATTACCATGGGGTGAATTATTCGCAGCACCAAATGTTCGCGATTATTTTCTTCTTTATTAAATGGCGTATTTTAGGAGATGTTGGCATTGTACAAACAGTGTCGGTTACTCCATAACAATTATTTCAATATCTAAAAAAAGAGTGAGAGAGAAAAAATTAACAAAACACGCACACAGACATACAAACAAATTACGCGAACGCGCACGCGCATAGGCCTAGGTTGCATAACCTAAAAAAGTGTTCCGCAGAAGTGTAACTCCTGCCCACGTCTGTATATGTATATGTGTTGACGAACAAAACACAAACATTCACGCCCACGTTGAATACGTGCACAGTAATGCACGTGACACCATGTCATATATATATATATATATATATAACTGGGAAGAAAAAAAACCTTGGTGAAAACAGCAACAACGGACGATTTAATCTTCGACGTTTCGGCCGGAGTCCGGCCGTCGTCAGGAAGACTCCGTATACCCAAATCACAATGTTTACCCAACGAAGAATATCCGATAAAAAGAAAAAGCGGATGCTCCCCCAAGCTCGGAGCTGTATATATGAAAAACAAAAAACAACAAAAATACACGAGACTGAAAAACAAAAGCGAACGAGCGGGCTGACCGCGCGATACAAGTACGTACAGAGCGCGACACTTTTAGCGCGAACAAGCGATCGCCGGTTTTTCCAGTTTTTCTATTTGAAACCAAGGGATGTCATCCAAGTTATTATCGCTACGAGAAGAGCTCATTTAGTTCTACAATGTAAGCGATAAAATTTCGTACTCGCTAATACTAGTTAGAAGTAAAATGCGAAAATGCGCCGATGTCGTGTTCGCGCTAACAGTGTCGCGATGTGTACCTAACAGGAACAAGTCTAGACATGTATGGACGTGTATCGAGAGCTCGGAATGTGATTTTTTTATAGACCGACACGCTGTTTACAAACAAACCCGCTTTTGCCCACACCAGGTGTGGGCACTGCGCGTGCGCAGAAACCGAATTCGCGTGAAGTGAAGCGTCTGCGCATGCTCAGTGCCGTCGACAGCGCCACCGCAGCTGCGTGACGTCAGGGCCGCGTGCGGGTCTATATGCAAATTAAATACGTTGTGTGAAAATCCGCTCGTTCGGTTTTGTTTTTCAGTCTCATGTTTGTTTTTTTGTTTCGTTTCGTATCGTTACCGTCCCTAAGCTTGTCGTGTGCGCTGACTGCCAGTGTCGGACTTCGTGTGGATGCCGAAAGACGAGATTGCCTGCCTGAACATTGATGACGTTCCAGATGACGCTCCGATGGGCTACATTCTGGAGGCAGACCTCAGATATCCTCACGACTTGCACGATACTCATTCTGACTTTCCCTTGGACCCGGTGAAGCAAAGCGTTCCTGGCGCAGTTGCTCGCGTTTCCCACCGGTGTGTCTTGAAAACTTCTTGTGTACATTTTTGTATAATCCGCCAGTGTACGGAAGCCGGATCCTATCTCTCTTCTCATCTCACACCCTGACCTTGTAAATATATTTTTGGATTGTTTCGCGCGCGTTGCTTTGTTATTCAACAACTTTTTTTTTTGCCTCGGATGTGTCTTGATACTGCTTGTGTTGTACATTTTTGTGTAAAGTGTTTCCAGTGGTTTCTTTGTCGCGTAGAATGATTTTAAAAGCCGTATCTGTAGTCATTAGTGTTCGTGATTTAGAGCGAATGATTATAAAACCACAAAACAACATATCTTTCTCGTCTTTAGCGCGCATGGATGCGACCACGCTCCGATCCATTTCCCACACACGCTCCGTTCAGCAGCAGCAGATGACGCTAAAATTAGCGAGAGATGACGTGAGCGCGATAGAGTTGTCGACATCTACCAAGTTGTCGGTAACATTATCGAGAGATGCCGCGTGATAATGGTAAAAGTTCACGCCAGCTAAGAGATTCAAGTGCGCGCCACCCCTCAAAATTAAGTATATACAGCTTACCATGTGTGCGAAGCGCGCGGCAGGGACACTTCAATGCTTTACGCTGGGCCAAGATGTAGCACGGCCTGTGAACTTCAAAGTTTTACCATCACCCCAGCCAACATTTAGCGGTATCCAGCTGGTGCTAAGGGAACCTTCAGACGACCCACAAATTTAGCGAGGTCGAAGCTTTTACCACCAGATGTCAGCAATTTTTTGGCGATTAGGACTTCAAAGTTCTAACGCTTGATGGTGCCTATTCAAAAACAAATCACCGGGTCCAGCACGGTCTGTGAGTTTGAAGACTTTGCCCCACCGTTTAGCAGGTCCACTTCAAAGATTTACGCTTTACCAAGAGTTAACACGGTCCGCCAGCTTCAAAGTTTAACCGTCACCTCACCCCCCAATTTTGCGGCTGATGCTAATTGGACCGTCACATGACTTCCAAAGTTTATAGCGAGTCGAAGCATTTACCACCAGATGGCACCCAATTTGAATGAGGACCACTTCATTGTCTGAACACTAGATGACGCCTATCCCCGAAATTCGCTGCGTCTTTGCAAAGTTTTTTGCGAGCTGGCCCAAATTTTAACAGTGTCGCTTTAAAACTTTATGCAGGATCAACATCAATCACGGTGCGCGAGCTTCAAAGTTTTACAAACACCTCAAGCCAAATTTAGCGGGACCCAGCTGCTGCTGCTATTTGGGAACGTCACATGACACCGAAATCCATCGGGTCGAAGACCCCAAATGCAACAGCTAAGGGGTCGCCTCGAGGCTACGAGTTCGCGAACACCGCTTGAATCGCGCGCGCGAAATCACGTGATAAGAAGACGAGCAACGTCACACGAGCCTGGTCACTTTAATTGCAGCAATGACGCATTCTGTTTTTAACCGTATTACAAAAGCCAAGTAGCGCGCGGGACATCACGTGATCTGAATGCACACACACACACACACACACACACGAACAACTAAGACGACTTAAGCGGTCTCGGAAGCAATGTGGTCGAAGCTCAGTGGGTATAGCGTCGGGCTGGTGTGCACGAAGTCGCGATTTCGATTCCCAGCCGGCCGCGGAGCCTTTTTTATCGAATAAAAGGGGCATTTACCGCGCAGAGATTCAAATTCAAAACACGTGACCGTTTTGTGACCGGAGCGCAGCGCCCTCTGTTGGATGCAGCACGAACCCTGTGTGACATCACGTGAGCGCCCTCTGTCGGACGCAGCTCAAACCCTGTGACATCACACGTGAGACGCCCTGAGCGCCGCAATTCAAGTCCTATAGCGCCCTCTGTCCCTGTGACATCACGTGGTTGTTATCATATGATGACCGCAGCTGTCAACACCTGGTCAACCATGATTGTGGTCTGAGGTTTGAGGTCATGGTAAGTGACACGCTTCTGGTACGCGCCTGACACGCGACGCGCACGTGACTTCACACCTATACCGAGCACGTGACTCGAGGGCGTAACCTCGCTGAGCTCCGATTGGTCACTGGCTAATGCCCTGTGGGCGGGGCCATCGATGCCCACTGCCTGGCATTGGTCACTGGGATGGGAGAGAGGTAAAGGGCCCCGCCCTAAAGCGCTGTGATTGGTTGGATTGGGCTTGGCCCCGCCCTCCTGCGCTGTGATTGGTCGGATCGGGTTTGGCCCCGCCCTCCTGGGCTTTGAGTGACAGCTGTGCAAACTGGTACATGTTTCCTGCTAGTAATGACAGCTCTGTTCGCTACACTCATGCGGCAGTTAGCTGCGGCCCAGAGCCCGACTGCCCCCGCGCCAGTGACCCTTCCGCCACCGCGGCTTACGATGGAGTGGCCCACGTATTCGGGTTACGCAGACGAGAGGTCTGTTCATGACTTTCTGTTACTCCTAGGCACCTACCAAACGGCTGTTGGCACGTCGGATCCTGCCAATCGGGGATGCCGCCCGTTGGTGGAGGCTTCAGGAGCCTCCCTCATCGATGGCCGCGTTCCATGAGCGCTTCCGAAGCGAGTTTCTGCCGCCGGACTATGAGAGGCGCGTCCACGAGGAATTAAACACGCGCACGCAGCACCCTGACGAGAGCCTCTTGGAGTACGTGAGCGCCCTTCAGGAACTCTATTCGAGAGCAGACCCCGCGGTGAGTCACGCGGACCAAGTCTCGCGACTGATCCGCCAGTGCCACCCGTCCTTCAAGCCGTATCTACGTGGGCGCAGCTTCGACACCCTGGAGGCTCTGGCCCGGGAGGCGCGCGTCGTTCAGGCGGACTTGCTTGCTGAGCTCCGCTACGCGCCTCCACCCAGGCCACAGGAATCGCTTGAGCCCGGTTGCGCGTGGGCGGGGTCCCAAAGCCCGACCCCCCGCGTAGAGGCAGCGTCGGTGTCCGCGGTTTTTAGGCGCGAGGCGAGAGAAGTCGTGTCAGCTCGCGCGCTAGACCCCTTTTCGTACGAGCAGAGAAGCCGCGCCGGCCGCGAGAATCGGCCTTCGAGTTCGGTCGGGGCCATCGCGGCCGGGGCGCGTGGTGTCGCGAGGCGGGGAGATAACGCGTCCCGTTTCGGTCGAGATGAAAGGGACGGCCGTCGCCAGAGTTCGGGCCGCCGACCCCTGCGTTGTTTCCGGTGTGACCAGCCTGGCCACATCATACGTAACTGTCCGCAGCTCGAGCGTGACGGTCAGCTCCAGGGAAACGCCCAGGGCCAGCGGCGTTAACCGAATCATCCAAATTCCCGCCGCTGGCCAGTGGCGAAATGGAGGGGCGACGCGGTACCGTGGGGAAGCCCCACGAAGACGTGTTGGCGACATGTCCCACCGATGCCGCGGACGCGTTTGTCCCTCTGGCATGTAGAGCCAAGACGGGACTCTCTGCCTCTGGACCCTACATGACCATTAACATTGCTGGGAGGGAGTTCTCAGCATTGATAGACACCAGAGCTACCCTTTGTCTGATTGGTGACGACGTGTACGAAGCATGCCGCGATAGGAGGAGGAGTTTAAGACCGGTCGACATCTGCATGCGTTTGGCAACGGGCATGACGAGGGCTGAGGGGGCTCTGCGCCTTCAGGTCGAGTTTGACGGTCGACGTAAGAGGCAACGTTTTGTGTACCTTCAGGGTCTCACATCTCCGGTCATACTGGGGCGAGATTTCCTTTCTCGAGAAGGCATCATAGTTGACCTACGGAACAATGGGTACCGTTACGACCCGTACACTCCGCTGATACCTTTCGCCGACCCACCGCCCCGTGTTCCTTGCGCTCCACGTACGACGGCTGTCGCTGGTTGTCCCAAGCTCCAGCCAGAGGCGCTCGTCACGCAGGTTGGAATGGCGGAATAGGAGGCCGTGCTCGCGTCTTTCGACGGCCCGACCGAGCAGAGGCATGCACTCGCGGACGTTTTACGCCCCTTTTCAGCGACATTCACCGAACAACCGGGCAGGACTAACGTCCTTCAACACCGGATCGACACCGGCGAAGCTAAGCCCTGGGGTTGCAATCCCCGGCCGCTTAGCGTTCACAAAAGAAACCTCCTCGACGCCGCCCTTGACGAGATGATTGACACGGGCGCTGTCAGGAGATCGAAGAGTCCTTGGGCTTTTACGGTAGTTCTAGGTCCAAAAAAGGACGGGACAGCGAGGCTTTGCGTTGACTACCGCCAGCTCAATTCTGTGACAACGAGGGATGCGTATCCTTTTCCGTCGATCGAATCCATCATGTATTCCTTGGGAAACGCCCGAGTGTTCACAACACTATACTGCAGCAGGGGGTTTTTGCAGATTCAAATCGTTCCTGCTGATAGCGAGAAGACTGCTTTCACTTGCCATCGTGGCTTATTTGAGTTTACTCGCCTTCCCTTCGGACTGTCCAACTCGCCGGCAAGCTTCCAGCGACTGATGGACATCGTTTTGGGGGACGCTAGGTTTAATTTTGCAATGGCCTACATGGATGACGTTGTGATCTTCTCCAAGTCATTCAGCGAACAGCTCGTTCACCTGAGGATCATCCTCGGACGGATGAGGGACGCGGGGTTGACGATTAACCCGAAGAAGGTACAGCTCGCTTCTCCAAAAATCGATCTCCTGGGGTTCGTTGTTGATGAGGGAACCTTGAAGCCGAACGATCAGAAGTTAAGGGCCATCCTTGATTTTCCTCGGCCGCAGTACGTGAAGAGCCTCCAAAGGTTCCTAGGAATGATTGGGTTTTATCGCCATTTTATTCCGAACTGTGCAGAGCTGGCCCGCCCGCTTAAACAGCTCCTGCGCAAAGGCTCGAAGTACGCCTGGCAACGAGAACAGGAGGTGTCGTTCATCTCTCTCACTCGCGCGATTGCGGCGACTGCCAGTTTGCGACTGCCGGAGTTAAACCTGCCGTTTGTGGTACAAACCGACGCCAGCGATTACGGCGTGGGAGCGGTCTTGTTGCAAGAGCACGAAGGCCAATTAAGGCCCGTCGCCTTTGCGAGCCGCACACTCACGCCGGCGGAACGCAACTACAGCACCACCAAACGAGAGGGAGTGGCAATTATGTATGCTCTGCATAAGTTTGATCTCCACCTAGATGGCGCTGTCTTTACCATCCAAACTGATCACAACGCTCTCGCCTGGATTCAGAGGCTAAAGCAACCAGCCGGCAGACTGGCCCGCTGGGTGCTCACTCTGCAGCGCTACTCCTATAAGATAGAGTATCGCAGAGGCACTGCGCACCAGGTCGCGGACGCACTGTCGCGCGCACCCGGGGAGGCTGACCCGGGGGAATTGCCTCGAGCAACCCTCCACTCACGAGAGCAAGCTTGCGGGAATGCAAAGGAAACGGGCGAGGAGGAGAGAGCGCTCGGTCACGCGCCTGGAAGTGGTTCCAGGGGAGCCATCCACACGGGGAAAACGACTCGCGGGAATGCGAGCGGTGGCGGAAAAGGTGATACCCCGCCTTGTGCGGCTGTGTGTGATGCCACAAATGAACAGGTGAACGCTTGGGGTACTGTTGGAGCACAGAACAGTTGTTGGAAGCCCAGAAAACAGATGGTTTCTGTCAGCGAGTGTCGGAAAAGCTAGCGGGTAATGCAGCAGACGCTGGGAACGCTGGCACTGGAAGCGGGTGTCAGAAACGCTGGCGGGCAATGCAGCGGACACCGGGAACGCAGGTGTGAGTGTCGATAGAGAGATCGATTCCTATCTGTTGGGTGAAAACAACTTGTTGCTCAGGTACATCCCCGAGATGAACGAACACGAGGGAGACCCATCCCCCTTCAAAATCGTCGTTCCGCAGAAGCTGCGGCGCAAACTTTTTTATTTTTTATTTATTTTATTTTCCTCAAAGGCCCCCGGAGGAGGAGGTATTACATGAGGGGTGGGCATTACACAGCAAGGCAGCAACAAATTCCAGAAACCTGTGGACAAACTACAAAAGAAAACAAAAAAAAAGCAATATATATCAAGAAAGACAGGGTGAGCACACAAATGCACGCATGAATTTCACCATTATGAAACTAAGATTGATCTAGCGCTATAAGAGCTTCTTTGAATTTATCCAAGTCCCTAAGCTGTATTATGTTTTCAGGAAGATCGTTCCAATCTTTGGCAGTTTTAATAAAAAAGGAATTTGCAAATCGATCTGTGTTTGGGCGAGGATATGACACCTGTTGGGTGTTGTTAATGCGACTTGAAAAGTGCGAACGGAGCGTGATGTAAGGGTTAGGTGACAACGTGTGATAATATCGGTGAAACAGTGATAATCTGGCAATTCTTCGACGGTGATTTAGCAAAGGCAGAGCCGCACGTTTCTTTAGTTGGGTGACGCTTGTAAAAGACGAATAGTCGGAGTATACGAATCTTACAGCGCGATTTTGAATAGCTTCCAAGTTTTCGATAAGATAATTTTGGTATGGATCCCATATCGCTGCGGCATATTCTAGTTTGGGGCGGATGAGTGTTGTATAGGCGAGCAGTTTCAAGTGAGGAGGAGCGAATTTTAAAGTACGTTGCAGATAACCAAGGGATTTACTTGCAGCTGAAATTATACTGTTTATGTGGATGGACCATGAAAAGTCTTTACTGAAGTGCACGCCTAGGTATTTGTAAGTACTAGTTGCTTGTAGGACAGAACTATCGATGGAGTAATTATAAGTAAATGAATTGGTGCGTTTATGAAACGGGACGAGTTTACATTTTGAAACATTTAAGGACATTTGCCATTTATTACACCAATTTTCTATAGCTGAAAGATCTGCCTGCAATTTTACTTGGTCATCGTAACTGTTAATTTTGGAATATAAGACGCAATCATCGGCAAAGAGGCGGATGTTTTTAAATACACAGAGTGGCAAATCATTAATATATATTAAAAAGAGAAGAGGGCCAAGCACTGTACCTTGAGGTACTCCCGAGAGAACGGGGCTGGTGTTAGAGGGGGTGCTATTTACAAGGACGAACTGATTTCTGTTAGAAAGGAAGTTGTTAATCCAGGATAACACGAACGGGTCTAGGTTAAGCAGGGCAAGTTTAGACATTAGTCGGCGATGCGGGACTTTGTCGAATGCTTTTTCGAAATCGAGAAAAATTGTGTCTGTCTGTATGTTATTGTCGAAATTAACATGAAGGTCGTGAAGGAATCCGGCTAGTTGTGTTTCACAAGATAAACCCCTACGGAAACCGTGTTGTGACGGGTGTATGAAGTTGTTACACTCTAGATGATTTATAATGTTTGTGAAAATTATGTGTTCCAAAATTTTTGATGGCACGCTTGTTAAAGATATGGGCCGGTAATTATATGGTGAAGATCTGGAACCGGGTTTGGGGATTGGAATAATCTTACCTAACTTCCACTGAGCGGGGACGTAGCCTGTTTCGAGTGATTGAGAAAACAGTAATGTGAGAATGGCGCTGCTTATCACCTTTGTGTTTTTCAGTATTTTGCAGTTGATGTTGTCTGGTCCAGCAGCTGATGAGAGCTTCATATTGTTAATCACATTGACTATGCCGTTGTAGTTAATTATTATTGGAGGCATAGTTTCAGGAATCACTGTGTCGGTAGTAGTTGGGGGGTCAGGCTGCGCTCTTGTGTAAAAATGGAGCAGAAAGCGTTGTTCAACGTATTAGCACATTCACTGTTACTTAAGGGTTCATCGGAATTACCATGCAAGGTGATTGAAGTTACGGCTGAAGGGTTTACAGTTTTCCAAACCTTTTTGGGGTTATTCTTAAGCATGCTGGGTAGGGTGGTTCCAAAAAAACACTGCTTAGCTTGCGAACTGCATTTGTAAAATGTTTTTCTACTTCATAATAGAGTAACCACGTGGAAGGTATGTTTTTGCTTTGGCTAATCTAAATAAACGCTTTTTTTGTTGCTCATTTTCCTAATTGCATTGTTAAGCCATGGGGCAGATGGTTTGCTTTTAATGGTAATGGTTCGTATAAATTTATCTACTAGCTCATTCAATTTGTTACAAAATAGGTACCAGTCTTCATCGACAGCGCGATAGTGAAACCCTCGCTCGTATGAGAGATTGAAGTCTTCGAGTTCTCTGTTTATGGCTTCGTAATTTCCGCGGTCATAAAGTTTGATTTGCTTTGTAATGGGTTTCTCGTTCTGGAGAGATAATTTGAAAGTAGCCAGAATTACTTTATGGTCGCTTAGTTCCTTAAGGTAATACAAGGATTGCAAAATGCTTGGGTTTGTCATGAGTATCAAGTCTAGTATGTTCGAAGTATGTGCAGTCTCTCTTGTTGCTTGCGTGATCACTTGAGTGAGTTGGTAGTTCTGTATACAGTTTAAAAATTCACTATATTCTTTAGGGCTGACACGAGATACATCTGACCAATTTATGCTTGGATAGTTGAAGTCACCGCAGATAATAAATTGTGCTCTTGGGTACTTTTTATGCAAGTAGTCTAAAGCGTCATTGAATTCTCTAGCAAATTCAGAATCCTGCTTTGGCGGGCGGTAGCACGCACCTAAAACGATAAGATTACGTGGACCTTCGCATGCTATCCAGACCATCTCTAAAGGGCTGTCAACGTCTACTCTATGATGACGGATTGAATTTTTTATCGCGATTAAGACGCCCCCACCTCTCGTTGATGTGCGGTCTTGTCGATATACAAGAAACTCGGATAGAAGCGGGAAAATTTCCAGGTCTGTGATAGCAGGCGTAAGCCACGTTTCTGTGAGTATAACAATGCCACATTCAGATGACTGAATTAGATTACATATTTGTTCTTGTTTTGGCATGACACTCCGAATGTTAGTAAAAAGGACTGAAAATGAGTTGTCATTTGCGTTGCAGTGAGTTTTATTCATTCTGTGACGAGGATGGGATCCAACTGGGGGTGGTGAAATGCATGCGGCTTGTTGCTATATTGGAAATCTTTCTTGCACCCTCATTTCAGTCGTATCGTAGTAGTAAGTTTTGTTTCCGATAATCAGCTTTTTGTACCGCAGTTTGAAAGGGGCGTTTTGGTCGCGGGAAAACGTAATAATTCTCTGCGCGTTATACGAGTTGCTGCAGAATTGTCTTCCCCAACGCTAAAGCTTGTGCCCTTCAACTTGATGCAGTTCGACAACACCATTTCTCTGGTTTTAAAGAAAGAAAATTTCACGACAATTGGGCGATGTTTGTTTGGTTGAACCTTTCCAACTCGGTGCGCTCTTTCGATTTCTTTGGATTCAATCGACAGGTCAAGATGATCCTTGCAAACATTAATAATTAGATTTTCACTGTCATTCCACGTTTCGGAGGCACCTTCGGCAATGCCATAAAAAACAAGGTTACAACGGCGTGATCTGTCCTCAGCATCGTTCAGTCTATCGTCGACGTTAGCCAGTACACTGGATGTTTCGGCGGCTGACGATAACAACTTGTCAACGTTGGAGCGGATTTCATAGATAGAAGAACATTCGGCTTCAGTTTTAGTGATACGTGTGCTTAATTCGGACAGTGTTTGTTCGGTTGCTGCCAGTCTGTTGTTTATCGCTTTTAGCTCAGACATAATTGAAGCTTGGCCAGCCTCCAATTTTGTAAGAATTGCATGAATGGTAGAGTCTGTCTGGTTGTCCCCGCTACGAGTATGTGGACCTGGGTTTTCTTCGATGTCTCCTGACTGCAGTAACAGCTCGCGAATGACATCGACACACATGAAAAACAAAGCAAAAAGGCACCGAGGGCTCGGCAGCTGTACTAAGAAGCGGTTTCCGCTTTTTCTTGCAAAGAGAGATTCGTTTGTACGCACCTATACAATGAATGTGAACGGCGTTAATCGCTGCTGCATGGCGGTACAACAGCCGAGCCCACGAAGCGGCGGGGGAGGGGCGGGCCCTCTTATAGCCAGTGGCGGCTGCGATGTCGATGACGGAAGTGGCGGCTGATAGTTCACGAGTTTCACGGTAGCGATGTCTCTTGCTTCGTCCGTGTCTTTCTGAGCGGCTGCTGGCGGTGGTAGGCCGCGACGGACAGGGAATCCGCCACGGGAAACGACGCTGACGCTGGTGGCTTCATAAGGCTGTAGGAGGCAGGTAGCAGCAAGCACCTGTACAATGAATGGGAACGGCGTTAATCGCTGCTGCATGGCGGTACAACTGCCGAGCCATGAGGTATTTTCCTGACTCGGCCCTGGCAGGCAACGGGAGCGGCAAGAAGACTTACGAAAAGTTGTGTGGTGTCGTTACCTGGCCGGGAATGAGGAGGTAGGTACTTCGGTATGCCCGCAGCTGTCCAGCGTGCCAAGTGGCGAAGCCCCGGGGAGGGAAGCCCCCCGGCCTGATGCAACCTGTCATCAGCCAGCGCCCTTGGGAGACGGTCGCGTGTGACATCATCGGACAACTGCCCCGAAGTCCACGCGGAAACCAGTACCTACTCGTCGTCACGGACCATTTCTCGAAGTGGGTCGAGCTTTTCCCACTCAGGAAGCTAGTGTCTGCAGAATCTGAAAACGACTGTTACAGACATTTTGTCGCTACGGTTTCCCTGCTTCTCTGATCACGGATAACGCGTCGGTGTTCACAAGTAAGGTCTTTGTGGACTCGTGCCGGTTACTCAATATCCAGCACAAGCGAACAACGCCTTACCACCCACAGGCGAACATCACCGAGCGGGTGAGCCGGAACCTGAAGGCTATGCTGGTGACACTCACCGGTAAGCATAAGGATTGGGACGCGAACATATCCGAGCTCTGGTTTGCAACCCGAACAACGGTAAATCGATCGACTGGGCTGACACCCGCTTACCTAAACTTGGGAAAGGAGCTGACGTATCCCCTGGAAAACGGATTCCGAGAGTGTGGGCAGGCTGACCCCCGCCCCATCTCTCCCTACGCATTGGAACTCCGCGGCCGACTCGGGGACGCCCTCCGCACGGCCAGGGAGAACCTCGACGCTGCCCGGCAGGAGCAGGCCGCCCAGTACGACAAAACGCACCGCCACCTGGTTTACGCCGTTGGGGATCTGGTCCTTAGGCGAACACACCCTCTCAGCAACTCGGCGCAAGGTTTTGCGGCGTCGCTGGCACACAGGTGGCAAGGGCCGTACCGGGTCGTGGCACGAGTTCACGTTTGACCTACCGACATGCTCGCCTGGACACGGGCGAAGAGTCCGGCTCGGTGCACGTGGGCGACTTGAAGACCTACTGCCTCCGCGATCCCGACGATACTGACGGGGAGGCAGGCGGGACAAGCAACGTTGGGGAAAATCCTCGGGGATACAATCTCAGGGCCAAAAGGCGCTAGTGTATCGCATCCATTAACCACCTATTTTTTCCCCACAGAATGTCTGCCACTGGCGGTGCACGGGGCCGACCCCACCGCAGCGAACGCCAAACTGAGCCCTGGACGACAGAGCGGGTTTACTACCCCCGCTCACGGTCCAGGGCTCGTCGCGGGTCCTGGAACCGGAGGGACGACAATCGGACTCCTGAGGACTTCAGGCGCGTCCGGTCGGGCCGGGGAGGGCGCTGAAGCTCCCACTCCGCGCAACCACCTCTGGCTAGGCCTAAACCCCCGGTGGAGCCCAAGAAGAAGATGCGGTCGGCTGCCACGTGGCTGGTGGTCTCCGGAAGGGGGGCAGTGGGTTACGCGTCCCACGCACGATGGAGGGACCAGTACCGCCCCTCCCGCGGGGCCAACCCGTCCGAGGTGAGGCCACCTTTCCGTGGCTTGACCCTGGCGAACCGGGACGACGAGCCGCCAGCCGTCTGCACGGCGGAGGAAGAGGCGGCCCTTTGTCCGGTCTGCCACGTCTTGGTGGTGTGCCAGGAGGCCCACACCAGGGGCAAGCTCCACACGGAGAGGGATCAGCGGAAGAAAGACGCAGCGGCTGCGGCCGCTGCCACCGAGGGGGACATCGAGGCGGCCCTCAAGCTGCTACGGAGGGAGCGGCCGGAGCTTCTGACTCCGGCCCCAGTGTTGGTGCCCCCTACCGCGCCGATCCCGCGGGCCCTGGAGCTCCCGCCGCTGAGACAGTACGAGCCAGTCCGGCCTGCCGAGTTCATCGGCCCCTCCCCAGCGGACTCATCTGCCACCGGGCCCGGAGGGCCTATCACTCGGACCCCGCCGTCGCCGTCCTTAATGGACGTTGACTTGGACTCTTTCTTGGCGGCGTCGGGGTCTGAGGATTGAGGGGGGGGGGGGGGGGGGGGGGACCCGCTCTGCCGCCGCCTGATTGTTGCCAGACGCCGGCGCCCGAGGGCGGCTCAAGGGCGAGCCGTCAGCCCCCTCGGTGGCCGATCGGAGCTGGTCGTGGCCGGATGGTGGCGGCGGCAGACGTCCTCGGCCCCCCTTCAAAGCAGCCCGACCCCCCGAGGTTCTGGGCACGGTGAATGGGCAGCCGGCAGGAAACCCACGTCGGGATGAAGGCGCCGTCGACGAGGGAAAGACCGGCGGTGCTCGCAGGGTCGGTGGGGACGGGGAGTGGTGCGACGGACGGCACAGAGACGGACGTGTGGATTGTGAGCTGCAACCAGCGAGACAAAGCAACTCATCAATGTGAGTCAGTAAATGTTTATATCGAAAGTGGTGTCGTGTCACTCGGGAAGTGGGGAGCTGGACGGGGATAACCCCACAAACGTGACTCTACTGTCTTGCTTTCTGGACCTCATAACCCAAGATATGAAAAGCCAATAGACATAACTTTGAGAGGTGCGTCAGCCACTCCCACTGTTTAGAAAATAATTCCTGGCTCATTTTTATCTGCAGTCACTACTCAAAATATGGTCATAATGGATTATATCTCGTAATGCGCCATATGAAAAGACTGAGTGGCATATATTATGAATTTTTTCACAATGTTGAATGCACACTTCAATTCAATGTTTGGCTCGGGTAGTCTGCCAAACCATCCCCGTCAGATGATACATAAAAGGCATTGTTTCCTTCCATTTTTCTGTAATCGTTTTCTTTTTATGAATGTTTAATTCCATTGATTCGGCGTACAGCAGCTGACTATATGTTTTGTGTATAAGTGCGTAAGATAAGGGAGATTGTCTTCAAGTTCTGAACATATTATCGTGCACTAATAAACTTAGTGATCAGGTTTTTTTTTATATGGGCTTTTCATATTATATAATTTAATTGTGAGTACCATGGGTACATAACAATAAACAACTGTAACAATTATTGATCTGTTCTGATATATTTAGTACCAATGAGACTTTTCTGTTCTTATTTCAATAAGTGTGAATGTTGTACCTTCGAGCAAGTCGCACAAACTCTTTAACCAACTATATGCAAGTGAGGCGTATCTTCCATAATTTTTCAGATCATGAATCTATTTATAAAAAAAATAAAAAGAAATCTTAGGTCTATTGTATAGATATTTTAAAACTGAAATAAAAGTTATTTTTCTGTTGTTTCTGGGGCTGACACTTGTTAATGTGCAATGCTGAACAAGATTGACTTATTTTGTTGATGTTGCGTTTGGCAGAAAAAAGCATCGGCGTCTGCTTTGAAGGCAAGTACGACCCACATCGACAACGTGCAGAAAATAGCTCCTGACGTAACAGGTTCCGTATGGAGGATGACACAAGCCACATTTCGCGTCCACAGAAAAGATTTGTCTGCAAAAACTCTTCGGAATTGGATAGTTTATAAGTGTATCCACCTTTTTGAGATTAAATTTGATCTGCTTGTCATATGAGAGTTACATCCTTTACACAAAACATAGCTGCCATTGGAAGACCCCCAGTGCCTGCTGATTTCTTACAATGCTTTGATTTTGCATGCCTACACCTCAAGTGAAGGTTTTCCATTGTTCCATTATGATCATTCTAACTACAGAATTTACTTTTTAGCGCCATAAAGCTGTGAATGGCATGTTCACAACGGTATAGTGCGCAAAGGAAACTTTTTTCGCGCAAATGAGATCAGTGTTTAACACAGTTTTATGAGTGATGTTAATCATTTTGTGATTAAAGTCTAACCCCACACATGTGGCAGAAGAAATTCTGTTGTCTGTTATTGAAAACAGTCAGATTAACTATCCCTATTGAAAAAAACAATTTGAAAACAGTTTGGATGTGAACTGGCCAAACCCGAAATTAACTGTTTGTAGTGGCATTGTACCAGGCAAATTGGAAATCAAACTGTCGAAACTGGCCGAACTTGGAAAGTGGTCTGGCCAAGCTGGCAGCTGAATTGGCTAAACTGTTATTTGTAGAGTTCAGTCGAACTGATGTAACTGGAAGTCAAACAGTTACAACTGGCAATGAAACTGGTCTCACTGTATCAAAACGAGTCATACCAGCCGAACTAAAGAAACTGCTCGTTGAACAGGTCAAGGTAGCAGTATGCCCAGTTTAAAATAATTAACCATTGGAATCGATCCCATTGGCCTTTTTCATTTGGATCAAGTTGGTTTCAATATTTCTAATTTGAACTCCCAAGCGGGGGAGAACCGCATTAATGACTATTTTTTTTTCTACATGAGCGAATTAGGCTTTTACACTCCACACAACTCACAATAAAAACAAAAAAAAAAAAATTGGCAGTACGAGATTTCTTAATTCTATAGGCAAATCTGTGTTTCTAGAATGAACCTTGCCACAGCAGAGAAAATGTCTGGCCTTTACAGAACATTTTCTCTATGCAGATGTCACATAACAGACTAGTAGACCAAGTAAAAGCTTTATTTTGACGCATGTACAGTTGTACCTAGCTTGCACCAATAGTTCGTGACAGGTCAAGAATTCAGTGATGCAATCGCCCTCATAGAAGTTCATTTCCCTCTGCCGGCCAATCGTTCCCACTTGGACTTTATAATTTTCCCGCTTTTTACCGCGGCCTTTATCCACCCAGGCCTGCACCTAAAAGCCGCTTCCAGGCTCCAGCGCAAGTGCCGGAGGGCGAGGCAGGGAGTCTCCCACGTGATGTCGGAGATGCGCGGGAAAATGTGGCAGTTGCGCCTATGAGTCAAGCGCCTGGAATGCGCCGGTGCCCAGGGACCGGAGATCATGCAGTGTCTCCACGCGCAGCGCAGATGGCGCAGATTCCTTGAAAGAGGAGAGGTGCTCACGTGCCAGGACAGGGAGCACGCGGGCCAATCAGCGCGGCCCTCGCGCCCGCTCGAAGCGCCAGGCGGCGTCGGCGGCAGCTCCGGGAGCCAAAACACAAACAAAAAAAAAAACCGGTTCTGGCGCGACGGCGGCGACGGTTGGAAGTTTGAACTTGGGCGGTTGGGCTAGTTGGGTCTTTGTTTGGGGCCGCTGTTCGGCTTGGGGAGGTTACAATTTGTCTTCAACCTGTGTTTGTATAAGATAGTTTGCCGGAGCCTTGAGTACTGCCTCTGCCGATGATTCCTGTGTCTGACGACGTCCTCCACCTGAGTTCCACTCGCTCGCGAGCGAAATGGCTGCGTCCCAGAACGGCGTGTTCGGAAGTCGCTCCGTCCTCATTGCGGCGCGGGCAATGGCTGCCTCTGTCTCCGCGCCAGCGAGCCAGGTAAGCAGGCTCGACCATTTGGATTCATTTTCATAATCAGGTGCATGTGAAACTGAACGTTTCAGCAACCCGATTTGGAACAGCTATGCTAGTAATACAACCGCCAGAGTGCATGCAGCTTCAGAGATATTCTATCACAGTGGTTGCGAGTTGCATAGCGGACGACAGACTGGGGAGGCAGGAAGGGGGTAACAACAGTAGGATCTTTTCACTCCTGGGCGTTGCTTTGCGTAAAGGGTGAACCGCATGTAAGCGACTAAGCGAGCGACGATGACAGTGACGAGAGTCAGCGACGAGCGACGGAGGTTTCCCACGGTCGGTCGTCACGTCGCTCGGTTTTTGGATTTCTAGAAGTCGTCGCTCAAGCCTTGGTCGCT